>BJBW01001735.1:0-106142 GCA_004320125.1 Scolopax mira | reverse complement strand
TCTCTGCTTCCTCTTGCTTCCATCCCCATGGCTTCCTTCCTAACTTCTGCAGCTTGTTTTGAACAGGCCCAGTCCTGTTCAACATATTCATCAATGACCTGAATTGGCATTGATGCTACCTGGCACAGAGCGTATCCTCAGCAAGTTTGCTGATGATACCAAACTGGGAAGGCTGGCTGACACTCCAGAGGGCTGTGCCACCATCCAACATGACCTGGACAGGCTGGAAAGCTTGGCAGAGAAGAACCTAATGAGGTTCAAAAAGGGCAAATGTAAGGTCCTGTACCTAGGGAGGAAGAACTCCAGCAACAATATAGGTTAGGGGTGGATCTTCTGGAAAGTACTACTGAGGAAAAGATCTGGGAGACCTGGTGGATGGCAGGCTCTCCATGAGCCAGCAACATGCTCTTGTTGCCAAGAGGGCCAATGGAATCCTGGGCTGCATAGGGAGAAGTGTGGCCAGTAGGTCGAGAGAGGTCATTCTCCCCCTCTACTCTGCCCTGGTGAGGCCATAGCTGGAATACTGCTGCGTCCATTTCTGGGTCCCCCAGTTCAAGAGGGACAGGGAACTATTGGGGAGAGCCCAACATAGGGCAACCAAGATGATTAAGGAATTAGAGCACCTCCCTTACAAGGAAAGGCTCAAAAAGCTGGGGCTCTTTAACCTGGAGAAGAGAAGGCTGAGGGGAGACCTCATCTATGTTTACAAGTTCTTAAAGGATGATGGAGCTGGACTCTTTTCAGTGGTTTTCAACGAAAGGATGAGGGAGAATGAGCATAAGCTGGAACATAGAAAGTTCCACTCAAATATGAGGAAAAACTTCTTTACGGTGAGGGTGACAGAGCCCTGGGAGAGGTTGCCCAGGGAGGTCGTGGAGTCCCCTTCTCTGGAGATTTTCAAGCCCCTCCTGGATACAGTCCTGAGTGATGTGCTCTGGGCAATCCTGCTTTAGCAGGGGAGTTGGACTGGATGATTTCTAGAGGTCTCTTCCAACTCTGTCAAATCCGTGAATCCGTGAAGATGTAACTGGAATTTGTGCAGTACATTCACTTCACAGTAACTCTCTGTGCAGGGATGAATTTTGTCCAGGTCAGGTGATGGATTCAAGTGAATTCTGTCTTTCCAGTGCCAGAGAGCAAGAGGCAACTTCACTGCCATTGATCTGACCAACGGTCTGTTTAACTTCCTTGATGCTAAATCCTGCAGGTGAGGGATAATGAATAATATATGAAGCAGGAGTGGTCTGCGGGTGAGAGTTCAGAAGGGTGATTTTCCCTTGGCCCTCAGTATGACCACACATGACCACACATATGCCTGAGCGCATGGCTGAGGCCCCCCACCTGGATTTGTTACGATCAATAAGCGTATGCTGAGCTCTGATCCAACGTACTCATTTTCTGCAGCATCCAGTACAGGGTATGTGAAATATTAAAATATGTAATTTTAAATGCATGCCCTTTATTGCTTTATAACTAAGAAACCAGATCTTTTCCCACTGACTTTCCATGCAACTTTTCCCTGTTCTCATATCCCATGTGGCTCTTAAGTGCGCAAAGGCACCAGTATTAAAGTTTATAAGATATTTATATAAATCAGATGGTTGGTGAGTATTAAATTTGATTTTTCTCAATAACCCGAGGGGGAATATTAAAATATTAAAATTGTTTGAATATTTAAAACACAAATGGGCTTTTGAATAGTTTAGGCTAAAGCCTCAACTCTTGTACGCAAATATATACTGGCTGAGGGTAGAGTCCTTGAAGTTTTAATCTTGTTATTCACATCTAGCGAGACAAATGGCAGGCTTAGTAGAAAGCCTGTTCTCAAAAATCACAAACAGACTAATATGGAAAAGCGAATTTTATCTTCTGTTTTCATCACATGATTTACATCTTGAGAACGGCACATATCTTGTTCTAAATAACTGAGGTCATAATGCAAAAATTACCGTCAAAATTGCCTCATGGCATTACCAGTTTAGGAACCATCTTTGCTTTTGTATTTCAATAACTTCAACGTAATGGTGAACTCTTTGAAACCTTATGTGAATTTCCTGTTTCAAGCAACCATCTTCTCAGCCTGCTGATATAGCACTTCCCCGGATCTCCTCCTGCTTCCCATATCTGCCTTTGCCTGATCCTGGTGTGAACACAGTGCTTACAGTCGCGGGTCGGTACGGCCATATCCTGCCTGTTCTGGGTTTTTCTTTAATACATGAATAGCATTTTCCTTTGGGAGGAGGCGTTATTGCTTCTGAGTCGTGCAAGGTTGTGCGTAGGATAGCCGGAGGAGAGGCAGCTGGGTAGCAAAAAGGAATGTTTGCTCTTTGCTTTAGGCTCCAATTAGGTCAATTCTCGTGACAGAGTTATTCCCGCAAACCCACAATTACTGCTAAGCTGAGTTTTCTGGAAAAAAAGGGATTTCTTTGCATGCTGTTTGCCCATCCTATTGAAGGACTAGTGGGTATAGGCATATGCAGGTAAGTAAGGCAAATTACAGCAGGAATGTACTCAGACTCTATACGACTATTGTTTTCTGTAGACGAGGAATCAACCTCTGGCCCAGATGCTTGTGCAGAGAAACAGAGATACTGCTGTGAGAAAGGAGTACTGGGATCAGAAGAAACAGGAAACGATATATTGAGAAAGGTGACATTTTTGTTATAGTTGGATGTTTTAATCTTTGTGTTTCAGGCTTCATTTCAAGCTGCGTATCATTTTGAATGAAATAGAGAATTGAGTTCTTTGGCTTTTGAGCTGCTACTTAAATTAGTTTCTATTACAGCTTTTAAGAACTACATTTTAGGAAATATAGTGAATCCTAACACGTAAACAAATACACTTTAAATTTAATCATTGCAATATTATTACTGATATTTATAATATCTTGGCCTTTAAGTTTTCTGCTAGAACAGCTGCAGGGCTTTTGTGGAGTATTGGGTAGTTCTTAATCAAATAGCTGAAAAACTCCCAAGAAATAATTTGTCTTCTTAGACAACAGATTTTTAGAAAGAACCTCAGCGCACATGAAATACAGCTTAAATGCTATTATGATAAAAACCACTTAAGCTACTGATAATCATCCTATGTATATTTGCACTCCACATGTTTACATGAGAGACAGATCTAGACTTGCTTCAATTACATTTTCAAATATTTCTGGGTACTGTTAATGCTGTAAAAAATGTTATATGTGTAAATTGCAAAAAAAACCCCTTTGTAAGTGAAAAGGGTATGTCCATCATCATTATTGTTGGCCCTTGTCAAAAAGTAATCTTGTTAAAGTAGATAACTGACTTTTTAAAATTAGAGGTGAAAGAAACCTATTAGATCATTTTGTTCACCATGATAAACTGGGCACAATGCCATTATATTTTATCTAGAAGGAAATGCTAATTCACTGATTCACAACAGGTACCTTTTTTCAGCCTCAAATAGTGTTTTCTGTTCAGTAATGCTGATGGTATCTCAGTCTGATTTGATCACCTGGAAGGTGCTCTCAAGACCTCCTTAATTACCTTTATAGGTCTACCTACATTACCTCTTAATCAAGATTCTGATCTTCATGCAGATGAAAAAGGAAGATCTTGTACAGAAGTCTTTTGGCTCCCAGAGGTCTGGATTTAATATTAGGTTTGGCTACAAACACTCAGTGTGACTTTGAAGCACCCATTGAATTTTACTGTTCTGTAGTGTCATTATAAATCTTTACTGACCTTCACTGAAGAGTCAGTGGGATTAATGCAGGTGCAGAGAATCACCATGGAGGCCTATGGAGACCTTTCTTTGTTGGTTGCATGGGGAATCTAATTCTTTGCTATACAAAAGATGGTAAAACCTGCTTCGTCATCCTGAAGAGGAAGACATATACAATTTAAACTTATCTGAAGACAGAGAAGCTCCTTTCCTACCTTATCATACTTGAACCTGCTTTAGAAAATCAAAAACAAAAGAATGAATTTAACCCACTTATGTCCTAAAAAATTAATTATATGAAGTCAGCATATACTTTAGACTCAGGCAGCCAGGCTTTGTTCTTGTTTGCAGTGCTGTGAATCTAGATCAGCTTCCCAAAGGAAGCAGAAGAGTCTGTTGAATCACAGTGTTTTAGAGACTCATATCTAGTGCCTTCAAAATATCAAAGTGAGGGGGTCTGAACTGCAGACAGAGGACAGTGGTTATAGTTGAACATTCCTTAATGAGTAGGCATATTTAAATGATAATACTCTATGCAAGAACAGATATTTCATTTTGTAGTGAAACAAATAATAATTACTTTTTTCAAGTCCTCAGTGCCTGAAATCATGTGCTGCAGATATTAGAGAAGTATGTCTGTAGTACGAAGCTGAGGATATGTGTTGCACACCTATAGAGTGGCTTGAAGAGTGTTTTGGAGGAAACTAATTTCCATTATACCTATTAGGAAGAGTCCTGTCTGTCTTCATGCTGTGCCTGAGGGGCTAGCTAGCACAGCCATGCCAGGGACCATTTTAACAATTAAGCAGCATGGACAAACAGTGGTCAAGTGCTTGAGTTTACTCCATGGCTTTGTATAAAACAAGCCTAGAAGCAGCTTTTCCAAGCAATGCTGTAGTGATGTGTCCATCTGAAAAAGACAATGGCTATGTTCTCCTGTTCTTCACATTTATTTGTAGGCAAAGGTGCAGGGCATCTCTGGCTGAGATGTTTGTTGAAGAGATAGATAATATATGGACTTCTCGAGTGCTCAAAGAGAAAATGAGATGATGGCATTTATAGTGAATCAGGTAGGCTGAAGCTAATATTTTGTCTTTAAAAAGCTAGAAAAACAGTTGTTGCAAAAAAATAGTGTGTTGCAAAATAATGCTTACAAAGATTTATGATTCTCATTCTTCAGAAGAGGAAATCCCATCAATAGCATCTTTACATTTGTAAAGAAACCCATATGTGGGCACCTTCTGTGAAACTTCAGACTGTGTAGGACATTGGTCTGGTCATCATGCTTCATTCACCATCTCTGTGACAAAGAGATTCTAATTGAAGCTGAAATTGTCTCTCTGTGTGCAGTAAAGAACACCTGTGGACCAAGAAGTCAGTTGTACATCTTGGAATGGCTTCCTCAGAAACCTTGTTCCTGTACCAGCAAATACTAACTCAACTTAATTTGTTGTATTTTATCAAACATTAATTTACTGCCAGCTTTTCAAGACAGACAATGCTCTATCATTATAATCACTAATATAGACCCAAGCTGTATGTGTGTTAATAAATATGGGCATAATTAAATCTGTGTTCATTTTTTATCAGTTTTTACTGGTGCTACCAGAATCTGCAGAAACTACTTCTGAATAAGAAAGACTGAATTATTTTAGGTTTTTCTGCAATTTGGGTGTGTTAATTTTCATTTATGTCAACATAGCTCTTGGCTTCTCTTTATTATTATATATTCAAGCTTGTCATCATCATCAGAATAAACAAGTGACCCAATTCAGCTTGGTCTTCACCTTTCACCCACGTAAAATTTCAAAAGAAGACTCATTGTTTTTGCATGTGTCGTAACCCTGTAATTATGAAGAAATTCAGTAGCAAATTACTTCCATGGCTTTTCCCCTCCATTCTCTGCAGTTGAAAGCATTCCTTCAAGAGACATTAAATAGTCTCAATTTCCCTGTTCTTCTGAGAATACCATACTAATGAAAATATACACTAAATATTTTCCTGAGACAGAAAAACTGGTAAAGTCAGTAGAAATAAATCATTGTCTGTTATCAGTTACAATTTGACATGCATTCCTTTTATTGCTCAACACCTCATTAATGTTGGAAAAGTACACGCTGGGGACCATCTCACAATTTTGAAGAAGTTTCTACATGCGCACAATGTGTCTAACTACCTATTACAATGATTTTTTCTAAGTTCCTAGAGTGAGATGGTAATAGACTGCTGTCACTGTCAAAGTATGGGGAAACAGTGGGAAAAAATGTATGAAATTACAGAACATGTCAACATATGTCCTGTGAAATAAGAGATGTCATGAGAAGCTAGCAGCTTCATGCCAGCCTTTACCATATTTTATCAACCACCAAAAGAAATTAACATAAGCTTAAATTTATAGGTTGTGAAATATTGTCTCTGGGTATGCCATTTGTGATATGGCTGTTTCTGCTATGTGTGTAGAAAAGGCAGTTGTTCAGCCTCTCAAACCACAACAGCTAAACCACATAGTGGATGCGTGATATTTGTCATCTATCTGGGCCTCAAGTAGCTGAGTTGTGAATGAATAATCAGGAAGGCTTTTATTTGCAACATGCTTTCCTATGCTTGCCAGCTCTGAAGATGAAAGACAACTTGACTATTTTAAATGATGAGATCTTTGATCTGAAGATATATAAAACAACTGTTCCTCCCCCAACATTTTTGGTGAATTTGTCTGAATACCATAAATTGTGTATCCAAGAAACAGGCTTCAAGCAATTCCTTTGAGTTCCTTCTCTGTTAGTAACAACCTATTTTTATTGACAAGGTAGAAGCAAGTCAGCCAAATGCTGGAAAGCTGGGATGACAGCTGATGTTCCTCTTTTCATAAATCCATGATTTCAAGCCATTTTACAGTGGAACAGTCAGAATAATCTAGAGTCTGACATTGTCAGTGAGTTGGTTAGACCAAGAAACACTGGGCTAGAGACTTTGTATGAGGATTCTCTTTACAAACGTGACATAACTGCTTTGAAGCCAATGAAATACAGTAGAAGAGAGAAAATGCCTAAATAAGGTTTGTTGCACCTTATTGAATAGACTGTCTGTTGTATTTTGTTGAAAGATAATATTACTCTATTACTTTACTCTGGAAGACTTTGCATACCTAAAGTTTTTAGCAAAGTTAAGTTTTGTCTTAGCTAACATGGCTGAGGTTTAAGATCCTTGTTCTACTGCTGACAAAAAGGACTGGTTTAGAGCAAGAGATATTTTAAATGATTGCTTTGTGATGAGATATAATAATGGGATTATGGAATACAGGGAACTCGGATTAATGTTGAGTTTAGCCTTTAAAAAACAGCCTAATTAAACTCTCTATAAAAACAATAACAGCAGAAGTACTTGGGTTATCTCTGTTCACACCTTTCATTTATTTGCAATTGGCTATATTGTCTTCCCATACTCACAGGAAAGAGAGTGCAATCTCAGGAATTCCAGACAACCATGTGGTGTATCAAAGGCAGATATTCTCCAGATTCCCGAAGAAGGCAATGGGTTCTCATTGTACCCCTGACAACAGAGAGGCACTCTCTCAGAATGTGTGCTGTTTTGGAGGAAAAAGAGGATGCAAGTAACCTTTCCTTTCTGAGAAACATTCTGAATAATACTGATAAATGAGAAAGAAGAAATAAGTGGGAAATGGGCGAAAGGTTCAGTCCAAGGGTTTAACAACCAGAACTGTCTTGGTCACTTGGATCTTTCTTTGTTCTACCTGACTTTATGTCCTGATCTTCACCATACCCCTGATTCAATGACCATGGCCCTACTTACAGTGATGCATATGCCACACCTCTGTCCATAGCATCTTTTTGTGCTGTAGAGCTACCATATAGATAAGCATCTTCACTATATTATGTTGCAGTGCTCTTACTTTACATGACCTGGAGCTTCAGGAATTGCTCCCAGTCTGCTGCCGGGAGCACTGCTGATTGCAGATCTTGCATCAGTGCTTTGTAGTGAGACAGAGAGCAGCAAACCTGCACTCAGACACTGACCATATTAGGGACAGGACTGTCAGTGGGCTGATGAAACCCATGAACGCTGGAATAATATAAGGTCCGGGTATTTTCATGATTGTACAGACTGTCCAGTTGAAGACTGAACTTTAAAATCAGTGTTTTGTGCAAGGGTATAGTGCAAGCTTGGATTTCATAAGGAGGGCTAGAGGACTTTAAAACTCATTAACAAGAACAGATGCAAGGCCTACTCATGTTTCCTCAACCTCTCCACATTCCCCAGTTACATAAAGATCACCTCCATTCTTGTAGTAGGTCTCAGTCATCCCCAGAGATTAATTTTAGTTTATGTAGGTTGCAGGCCATGATTTTCTCCATGTCTGTACAAAAATGGGCATCTAATTCAGAACCTTGGTTGGTTTTCCTTCCATGTCCAGTGTCCTCATTCTTCCCCATTCATTTGGTTTGGCTGAGCTCAAATGCATTAAATTCAAACCAGTCACGTGTAGCATTTTAGTATTATGAGTTGCCTGATTTACTTAAGAGAGATGCTAGAATCCAAAAATACATATTTTGGCAAGGGTTAAACCTTAATCTCAAGAGCTACATGCCAATTCAAAGTGTATTTTGTGTGCAGATTTATCTGAGAGTGGCTTGGCTCTAAAGGATTTTCCATTGGCGCTAAAAGAGCCACTGCATGCCAAGAAAGTAAATATCAAACAGAAATGTGCCAGTATTTCCTGCCAGTCTCACATTTTTGAAACTTTTTCCATCCTCTATGCCATTGATTTCTGATATGCTCCCAGGCTTCCTAGGGAAAGGCTTTTGAGTCTCACCCCAGGATGCTGAAAGTCTTCTAATTTGAATACTAAAAATGCTAAATGAATAAGGACTCCTCCCCCCTCTGACACCCCCAAGGAAAATCCCAGAATCTTTTCCTGTGAAACGCTGGAAGACTTCAAGGGGTTTTCAACCATCCAGAATACACAACAGATGGGAAGTGACACTGGCTCAGGATGGCAGACATTTCTTCCAACTTTTGCACAAACAAGTTGGTAAAGTCTCTCCGCCTCTTTTTGGAGCCTCTGGTGCCATAGACTTCTGATCACACTTCATTATTGATTCCTGTGTCTCAGTTTCCCACAATTGGCTTTTTAATTTTTTTCTTACTCGTTCCTACCCTTGGAGCTTTGTCCCTGTTCCTGCCTGCCAAGTTCCACCCTTGAAACTCTGTCCCTTCAAGGCTCTTTCTTTTGCAAGTTGTCCCTTCACCATTGACCGCTCAGTCTCATGGCTGAACCTGCACTTCTTTGTGCCCGTGTTGCATTCTTTAGGGGTCTCCAGTTCTCCAGTCCTGGAAGCAGATGGTATTGATCAATCTCCTCGTCATTTTCTTGCAGGACACACTTCAGTCAACAGTGGGATCTTGTTTAACAATATGTCATGTAATGAAACAGCAGTAATAAAAGTATCCAGATTATACTTAGTCAATTCACTGGAAGGAAACAGGAAATGGCATAACCCACAATTTACAATATCTTATAAAGCATAGACCATTTTGTTTCTGCTTCTAGTTTGTTTGCTAGGAATAATAACCTTTTTTCCCTATTGTTTATAATATTGTCTACAAAATTCCTACATTTCTTAGTAACTTGGATTACTTAGTTCTTGGATTGCCTAACCTCAGTGTTCAAACATCTGTCAGGTAGATCCAGCATCTCCTAGATTTTGGACATGGTATAACATGGAAAAATGCAGTGAAAATCAGAAATACTTTTGCCTTACTAATATGGATATTAAAAAAGTGTTGCTTGAATTTGATGCTAGTATCAAGTGGTTTTGCCTCTTAAAAATGATTTGGCTGGTTATAATTTTTTAGGTTCTCTGTAACCAGCAGAGCCTAAAGACAGGATATCATGAGTTTCTGAAAGTGGCTGTGTGATGGTGGTGGTAGTAATGACTGCTGCCATCACCCCTGAAGTCCCGTCTCACCTGACATTCCTAATGCTGCAGGGGACGTGATCAGAAATAACTTGGTTCTCCTATGATGAAGAAAATCTTATTTAGAAGTAACTTTTATGTAAATAGAAATAGAGCTCCAGCTCCTGAGATCTTGGAGCTGGGCAACAAGAAATGCACAGCTTGGGAACCTCAATACAACAAAGTGAGGTTAAAAGGAGGCTCTCTGTGTGGGTGTGTGTACATCTGCACAACTGTGTGCACACACAGTTGAATTTACTAAGAGAAAGAAAGAGACAGGAAGGGTGTTGTTGAATAGGAGTGGAAAAGAATTTTTAAAATTAAAAAAACCCAGCCCAACCCAAATGAAATTATAGGCATGAGCCTCTGTCGATACTAGGAAAGTAGTATATGCACAAACAATACAAATCAGATTTAGGATTCCTTTTGTGTATATGCTTTATAATTTAAAGAAAACATTCTGCTCCTGGATCTGAACTGCAGACCTTGATTGCACATTCTTTGCTGGAGCGAGCTCCCACCGTGGCAGGGGGAGGCGGTTGCACACAGAGGTAGCAGTGGTGGTGGTGATGGTGGCAAAATTCCCTGCTACACACAGGAACAAAATGGTACCCAAAATCTTCTCAGGTCATGGCGCTGCATGATCCCAAGATGGGGTCCGTGGGCTCCTGGTGCTGCAGGCGTTGCTCATGTCAGGCCTTGTTGCTTAGAGGGGCATATGGCCAGATGCCATGGTTTGGGGGTGCTCTTTGGGGATGCTGAAGTGCATCACTGTGACTTCTAAAGGGCCACAGTCCTTGGCCTCTTTGAGTGATTGCATACTGCTGGAACACTTGACGGCTCTGTGCTCAGCAAAGTCTGCAAAAATAAGGCAATAAATAAAAAAAAATAAATAAAGTGAAATAAAACGAAATAAAATAAAACGAAATAAACCCCACTCCACTATTTTTACAAGCTGCTGGGGTGAGAAATGTGGGAAGTCTTTCCACTACAACAGTTATATCCTTTTAACCTGCACCCTTGGGAGAGGGCAAACTGAAAGACTCTTTTTACCTCTGTGTTCCTTGATGACTTTTATTTAAATTTTCACCCTAAATGTTATCCAAGTACAAATTAGTGCTGGTGAACTAATTTTTCTTCCTTGACTGTCTCTGTTGGGGACCTCCATCATTAGAAATTCAGCATCATAAAGCTGCTCTGATTCAAATCCCTACTGTAAAAAGTCAAAATTGCTGTAAGCTATGTTTTATATACTGTGATTTCTTATCTTTGCCCAGAGCTGGAGTAAAGAGCTTCAGTGAAAGACCAGGTCTCAAGCATGAATATGTAGATATATATGTTTTAAGCTATGCAGTATAGATTAACAGCATGAAAAAAAACCAAAACAACTTTCAAGCATGAAAAAAGGAACCTATACACAATCACTGAAAGAGCTGTGCAGCGAAATCCCTGGTGGAGGCAGAGGGTGGTGTCACTGCAGCTACCTGTGTGAGGAAGCTCTGGAGCTGTGCTGTCAGGAAGCCCTTTTTTCTCCTGTGACATGCTGTGTCACCACTATGAGTTTTAGAATGTAGGTGAGCCCAAAAGGACAGCTCGCCTGAGCTCCATTGGCCCAAGTCTTGCAGCAACTTAACCATGCTGAAAGTTAATGCTGCTGACTGTGTCTGTGAAAAAGCCCTCGTGCAAGTCTCTTTCCCAAATTGGAGAAAACCAGTGAGGAAACACACTCGATGGATGAGCTCAATCCATCTTTAAGCAATATCTGCTCTTTTTTCCAGTATGTACAACAAACTGATCAGGCACAGATGAAGCTTCTCCTCAACAAGAGACAATGGTAAAGGAAAGAAGAAATGTGTTTTTAAAAACAAATTATATTTGATATAAAAATTGCAGGAGAACAATCATGTTGATCTACGTTACTTTGGAATAATTCACTCGTTGCTACCCAGCCTATTAGTATAATTGGGCATGCTGCAACGTATGGAAGATCTCTACTGCCAACCTCTGTTCTGTAATCCATTAGCATCAAGTTGCTGCCACAACACACAACCCATTAAAATTGGAGATCTTCATAATTTTAATGGAGAAAAAGTCCTCATGTTTATGAACAGTAAAAGCTTTGGAAGCCTTTATTCAGTGGACTGAGGTAAAGAGAAGGAAGTCATCAGGCTAGGGATGGAGATGGAAAACAAAATACCATCTTGCCTTGTTAATGGACATTGTTGCTGTGTAATGGTGGTGGTATTTTGTCCCTGCCAGTATTTGGATCCCAGCAACAGTGAATTCAGGCTTTGGTGCTCAAGGAACACCAGTTAACCATTTACCACCATTTACCACAGTGTTCTTCCGGGTGTAAATGATTTTCACATCAGAATGGTCTCAATGATACCAACAGCTACAGGTAGCCCCTGCCACTATTTTCCACATGTATATAAGCCACAGATAGGTTAATCCTCTATATCCAGTCAAACAGTGAGGAGCAGTATCTGTCTGGGGCACTAGGCTGTGTGTTAGGATGGACCTAAGAATAGCGTCATGGAAAGGGATTTTATTCTGGCAGGTGCAGCGAAAAGGATATAGTGCATGGCTGGAGCTGAGGAACGTGTCTCCTCTATGGCCCTTTTGAACATGGGGCCCCTGGCAGCTGTTCTGGCCCCAGAGTTCTCACTCCATCACCCTGTGCCAATTACTGTTCATTAGCAGATTTCAGCTCTGCTCTGTTCGGTGCATCTGGGAGGAGAAATAGCAGGGACAGTGCACTGTGTGGATAGAGCCCTAACCTGGGGGACCTCAGAGAGAAACCAGGAGAGCCAGCCCCATGCTCAACGTGTGAGACTTCACAGCTCTGCTGTTAGACTCTGTCTACAAGCGAGACTGACCTGGTTAAACCCAGATTTTCCTTTACTGCAGGCCTGATTTTTCTTCTTTGGGGTCTTGTAAATCTAGAAGTACTGTTTCTCTTAAGAAATACTAAAGAAGTCAGACACTTTCTTACCAACACTGACTTGCTGGGAAAATTGTAGCTTGAACTAGAAGGAAAGACCTTTTGTCAAAACCTGGAAGAAAATGAGAGGGATGCTGGCAGAATGGAGTTGCTACTTAGGAAAAAAAAAGAGAAAAAAAAGAAAAAGCTATAAAATGTCAGAGTCTGGGGCCACAGGCAGACATTCTCTGCTAACGCTTTCTAGCTATGTCCTTGTTATGAAATTCAAAGGGGTAATTTTAAATGGTTCCTTAACAGTTTCTAGTTAAGTATGAGCTAAGACACTTTGTTTGCTCTCCTACTCATTATGTTACTGTGGAAGGGCTATGAACTTGAGTGTTTGACTCCGTATTAATTGACACTGTGAACTCTTACAGTTCTGTCCCTGGTGAATTAACTTCTGAACACTCAGCCTCTGCTCATACTGCAAGGCTTATACCAGCATGTCAGGAAGAAGAAGCCTGTGTCTGCTGCTTGTTTTTCCTGCAGTAGGCTTTTGGAGAGCTATGGGACTGGGCATCTGAAATGCTGCTCAGCCCAAAGCTCTGCAATAGGACATACAAAGGAGCTATTAATACCATAGAAAAGCACAAATCCATTCACAAATCCACTCACAAATCCACTTCAACACCAAGTCTAGCAGCCATGGAAGTGATTTATCCTAGTAGATTTGCCTTACAATACCCATAGGTACCTTTACACATGGTTCCTTTGGCTCTATTATGGTGGTGGGATGGTGGGATGATGGCAATACATCAATCTGCCCCTTTTTGCTCCAGTATTTTTATAAGTAGGGAAAGATTCAGGTCTCTACTAATTTGCTTGTATATGACAGTTTATGGGAGCAGCTGCTGAAGTGAGATTCTTCACAAGTCTGAAACCTCAGAAGCCTGAGAGATCAGAGGGACATTTCATATGGAATCAAGCAGTTATGGAGTCAGAAATCCATACGCAAACAATTTAAAACACTTTCTCTGCACTGTAGTTAATGAACAGGAGACAAGAAGGAAGATTAACCTGAGATCATGCCTATGTTAAGCCAGGTGTTGGCTCATGGGAAATGGTATAAATTGGCCCTCAAATTTCCATAGCAAAAATATTATAAATAAATTCCGTATCAAAATAAAAATATTTATATCAAAAATTGATATAAATATATTCTATCAAAATTATACTATTTAGCAATGCATCATATTGCACAAAAAAAATAACTCACTAAACTTCAAATAACTTTAAAATATGTGAAATGTTTTATTGTGGAAAAGACAGAATCTATTTAGATATGTCAGGAACTTCGTGTTTGGTCTTTTCTTCAGCAAAACATTGTTAGCTTTACCCTGTAGAAAACTTGGAACTCGTCTGTCTCTGCGTAATGACCTGTTATAGAGGGTTAGAGAGTGCCAGTGCTTCTATTTTAGTATTTAATGTAAAGACTTCTCTTCCAAGCTAGAAAAGACCTTTGATTTCCTAATGAATGTGTCAGATGATCTGAGAACTAGTGGGTGTGTTTGTAATCACTTGAGTTTACAAGTGGAACAATTCTGTTAGCCAAACTGGATGAAGGGGAGGTGAAAGACCTTCTTAATCCCCTCACACCTACTCCCACCAAGGAAGCAGAGTGAAAAACTAATTTCCCCATCTCGCCCCCACCCAGCCCCATGAAAAAAGATGGACATAAAAAGGAAGAGAAAGATCAAAAGTCTCTGAAAATGTATTAAGAGAGATGCCGAAAGCTTTTAAGTACCTGATTCTATGAGTCACACCAGAAATGCGTGACCAGGCAGGTGAGTGATCACTGAATCTGAAAGAAACACTGAAGAAACAAACCCAATTTTTCATCCTCACCTCTGCTTGGTTAAAAAAGTAATGAAGTCTTGTGCTGTGTCAGATTTGGCACAACTATCTGGATCTTCCTTTTGATACTGTTGAGTATTTTACATGGATTTTCAGAAGCACACGAGTCCTGCTGTGAAAACAGGAGATTTCTCTACTGAGAAATTTTTCTAGAGATTTCTCTGCTGAGAATGTTAACAAAAATGGAACCCTCACAACTTTTTACACAGAGAAGTGTATTTTTTTTTCAACAAGCAGAAAAAAGTTATCTTAGATGAAAATGGGAATACTTCAGATCATTTAATAATTGCAATTTATTGCTTTCCTCTTCCTCTCTTCCCTATGGAGGAATCCTCTGACTTCATCTTTCATCACACCCTCAGGGCAAGTGAGTGCATTTCTGTTGTGGTGACCCTTTCTCACAGGGCATCATGATACACAAAGACCAGAGGTTCTGCTGGATCTGCAGAGGAGAATGGACACAGCTTGAGACCGGATGACATCTCTGGGGAGGCACCATGCCTGTCTCAGACTGAAGTCTTAGTGTTTCTGTATATTTGATTCTTCAATAAAAATAATTAAAAAAAATGTTCTCTGACGAACAGAAACCTCATTTAAAAATTTGAAATCTGTATCCTAATTGTCAATGAAAACAGTTTTAGAACAGCATATCTTTTCTGCCCTACACATTTTGGAATACACGTGTGATTGTAAAACAGCTTTCTGCAGTGATGAACACTGGATCTACCCTCCACTACTTAGACTTTTTTTTTTTCTGAAAAACTAGGCCATGATACTAAATACTCTATTTGTGCAACAAACAAAGAGATATGTAAAAAATACTGTGTTTGAAAATGGTGTGCTATGTCTGGAAATGGTGAGACGTGGCTGCTACAAAAGTTTGAAAATACAGACAGTGCTTTTAATATACTTTTAAGTTTAGAAGTCCAAGGAGAGCACACAAAATTAGAGAACAGTGAAATATAGATCTATTTTTTCCTTTTCAGATTCTAAAAGCAGTTGTAAAATGTTATTTCATAAAGAAAGGAAAATCATTAATCTCTTTGGCATTATATGAACAGAATCTCCAGCACATCTGCAAAAAGTAGAAATTAGGGAGGTGGGAGGAGGACTGTATGGGTGAGGATGGTTCTCAGATACTGGGGTTGGTTCAGGAGCTTCCAGTGGGGCTGATAACAAATCAGTGAAGATCAGAAAAGATGTACCTATCCAAAGGAATTATATCCTGGCTGTGTAAGGTATAATTATAATTACACCAGAGGAAAGGTCTCCGACAAAACAATTATAACTGTCTCTCTGTTCCTCAGCTGCCCATCTCTACAAAGCAGAGCAGGATGTACAAATAGAGTTATCCGGTTATATTCTCTTTGTGGGGAACTTGGGATAGCAAGAGGCAGGTCCTCACTGAGAAGGGGACAGAAATTAAAATGTCTGGAGCAGAACAGACAGTTTTGTTCAGACACTTTCAAACTTTTCTTCACTGAAGAAGAGTAGTCATACATTTTTTAAGGAAAGAAAGCTGAAACTCAAAAGCACATTTTTTGCGGCAAGGAGTGATTACATACCAAATCTCCAGGCCCTCAAGAGCACACAGGACCCTGCCCTATGTGTTTTAAAAGAGACCCCTAAGGTGTCTCTGGGGCAATGTGTCCTGTATAAGACCTAGGCAGACCTTCCAGGAAGCCTGGCTGAAGCACTTCTGCCATGTTGCGGGAATTCCTGGCACCCTCCTGTGTGCCACAAACGTCTATCCACAACGTGGGCCTTCAGCTTCATGCTCCTCTAGAAGTTGGAATTATTCTTCTCTAACTTAGAAGGTCAACTGCCCTCTGCTTTGTGCTACTTTACAGCCATTAAACAGGACATCACTGGCTAAATAAATACGTTATAACTTAGAGGAAAAATGCAACTCTTAGTGGATGCTCTGGAACTGTTTTTCCTCCCAAGGGCTGGCTCCACCCTCTGCCTTTTCCCTGATGAAGTCTGGTTTGGGGTGTGCCCTACACTGTCTAATAAAAACATGTATTATTGCTGGCAAATTCCCTGTGAACAAACAATAATAACAGTGGACAATTTTAACTGTGCATTAGCGATGGGAGCGATTAGCAGAATTCACTAACTGTTAAACTATTCAAGCTGCATCACTACACGCTGACCTCAATACATTTCTTTCTAGGCAATTAAAATTCTGCTGTAGAAATGCTGGCTTTCAAGTACCCCGCTCTGCCGTGATTTTAATTTGACTCACCATGTATGTAAAGTACAAATGAAACTAGAAATGAAGTCTTTATATAGCAGCCAATACTATATAACTTAAGTGTTAGGCATTTTCAGTTGAGGAATATTACCAGATCCACAGCTAAATGAATCCTGCAGAGAAGTTGTAATCATTTGGATTCATAATACCACATGGGGTTGGCCTGTTTTGCTGTTTCTTGTTGTTTGTTTTCCACTCCTGTTAAGAATTTTGGTTTCCAGCAATACTGGCAGAAGTAAAAACATCTTGAAAATTCCCGTATGAATGAATGTTTCTGAGAATATCTGCAATGGACACATTTCTGTGGCTGTGGTGAAATGTCTCTAAAGTCTCTGCTCCTTTGTATGGGTGCTTAGACATCTGATTTAGGAGGGGAAATTTTTCCATATGACTTGAGTGGTGTTTCTGATGCTGATGGTGTTGGGTATTTTTATTAAGCTACTGAAAAATAAAGAAGTGATATGGCAGATTTGCAGGTTGCAGGGTGATGAACTCTAAACTAAATGGTTAGCTCCCAGTCCTATTGTTCACCAAGATAAACCTAAAAATGTGTTTTGTGAAGTTACAGAGATCCAAAGAAGATCAGCTAAAAACTCTAAACGTATTTATCTTAAATCACTGATTAATCCTATTTTTTGCTGGGCCCATGAATATTTGAGTGCTTGAAGTTGATAATACAGCCTAAGTGACCAGTTTCTCATGGGCACAAATTAAGCTAACAATGTTTTAGAAACAAATCATGATTTAAAATACAATTGCATCAAGGGTTCTGCATGTACAGGCTGTGGAGTTTAGGAGATTTTTTTCTCTCTGAGAAGGAACCTTTCCCAGGGTTTCCCTGGGGCAATGTGAACCTTTGAAGATCAGGGTGGAGAGCTGGGGAGAACAGCACTGACTACCTTTCTGTCCTGTGTGATTTGAACTCAGTCAGTGTCTGGACCATGTCTTAGTTCTCCATAATAACAATAACAGCAATGACAGAATTGCTTAGTAATTTCTGAAGAATTAAAGATATTTCTATCTTTTGCCTATGCATAACGATCTTTTTAAATTTCTAAAGATAGTCCTCTTTGTATTATTATTTTGATGAATGAGTGACAAATGGTGGTAGACACGTTTACTTTGGAGATTAATAACATCATTAATAGCTTGTAGAACAAAGACATTTTTGCATTCAAAATAGTTTATTATGTTAAAGTGCCATGCTATTTTCTTTCCCTGCCTTTCTTTCCCTTTATCTCTCGGTGTTTTTCACAATGTGTGAATTGCCCTAGGAAAGGCTTTGATCTGTCAAATGTGTGCAAATGTATAGCTATTATGAGCCATCCTCTTACACGCAATAAGACTACTATTGTATGCAGAAATACTTGCCTAATACATGCAGAATTTGCTGATTAATATTTTAGATTTGCCTTGGGGAAAGGACTGTGTCTCACTGTGTGTTTACAAGCTGACCAGTGTAGTTGAATCCAGTTCCTGACTGTGTGTACTAGCTATATGTGTGTGTGAGGTTGAGCTAGTATAGCTAATGATGAAATAGCTAATAGTATGCTAATGATTAAATATTTACCCATCCACTTGGTAGATAGATATCCTGAAGTACGTTTTTTAAATAACTTCAATAAAGACTTTATGTAATTGTAGTATATGCCTAATGTTTGTGTGAACAGTATTAAGCATTAACATACATCAAATAAATAGTTAAATTTGCCATTGAAATCAAGGGTCTAGACTCTTCTGAGGGACATTAGATAAGTCTGATGCACTGTGAATAAGCAATCACAGAAGGTCTTCACCACAGCTTTCCTTTCTGGTGAATGAACAAGATTTTCTTTACCTGTTCTTCTAAGGTTCCCCATTTCCACTGTTGATTGGATCCATTACCTTTTGTCTTTCCATTGCAACTAGTGACACCCGAGGGGAAGACCATTAGCAGCTAGAAGTCGAAGAAAGATGTGTATTTGCTTGGTGCCTTTCTGCTGGCTAACAGAGGAACTGAAATTAAGTGTGTCCTTTGATGCTTTATCTTTTCCACACAGCTCTGAAGGGAAAAAAAAGTGCTCCTTTTGCTACTTGAAGCCATCTAACAAATATCATGTAGTTTGAAAGAGGAACTATCTCTGAACTTGTATGTTCTTCCGTGCATGCTATGTACACTACTCATTCGCTTTGGTGTAGGTAGGTTGGCGGAACATGGCGGTCAATGCAACACATGCCAACAGAAGACCTTATTTGTCAGCTCAGTTAAAGCACACCTCTGAGAAATATAACATCAGCCAATAAAATAAGTTTCACTGCACATGGACTTCTGTATTTCCACCTGGGAAGTCTGTGTATATGTACTGTGTGCTATGTGCACCCTGGCCACGCTGTCCTACATGGAACTACTGCACATCTGCCACATGGCCAATCTGCTCGTGGACAGTGGCCACCTATCCAAACACCAGGCAGCCTGATTAAAACTACCACTTTGATAGCGCTCACTGATATCCAGGAATTGAGGGCATGTGTCCAAATTCCTTTTTCGGGGAGGAATATATCTACATTTGCTGAGATAGAATTTCCTTTCAGTGTTGCTGCCCTGTGGAGTGGGTTGTGGGAGGGAGGGCTAAGAGTGGTCCAAGACACATTTCCCTCACGTTTGCTTTAGTAGGTGTGACTCAGGTGATGCAGCCAGTGTTTATTCGGTCAGCTCTGGAAATAATCATTATTATTTGCTCGAATGATGGCAGTACCTGTCTCTCCCTGTTATGGATTAGCACTCCACTGTGTTGGCTGCTACATAAATACCAAACGAGATCTTCCTTGCCTCAAGAGCTTCTCCCTCAAATAATAGCGGTTAGGTGTAAGTTATCTCTCTTATGACGAACACAATTCCACCAGTTCTCTCCTGTCACATATTTTCTGGGGCCACCATGGACTTACATACACTAGATTTTTGGAAAATGCTCTAAGCATGCAAAGTGGCTAAATAAATGAATTTTTTTGCAGCCAGCTAACCTCGGCTGCAAAAAGCCTATTGAAAATATTTGCCCAGGCTGCAGACCAAGTGCTGCACACATACACAGGCACCCAGTTCATCTTCTCTGGGAGCTGTGGGTGTGAGCAGCAGTTCACGGCACTTCCTGAAAAATTTCAAGGGGGAATACAACAAACAGTCCAAGTATTCATACCAAGAGCTTTGTTTTCAGTTTCACTGCAATAACAATTAGCAGCCAGTTGGCTTTTGGCCACTGAAAATTATATAGTCAACTGGCAAAAAGTATCATTTTTTCCTGGCTTTATGCTTGCAAGCTGGGTGGCATAGGAGGATTTTGAGAGTGTGTATAACACTAACCTCTGCAGAATAATGCACTAACTAGTCAAAAGTCCTTTCTTCACAGAACCAGAGGCTAATTGCCAACCAGTTTCATTGACCTTCGTCAACACTCATCTTTGTTAAACAGTGACATTTGCCAGCGTTTAGTCTTTGTCTTCCTCTTTCTGCCTGTCTCTGTCATGTTCACTTACTTTCTGCCTTCTAACATGCACAAAACTCTTCCTGGTTAGAGAAAAATGTTGCAGATAGCTACAAACCTCTAGCACCATGGCACATTTTTAATGCTGAGCAGGATCTATTCATGATACTCATGACTAGTGCTCCAGGAGATACACAGATAACTCACCGGACTCCACAGCAGCCCTATAGTAACTACCTAGAACTGAAAAGTGCCCACAGCTGGGTACTTCCACCCCTACGGCTACCAGGTCCCCAGAGAAGATGCTTGGATTGTGGCTGCCTCCTTTTGCAGTTGTACCTGTTTGCCCAGATTCCTCTGCTCCCCAAGGCAAAGCTGCCTCATTAGCAAGCTGCCAGGCTTCAATCCATCCCCCTCAGTCTGAAAGCTGAAAACACATAACAAGCAAATAGTGGTTTACAGCATTATAATTGCAAATATTTCTGCTTTGTTTTCATCTCAAGGAGGAGAGGTTTGGAATAAAAGGAGAGCAGCGCCTTGCCAACGCGTGAAGTTTTATGGGCTTATATCCCAAAATTATAGGATCTAAGTCAGTCAGTTAAGAACTACATCAGTGTTTTGAATGCTGCTTAAAACCAAAAGAATTTTCAAGTAGAAAAGAATTGTCTTTTAAAGTAAATAACTAGTACTGGAATAGATACTATCTAAGTGTCTGTAATTAACATCCATGTAAAATGAAGAAGTAGCAGAAATTAAAACAGTATGATATCCATACCTTAGCAGAAGTGTGATCATTCATATATAAACCTAAAAGTGAAGTCAAAGGTTTGTTAAGTCAAACACTTAAAAATGAAGAAAGTAGGGTTGTTCATGACCTTGTAAAATATTATCTAACTTTTTTATTCACTTATCTATAAAGGTAATAGCTCAAAACAAGTTTCATCAGCTCCTGAGGCAGACTCAGTTGTCTCAGGCTCCCCTGATTTTGCCACAGTCTTCTTTTTTCCTTTGAATTCCCTGGCTCACATATTCAAGCACCATGGGAAAACTTCAGATGTCCCTTTTCTTCTCCTATTGAATATGGATAACATTTTTGGAGTTTGAACCCATAAGTTTTAAGGAAAAACTTTAAAATGTCCAAATTCAATATTTCAAGCCATCTTGTTATGTATAAGATAGTTCTTTTGAGGCACGTCTTATACCTTTTTAAGATGAGCATTGCCTTAAGCACTAGGAAAATGAGGTACAAAACCCAGTGGGCACTATGCAGGCACCAAAATAACAGCGCTGATTTTTCACACTGATTTTTCAGTATAGTGAGAATTTGTAACTTCCATTAACTCAGTAAACTTATAAGGGAGCTTGAAGTTATGTTTTTGTTTTAATGGAATACAAGTTGGTATCTTGATGTAGTGAGGCGCATTACTTCTATTTAATACTGAGACTTTTTTTGTCTCTTGATACTGAGGTATCAAGACAGCCAACTAGAGAGCAGTAACCTTGTGAAAACACACCTAATATATGCAGTGAGGGCATATATGGTAAGGTCAAGACAGGAACTCAAATCCCTTGAGGCACTAAACAAGGCTGCTTGCCATCAATTCAAGCTAAAAATTCAACGCTTCTGTCACCAACCCATGAGATGAAGTTTTTGCAAACTGCCAAGTCAAATCTTTCCAAACAAGCAACAGGTTAAGTTCAGAAGAACAGAAATGATCTTTATTTTAAATGTCTGATAGCTCCAATAACCTCAGAATAACTTAGCTTGCATTTTGGGATCACTTTTTTGCAAGGGGGCAAAGTTGCAAACAGTATAAATTAAAAGTGGTAAAAATATTTATTGGGAACCTAAGATTTAGGAGCACAATTTTATATGTCTCTGTTTGCATAGCTTCAGCATAAATGGGGTAATATTAATACCACAAGAAGGTCTGTTTACATGCTGCTCCAAGAATTTTCTTGCAAAGGAAAAAGCCCTTGCCTTTGCCATTATTCTTTATGACCACAAATCCTGGATAGCTTAAAAAATTAAAGTCTCTTTTTATGTTTGTATGTTTGTGGTTTTTTGATCATAGAAATCAAAGATAATTACTTGGAACATCTGATGAAGATGTTTATTAGGATAATCACATTACTACCTTTTGTCCATAAAGGATGTGCTACCTGAGGTTGCTTTGTTTTGGAGGAACAGCACTTATCATGAGTTCCTGGGCTCACAGTGCAGTGCTCCTCTCGGTAGAAAAAAGATAGGAATGCTTCCTGTTTGAATAGAAAACTTTATGTTTGTCCCTGACTAGCTAGGAACAGTCACATAAGACTGTAGGACCAATAAATTTGGGTTTCCAGCAGCCCACTATGAGCTTTTCCTTGTGCAAAGGACACTCATCCAGACATCAGTGCTCCGTGGATGCAGGATATTCCCTGTCTTGCATCTTTGTCCCAACATCCCATTTTCCCCACACATCTTTATGTGGTCCCATGGCCTGGCGAAGCACAGCACTTGCTGTGACACCCCCACCTCATCCCAAACCATTCATGGGGATTTCTCTCACTAAAGCAGGTTCCAATTCCACTTCTTCAGCGATACCCGAGTTCAAAAAAATATGAAAGTGAGATAGAGTTACCTGATAAACTATTATTGAGAGCTCTCCTTTCTCTGCAGGACCAGTATACAAGAATGCATAAAACCCAGGGTTGCTGGGTCAGGAAACAGGGTTTTCTTCCCTCAGCTTTAGTGTCCGTTCAGAGATAGAAAGGATGGAAGATGAGAACTTAGTGGTTCTTCTAATAGGCATGGCATTATTGCCTCCCACAACCTATGGTTTCCCTCCGTAGGGTGCTCTCTACATAGGTGGAAAAGAAAATTATTTGCTTTTGTGAAGTGCTGAGAACCCACTTCTCTCCCTGATGCATCTAAGCAAGTTTACTGCAGAGGTGATGACTGCCCACAGGCCTCCTACACTGACTGTTTTCAAACTTCTTCCTTGCCAACGTCACTGACAGTAGGAAAAGAAATCTTTCTTCACCATACACAACCATGCAACCTTCAAATAAAACTGCTGAGTTAGAAGAGGTTAGTACATGTTTTGGTAAAAGGTTGGACCAGACTGAAAGGGAGAAGACAGAGAGGAGAACTGAGGGCAGGAAAAAAAAAAAATGGGATGGATGAAGAAAAGAAGAAATGAAGCTCATTTCCAGAGAAAATCTGGAGTGGAGAGGATACAATACCAGTGGCTGAGGCACATTGGCTGAGAAAGTCTTTGGAGGAAAAGTCTCTGAGATCAGCCTTGCTTTGTGTTCATACAGAGTGTCCACAGTAGGGTTATATGGCATTAGCTAGCTTGCAGTATTGCCCTCATGCAGATGGAAGCAGAGAAGGAAAAGATGACAAACTGGGACTGTGTTGTTGGAGCAGATCAGCCATGAAGTCCCAGCCAACCCCAATTCCACCACTCCTTGTCCTCAATGTTTTGTGGTAAGCCAGGGAAGAAATACAAATGGCCCAGATACTTTCTTGGTTTTTGAGGACTCTGTTACTGAACTAGGAACAGGGAAATGAGTGCTAATCAAGGAACAAGGAAAACATCAGCTGTCTGGAAGCTTATCAGCAATACTGCTTTTTGCATGGGATGAGATTTACAAATGGCTGAGGTTCCCGAGGAGCTTGGGAGGAATTCAGCCTGTGGGTGGAGGGCTGATGCTTTGCTTATGGTCCTCCTTGTCTGTGTTGTGGCCAAGGGAGTGGGATGCTCAACTTTTCTGAGCAGTGAGGCCAGCACAGCACAGGGTTGAGCTGATGGAAACAGGGCAATGCTGTTGGCCTCCTGCATGCTGATGTCTGGGAGGGGAGGTGGTAGGAAGCTGAAATCTCCGAACCACAGAATGATGAAAAGCCTTAAGCTACGTCTGACCTGGCTGCCAGGACCTTCACTGGTGAGAATGGAGCACAGATGTTCAAGAAACCATGCTGTACATCTATCCAGCTGTTCCTGTGTTATAACAGCTATATAATTCACTTCAGTTTTAAGTTTTTCAGTTGTGAGATTGCACAGCAAATGGTAGTGTAGGAAGGATTATAGTTTTGACCAGTGAAGTTAACCTGTTGTTACTCATACCCAAATAAATCACAGTATTTTCTATTGGTCACAAAAAGAGATATATCTATGATACAGTCAATTTAGATTTGTCTCAACGTGATCTGCATAGTTTTTTCCTAGCTTTTAGGAAGAAAAAGTAACCGTATTTTACTTTGGTTAAGATAAATCAATGGCCTTGAAATTTGGAAACAATATATATTCGACCACACAAACTAATAAGGCACCAGTGTTTTAGCAGACATTATAAAACATAAAATTAGATGGAAAATTGCCTTAAGCCCCCATAAATTAAAATTGCTCTTTTTATAGCAAAAATGAGCCTTATATAGCAACAAACAATTTTGTGATCTTCCTTTAACTAGCCAATTTCATATGGCAAATAGTATTTATTCATCCTGCTCCAGTGACCTAACCAGCAATTTACAATGTGATGCCTTGCATATTTTCACAGTATTGTAAAAACTGAGGTTCTGTAGATTTATTTGATCCCTGTTGAAAAATTATTTTTTACGTCCTCCTAACCAGTGTAAACTGGAAATTGTTCTTAATGTAATTCTCTTGCTTACCATCCACTCATTAATCAGGAAACTAATTAGAGCCAGTTTGCTTACTCTAATTTGAAAAAGTGAAAGTAACATATGTTGACAGTTAATTTGTTTTTTTTTTTTTGTTAACAAGCACACAAGTTTTTATAATGAAATAATATTTGATACTGATACAGAGGAACATGGACTAATAAATTGCAACAGGCTGGGAAAATGCAGTATGTTAATCACTATGGGAATAATAACATAGATCATTTAGTACTCTAGTTTTTCTGTTGATGATTTTCCATTTTAGCTATTTTTATACGGTATTACAGTGACTTGATTTGGAACTTCTCAAACACACGTCAATACAAGTTTTCAGCATTTTGTGAGTCTGTACAGGCCCAGTGCAATTTCTGAGACCGAGTTACAAGAAAAATATTATGCATCTAGGCTCCATTTCAAAAACTTCTGTTGTCTTGGCTTTTAAAAAATGTCAATATGCATAAAAGAGTGCCAGCTGACAGCCTGCAAGGCTCTCGGTTAAAGCTCCATCTGAAGCCCACCCAGATCATTTGCAGTCTTTGCTCTGAGCTTCTTTGTCACTGGGGCAGATGACTGGCAGTGGCAGGACGAGCATCCCCACCTGAGCCACCTGGCAGCTAGAGATTGACCTTCACCCAGCTGGGTGGGAGTTTGGTTGCAGTATAGGTGTCCCAAGATGTGCTATCTTGATTCTAGTAAATGCAAGTGAGGACAGCAGCAGTGACTTCAGCCAGAGAAAGCAGTGATTCTTCCAGAGATCTCAAGAAGTGTCTCAGTTGCCATCCCTGGAAATATTTAAAAGATGTGTAGATATGGTGCTGAGGGACATGATTTAGTGGTAACTTGGCAGTGTTAGGTTAACGGTTGGACTTGAGACCTTAAAGGAACCAAAATGATTCTATGATTCTAAGATCTGAAGTATGCACTCCATGCACAGTGCCCTGCCGATGCTCACATCCTTCAGCTGCACCCAGACAGAAAACATAAACCAATACAGTAGGGAAAGAAACATTTAAATCTTCATATTGGCTTTTAGCATAAATTCAGTGTTCCTTGCATCTCCATTTTGAATCACTATGTCATGATATCAAGTGATAAAGCTGGAAAAAACAGAGACACTCGTAGAGTGCACCAGCTTCTCATCTGCTATAGTAATAGTAATTGCCTTTCCCTAAAAGGCATGGCTTATTTCCTCAGACCATCATAGCTGCACCACTCTGCTGTTTGTTGCTATGAATTGTTTTGAAGAAAAAAGTAAAAATTCAAAAACTCTAAGGTCAACTCTACTTGGAGAAGACATTAAGTTGTCTTTTCATTTTTGAAGACTCTTTTCAACGCAGAGATTGTTACAGTTATTTACACTGAAATTACTCTTCCATGTTGACCTTGTGTGAGGAGAGGTCCCACCCCAGGTGTGGACAATAAGTTGAGCTATTGCCCTCTGTTACAGCTGCTTTGTGCTCACCTGGGTGTGATTAGGGTGAATTGAGGCTGGGCCTGTGGTTTGAAATTCTGTTCCAGGCTAAAGTGGCCTTTTGACTCCTGCCCATGACATGCAGGGTAGTGTGTGTATGGAGGGGATGTCTATGGCCAGACTATATTTGACTCGTGCCCAGTACTTGCCACTCTGTCGTGCTCAGAAGTGGTGCTAATGGTCCCTACTGAAGCAAGAAATAGATGGAACAAAAATTCTCCATGTGAATATCTTCCAAGGAGCAAAGGAAGCTTTTAAGAAGAAAATCATCCCATCACCAAGAAGAATATAAGTGCTTTAAGGTTTGTTTTTAAATAATGTCTGAACGGAGACATCTCATCCCCCGCATCAAATGTGGGATGGCTAACGTGTCTGTAGCAGTTTCTTTTGCCTGAACTTGATGTGAAGAACAAGAGAAATAAAGCCAGGGAGGAGTGACCTCACACTGCAGGCATCTCACCAGTGCTGCCCAGTCGGCAGGTGGAGGGGAGTAAGAAAGTGGGAGGCACGAGAGCTGTTTTTGGATTTACTTGATCAAGGGACAAAGCTATTCCCAAAGTAATAAGGCAATTGGGGCTCCTCCTTGAACAAAGCAACTGAGTTGTTGCTCACACTGAGTCCTTTCAGCCCTACTCATGAGACTTGTGTGGGGTAACAGGCTGGGAATTGGGACAGCTTCTTAAAAATAGATAACTCTGTCTTATTGTTAAAAAAAAAAATGGGTCTGTACTCATCTCGTGGACTAGGCCCAGACTAATGCATGAGGTGGAGATATCACTGCATTACCAAATTAATTATATGATTAATTATTCAGCACAGTACTGAATAGTGCCAGTGCATTAACAATGGTGTGGTTCACGTGTCCAGCTTTCAAAAAATACTCCTTGCAAGGTGATGTGTTGCTATATGAGTGGCTTTGATGTTAGGTGAGATAACCACCAACAGGAGAGAGAGCCAGACACCAAGGATCTCTTGAGAACAGCTCAGGAAAATCCATGAGGATGCCTGGATTTCTTGCCATGTGGTCTGGACTACATGGGCTACTGTAGTAGTGTCTTCTTCTTTCAAGAAGATTTGGGGGAAAGAAGAAACACTATAACTACAAACATTTGTGTATATATCTAAGTGTATATAAATATTTATTTTCTCACTTTCACTGCTATATATAAAGTTTACAAAGTTTTAATGGAAAAAATATTAAAAGCTTCTTAAAAAAAACCCAACTCTTTGGCAAACAAATAATATTAACCCTACCAACAAACATTTGTGTTTCTATTGAAAATTACTTTCTGACTAGGCAATTTTTTATAATACTTGGTAAACTAAAACAGAGACAAATTTCTGTTGAAAATTCAAATTTTTTTGAGTAAAATGGATGTTATCTTTTAAAAACATATTTTGCAAAAACTGGAAACTTGCACTTCAAATTTGTTTTACAGCAAGTGAATTTGAATTTATCATTTTTATTTTGTTGCAAAACTCTTGGAGGCTATCTGGAGAAGGCCTAGAATTTCAGACAAATGGAGGAGAAAAAGAAAAAGAGACAAAAAAAATCTCTGAATCCAGACAGAAAGCTTCATCAGAAAAGTGTTTGTTTTTTTTTTTTTTTTCCCCTTCATGGAGTATTTGAACAACTTTAATTTTGACAAGCTGCCACTAGAGGTCAGCTGTGTTTTTAATTTAACAAAATTATTACTGTTCCTTTCCATTTTATCCTATTTTTGTGTCTTTCTGGTTTTTGAATCAAAATTGAGCCCACAAATAAAATAACTGCTGGACATTGGTTTGAAAATAAAACCAAGAACCTACAATACAATGGAAATTAAAGGTAGCAGCAAAATATAGTAGTCAAATGAGGTATCTCTACAGAGATAGTTTTCAACATTGAAAACTGTGTGGTACGCTGATGAACTGTGTGATCAGCTGGAAGATATTAACATAGGTCCATTCATGTCAAATAAATAGTGGTAGAGCTGACTAGGATACACAATGCTAGCTTGCTCTCTGCCAAGGATTTAGGTCTTTATTTTGAAAGTGGTCTCAATCTGTGACAAATTTGAAATTTCAAATCTTTACATTCTTTCTTTAATTTTGTTTTATTTTAGAGTTGATGTTTTGAATGGCCAGAACATCTTAGTTTTTTAGGGCTTTCAATTCAAACCAGATAAACTAATGCCCTCTCTTGCATTTCAAAGTCCAAGTGATTTCTTGACAGTTCCATGTGAATCCACAAACTGCCCACACTTTTTTTCTCCCAAAGCCTTCATTTATTTCAAAAAGACTTGCCATTCCTCTCTTTCTAGATGCTGGAGTGCTATCTATCTAGGTGGCTTTCTCCTTTATTGTTTCCAAAGATTTATCCTTTTAACTGCCCCTTCTAAAATAATGTTTGAGTGCGTGTATGGCAGGGAACAAGTTAGGAGTTTCTAATGAGCTGGTAGTCTCTTTTCAAGCGTGGAAATACTGTCTTCTCTCTAGCTTTAAAATTTGTATTTTTACTTCAGTGCAGTATCAGAGTGATCACACACTGTACGATGGAGTACTACTGTAGCTGATAGTAGAATTTGGGCCAAGACCTGTAAAATAATTTTTTAATGTAACGTACTTTAATCCTGAACTGTTCAGTCTTAACCACAGAAAGACAATGACTCAGTGAGGATTTAATGGCTGGCCCCCTGGAGAAAGGCATGCTAGCAGATACTGATTCATTTATATTGGACACTGCTGTGAAACATCTTGCAGACAAAACTCAGATGAATTACTGTACTTAATACGATTTATGTCATTTATTCATTGCTCGGATGCATTACTCTGAATCTGCTCCCTGGCAATTTTCCCGGCTAACTGGCAGGGCAGTTATTAGGGTACTGAGAAACACGTGCTTTCCTGCCTGCTCCAGCCAGAGGATCACCTGCGATTGCTGCCTTCAGCTTCTGCTCTCCTACGCTGGATGACAGATCCGTGTTTTACAATGTACCCACTTAATGTCTTGGAAGGATAAGTGTTCAGCAGGACAAGTATCTGTAACAGCACAGCAAATGCAGCAACAGCCCCCTGTGAGCTTTCTGTTCTGAAGGATTCAAGTGCTGTGAAGCAGGTTGTGGTCCTTTCAGTTTGTACCATTCAGTACTTGGAGCACCTCTCCTATGAAGACAGATAGAGAGCTGGGAGTGTTCAGCCTGGAGAAGAGAAGGCTCCAGAGAGATCGGAGAGGCCATCAAATATCTGAAGGGAGCCTACAGGAGAGAATGGGAGGGACTCTTTGTCAGGAAGTATAGTGTCAGGATAAGGGGTAATGGTTTTAAACTGCAAGAGGAGAGATTTAAATTAGATACCATTAAAAAATTCTTTGCAGTGAGGGTGGTAAGTCACTGGAACAGGTTGCCCAGAGAACCTACGGATGCTCCATCCCTGGAAGTTCTCGAGGCCACGCTGGATGGGGCTTTGAGCATCCTGGTCTAGTGGGAGGTGTCTCTGCCCATGGCAGGGGTGTTGGAACTCAATGATTTTTAAGGTCCCTTCCAACTCTAACCATTCTATGATTTGACCAATGGAGGTTTTCAATCCCTTCTGGTGTGTCAGTAGTGTTTGCAGCTTTGCTTCATCCTCTCCCTAGTGTCCTATCATCTTTTCTACTTTCAGTTCCCATCCCTTGGCTGGGCTGGAAACACAAATGCACCGTGCATTTATGCAGTGTTAGCTCTGAGCACAGGCAAAGCTTGTGGCTGCCTTTGAAGCAGCCCACTTGAAGAGGGCTTTCCTGAGCTAGGAATGGAGAGGACAATGGGAGAGAGTGCTCCCATCATCAGTGTTTGGTGGCAGGACTGGCCAGCTGAGGACCTGAGCCAGCCCCTCAGAAGCGAGGGCATAGACACCAACCTGTGATTTTGGAGCAAGGCGAGATCTCACCTGCCCTTGTTCCATGAAGCAGGACTCTGCATGTTAGATGAAACGATTCCAATAACCCACTTGATTTATAGTCACTTATTTCTTACCCTAATCAAAACTACTTTATGAGGCTTCAAATGCTTCCTTAGTGACTGGGAGAGGGGAAACCCCAATAAAACAATAATGATCATGAAATGAGAAGTTCATCAGTAGGAACAATCCTGTACCAGCTTTTTTTGAGCAAAATCTTCAATCTAGGAAGTGCAATTAACAGCACAATTGAATTTGTCTCAAAAATCATGAAGGCAGAACAAGAAGAATAGGCCAGGGAAAGAAGGGGGGGAAAAAAACCCCTAATCATTCCAGTTTTTGCCTTCTCTTGGGCACAATGCTGCATCCAAAGGCAAGACATTAGACCAAATCCAAGATCCACAATCATTTAACTCTTTTATGATACTATTTTTGTGAAAAAAAAATTCAGGCCTGAGACTGTGGGTGTGCTTCAAGTATGTATGTAAAATGCTCTCCAGGCACATCACTGGGATTTGTACTGAATCTAAAGAAGAAATGGGACTCTGTTCACTTCAGAAGTATTGCATGGGTATGGTAAAATCATATAGCAAGTAATGTCACTGCAATATCAGCATCAGCAGCATGCCCTGATGAAAGGTCATGGGCAAGGTTGTCTCTAGTCTTGGTGCCTGATTAAAGGGATCCTGGCACAATCATGCCAGGATCAGTGCAGCAAGGGTTGGAAAAGTGCAAGTTGGATAAAAAGTAAGATATGGAAGGTTTTTTTACCTGATAAATTTGGTAGGATCTACAGCATAATCCATTATAGAAAAAGCTTTTTCATCAACTCCTGTCTGACCTTTTCTGCCACTTCTTTTCAAGCTTAAGGGAGCTGAGTTTTCCTATGCCGGAACTGCTTTCCACTCATATTCTTCCACCCACTCTCTGCTCTGCTCTGACCTGCTTTCGCATTTCCACGTGACATGACTGCAATGCAAAGTGAAGGGTATGTTGATTTACTTGCCTCCAGAACAATCACCCTGATGCTCATTATCAAAACAGATGTTTATCCTAGACTTGAAATTTCTTTCTTCTGCTTAATTATATCTTGTGGTAGAGCCAGTGTTATATAGTAGCTCATCTTCAGATGCACATTTTCAGCAGACTGATTAAGACACATTACATCTCAAACTATTTTCCTACTCTAGAGTTGAAGCAGTGCAAAGAAAAGTAGCTTGTTTCATTTCCCATTGAACATACCAAGGTTTACTCTTGGTTTGCAGCTCTCCTTTTTCTTTCTTCATTCATTCATTTTTGCGTTTTGCTTTGAAGCAAATGGTGATGGGAGCAGCACACAGAGGGTGGAGCAAGTTTTGTGGAAAAGCTCAGAGAAAATGAAGACATCGAGAGGGCAACAGTTAATAGAAAAGGATTAGGCTCCACAATTTCAGTTGTTTTCTGAAACTCTTTTCAAGTGAGAATTATATCCTCATCATGTACTGCTACACAAGTGAGAGAGAGAAGAGCTTGTAGCGAACAATGGCTCATGCAGCATATTTAATACCCAAGAAAAAAGCAGAAGTCTGTGTTAAGACAGGTTGCAGGATAATGTCTCATTGATGACTAGTGGCTGTTACAGTAATACAGACCAAGAGTCTGAACTCAGGTTTGAGAAATGACAGTGATCCAATTTTCTGACAGATAATTCAATTTAAGATGTCCTCATTTTTAAACCCTGACCACTAACTTAGTTCAATTACCATCTGGTGCTCTTCAGATTATGTATGTAAGATGAGTTGTCCACAGGCAACTTTATTATTCTTTTCAGTGGAATAAAGATGAGGACCTCCAACTGAATGAATTCCTGATTACAAGTAATTTTTTTTTTCTTTCTCTGAACTAGAGCACAGAAGGGCTGTTCAGACACTCTTACTATTGGTAATGGTTAGGCAGAGCAGAAACCACCTCATTTGACATTAACAGTTTTACTGTGAGGGTGGCACAGGTTGCCCAGGAAGTTTGGGAAGTCCTCGTCATTTGAGTTATTCAAAAGCCAAGACATGGTCCTGAGAAACTGATTCTAGGTGGGCCTGCTTAAGCAGGGGGATTGAACATGATGATCTCCAGAGGTTCCTTCTAACATCAGATACTCTGATTCTTATCCTGTGACAGTGGTGATCCACAGTCAAGAGGAGACTACCGCTCCTTCAAGGAGTGGTACAGTATCCAAAGAGACATCTCTAACCTCTCTTCCACCAGGTAACCTTCCCCACTCTTCCTAAGAAAGTTCATTTATCTCTGCAAATCAGCCTTTCATTTCATCTTCCCTAATTTCATGGGGCTAGATTCACACATTGGTCCAAAGGAAAATATTTTCTTTGTAAATAGTAAAATGTACAGCTTACAAAGTACACTTTAAAATGGCTCTTTTTTTCTAAGTACTTTCTTGTTACTTGTTTTGGCTCTTTAAGGGTAATGAATATTTATAGCGTCACAGAATCTGTTGCCACAGCAGAGGTGTTTAGTGTATAATACCAGTTGCATCTGGGATGCTTGGTAACCCTTCATTCCCACCACCAAACATCTGCCGTTTTACCACTAGATAGCAGTATGTGGCAACGAATGCTTCTCCAAAGATGGCTCGAAATAGCTGGGTAGCTAAAAGCACAGCATCCAGCCAGGCTCAGGAAGCAGTCAGGGGAGAAACGATAGAAGGAGAAGGCAGAGAAAATACTTTTTTTCTTTTTAAATCTCAAATGCTTTTCTCCTGTCACAATTTTTGATTCATAAATGTTGAATTACCTGCGCTTGCTGAAAAACAAAGGGCTCTCAAAATCAAACCACAAGATGAGGGTAAACCAAGGAGTCCTTTGTTCTCTGCTACATGAGTGGACACAGAGGTGCAGAAAGACTTTTCAGGGTACCCCTGGACTTGCCCCAAAGGACACAGGAGAGTTCACACTAGATACTATTTCCTACAACAGCTTAGTGAAGGAAAGGGTCAATGTTGGAAGTGGGAGAAACTGCAAAAGCTGCTGCTGGTGGTACTGGCCCCTCAGGCTGTGGCTGTTGCCAGCATTGCTGCTAACACCATCATGTCCTTACACCCACTGTGTTCCTGCTTTGCTGTCTCCTCTATGATAATTCATTAAAATCTAGTCCATAGTGGAGATAACGGAGTTGTTTTTCAGAGAAATACAGTGATTTGCACCAGATGTGCATCTATCTTATTTACAAGTAGTTAATTCATTTCACCTTGGCTAGGGACCAGGTTAGATTGATCGGTGGAATTTATTTGTGAAGTGAAAATTGAGCAGGGATTTGAATTCAAAACAGCCAGTCCAGCAAGAGTTGCCAGACAGGGTAACAACTAGTAAACACCAGGAGTGTTGAGTTCAGAAGCAGGTCTTAAATCTAAGGAGAAAGTGTGGCTGATTATATGCCTCTCTTTGCAGAGGAAAAAAATCTCCTATGTTTATTCTAAGAAATGCTCACAGGAAAAACTGAAGAAGTGTTCATGTTCTTTAAGTCCTTTTCTTGCTGAGAACAACCACAGGCAATACCTGGTATTTTGTCCCTTGGTGTCAACTTAAAAAAAAAAAAAAAGTTGTTAACATATTTTTTTTCTTAAATGCTCTTTTGATTTTCAGAAATATTAGGTTTCTACAAAGGTCTCTGGCCTTTAGGTCATGGGCATAGATAGGTGTTGAAACCAGGAAGGAGAAAAAAACACGTAAGAACTGTGAAGAAGCTGAGTTATAGCACTGCTTTGGAGGTGTAGTGACATCTTTGTAGTGAAGATACCTGAATTTCCTGGGAAGGGGCATTTTCACCCCACTCCCTCCCTGGGGGACTCCCTGTACTTTCCCCATGTCCTTTCAGATTCCCCAGTGACTGCAGCACATTCCCTTTACTATTCCCCCCATCACCTTGTCGGTCCCTGGTAGCCCATGATGTGCCAAGGCTGGATGTGACACAGATCTTGTGTTACAGTTTTACATCTCCTGCTTGTCTGTCATTCTGTCTTGAGATACTTATCTCTGTAAGATGCCAGAGGGAATAACCCTGCTCGCTTACAGCACACATAGCTCACTGGTGGTATTTTTTCCCTTGCCACAATGAGATCACTATGTCCATCACACTAAGGCTGCACAAATACATACTACTTTTTTATATAATTTTAATTATGTCTATAAGAAACTTTTTTTCTTTTGTTCCCCCTCACTTGAAGTGAAAAGGCTTTGTTGGAAAGATGTATTTTTTTAACACTTCTAGCAGCTACTACAGGATACTCATTGTGATTTTGAGTTCCAACCATCTTGCCCATGCAGATTATAATGTTAATTTCTCTGAAAACTTGGCAGGGAATTTAATATTTTTCTCAATGGACATTTTGCAGACTTTTTGAAGGAGGGGACCATTGGGCGGCTTTGAGCTGGACTTAGAACCACATCACAGCTTATGCTCTGTATCTCTGCAAGAACATGTCAAAGCTGTTGCTAGATGTTGTCTTAAAATATGACATTCACTGCCCTGGCCCTGGGAAGATTTTGGCAACTCATAATGTAAAAGTCTTCCTTGTTGCTTGCTCTTTGCAGGGTGAGGGAAAACAAACAAGCTGTTTCCCAAAAGGCACAGTAAGGGTGACTGGTGATGACTCCGGGCTGCATCAGATCTTGCTCAGGACTCCTCCTTGTCTGAGGGACAGCAAAACTTGTGCACTGCAAGTTCAAAGGAGTTGGAGGGAAAGGATGCAAGTCTCCATAGGGAGGATTCCTCATGGTGGGAAAGCCCTGGTTGACACTTCTTTTCTTGCATAGCTCTGAGCTTACCGGCAGAGGGAAGCAGGGACAGTTCACAGTTCTTTAAGATGTCATTCCATGTTATCTGATAACTCAATGAGACGTCTTGGTACTGCTTAGACTTTTACGTTTTTACTGGGTGCTAATATCTAGGACTTTGTGCCAGTGCCTGTCTTGCTTTAACCTCTATATAAGTGTGTTTTCAGCTTTGTCATAGACAATTGATCTATATTTAACTAAGCAAGGATGAAGGTTGGTTGTCTTTTAATATTCAAAATTGAATTCGGGGGAAAAATAAATAGGAACACTTCAAATTCCTGGAGTGGCCTTGGATCGGTGCCTCTTTGAGATCCTGGTCTTGCTGTGGTTTGATGAAGGTGCTGGCTGGCACAAGGCAAGGGCAGTGGCTGATAGCAGGCAAAGCAGAAGGCAGATGAGGGCTGATAAAAACCCCCCAACAAAACAAAGAAACCCCAAAAACCTAAACCAAACAACCAAGGGATTTTATGTCTGTACATGTAGGAAACTTGAATCCTCATGGCAAAAGGATTTTGTCCTCAAAGGGAAAACTATAGTGCAGAAAAGAGAGAGGCATTCTTAAAGTATGACGTGTGAAACAGAGGTACATCTCACTGGTGAGACTAGTGTGAATCAAATTGGTTGCAAACTCTCTTCTGTCAGGTTCTGTAAAAGGCAGGAGAGGGATTACAGGCCTAACAAAGAGGCTTTGAGAGGAAATATTACTCATGGATATTTCTGCTAGATAGTTTGCCCTCCTACATCATGGAGAAAGGATGCCTGTTTGCTGTGGGCTGCACTAACTGCACTGACTCAGCTATGTTGAAAATTGGGCTTGAAGTGCAGGAACTCAACCAGTCACTACCAGTGGTCACCCTCCTGCCTGGGGAAGGGAATAATGACAGGCCTTCTGCTTAGCATGGCCAAGTTCTTGGTAACAGGGACTTCACTTTATATCCCTGCATGAGATACCTTTTAGCTTTATGTAGTTTTTGCCTCTCGGTTATTTTCAATTTGGGATAAATCTGAGGTGCTGTACCAAAGGTCGTTTAATATCAAAGACATAAAATATACTTGGACGTGGAGAGAGGAGAACAACTTCATGAATTCAGGTTCCCTCTCTTCAGGGGCATCTGTCTTCTTAGATTGCAAGTGCCACAATGCATCAAGGAAGAGGAATTTCCTTAATAACTGAAGCAAAACTGTTTCGCTGCTTTATGGAGAACACTTGCTGCTCTCAGCCCTACTACGGGATCCTGCTTGCTCTAGGGACAGTGAAGTGTGTAGTTAAAATTTCCTCTAAAATGCTGTGCTTTAAAGCAGCAGCAAGATCCTGCAGTTTTTAATTTGTCTTCTTTCATGCTTTTTCCTCCTCATTCTTTAATCATTGCTATGGATTACAAGGGATTTGCTGTAGCACTGATGCTAGAGCTTGACAGAAATACATGGTCCCTGATGGTCCCTGCTACCTCTCCAGACAGCGACAGGTTATCCAGCTTCCCTGGCCATGTCCTGGGATGCAGGCAGGCTTCTAGATGCTGCCAGGCATGGTGAGCAGCAAGGGAACAGCCTCCTACAGTCATGGAGTTCACTTCCCTTGTGTTCGTGTAGAGAGCTGTGATGCTCTGAGTTTTGAGTATTTGGCCAGGTTTGTAGAGCTGGGTTTTTTTCTTCTATAGGCAAAGGCATGGACTTTGGGTTTATAGGGACTGGCTCTAAAGTAACAAAAGCCGTTTTATGTCTAAGCATCTGCTATGCTGAAATCAACAGGCATTTAAGTGTCAATGACAGCAATACCAGAGTGTTTAGCATAAATTGATTGCTTCTGGGTCTCAGCTCTCTGTAGGTGCCTTCTATTTACAACACTGTGGATGCCAGTTCCTCTGAAGCACAGGGTTTATAATTATTACCAAACATGAGAGGCTAGGTCAGATGGACTAAAATCCAGTATTTTAAAGGTTTTGGTTGAGGTTTGCTAGGATTGCTAATAAACAGTAGCTGTAACAGTGACTCTGTTTCTTAAGAAGCGGACATTGGTGTTTAATTTGGGCCTCAAATATGTATCTGCTTTTCTAATGATATATGATATCCTCAAGCAAATTTGTAGACTTTGTTTGATGAGGTGAATTCCACTTTTCATTACTCACAGTCTGTGTGCAGTAGACATGGTAGCGAAGCCAACGTGCTGGCTTGAATACTATTTTAAGTACTTCTGTGGAGTTTTTCTCTGTCTTGGTTTGATGAATAAAGTTATTGAGGAGAAAAGAAGTTAAAAACTTGGGTAAAGAAACCAGTAATTTGTTTGACTGTTTACTAGCTTTTAGCTAGAATATTCATGTGAGTTCATCACAGTTCAAATGATATGGAAGGGAGAAAATCCTTTTGGGAAAAATATTGTCATTGCTATTGGGGATTAAATAGGCTTTATGCAGATGTGATTCCATCCACGTCTTTTACCTACTTTCAGGGACTCTGTAAAGGCAAAGGTATCTAAATTCATACCTATCCTGGCTTGGTTACTTCAGCCGCTCTCTGGAAAGTCTCTTTCACGTATTAAAACTCTCTCAAAACAAAGCCAAACCCCACTAATGGAAGAGAAGATCTATACTAAGAATTCCTCCTAAACAAGAAGAGTCAGAAAACTACAATGTTGAGGAGTCAATGCCTCAGTGACTTAAATTACATACACTATTTTCCAGCCATTGGGCCCATTACAAAGAAGAAGAAATGGGGTTCCAAATGCTGAATTTCTGGAAATCCCCATGGGGAAGGACATTTCAAAATTACAGTAACCAAAAGATTGGTTGGTTTGTTTCTTAAGGGTTCTTTTCCAGTTATTATCAAAGGCTTTTATGTCTTCTAGGCTGTGCTCAAGAAAAAGCTCTGAAAAGCTGAACTGTGGACTGTCTGCTGCATGTACCAGAAAAAAAAAATAACCCTTACTGTCTTGGATGATGCTTTCTGTTCCTGCAGAGGCAGGAGGGAGGCGAGTGATTGGTTTCTGCTCTGTCTAATGGATTTCTCAGTACAACCCTGACAGGGTCAGTCTTTAGGTCTTGTTTTACTCAGAGGTCCTGTAGCCCTCGGGATCAGTCAGGGGATGATGGACACATATCAATGGTTTGTCTGTCAGGCTGACCCGATGAGTGGGTGTAGTTTGGACACGCAGAGCTGGGGCATGAGAGTGCTTGAAGCCCACAAAATGTGCTGCAGAAAACAGCTACACTATGGGTATGTCTACACCAGCTTTGGTAAACACCCTGAGAGTGCTCTGCCAGGGTGGACACGTTTGCCCTGACTGCATCTAAGTCGGGCATCCTCATTAGCTCAACCTTGGACTATTTTACCTTTCATTGAGGCTTACAGCTTCCTCTTAAGTGCAGCCCCACATCTCCTGGGTTGAGGCAGCTTGTAGCAGAGGCAAGAGCAGGATTCTTCAGCAGCTCTTCCCAATCTAAGCTGGACTCTCCTATCCCAACCAGCTGTGTGATTTTTTTGCCCCCTGCCACTAGCACACAGGCAACTGTGGGGTGAGGTAGTGCAGGAAGGAGTTAGCTGAAAATGAACGCCTTTTGCAAAGGATGGGGTTGGGTATATCTACTCAGGTGGAAGGCAGGAGTGCAGGAGCTCTGCTAGATCAGGAGAGACTGCTTTGGAACCTCTCACTTGGCTGAAATAAAAGGAGGAGATGGCTGCGGGACATTGCTGCCAGCTCTGTCATGGATGGAGAAACTGTGCATGTCTGACACCTCCGTACCTAACCCTGGGGTGAGGAAGCAAGGATTATGCTTGCAGGACAGATATGTTAGGTGAGACAGATGATTTATCTGAGAGCCTGCTCTTTCAGTGCTTAACTTACTGCATCAGCCTCTAACACCCACGGTGGGGAAGGGCAAATGGCACAGGGAGCCTGGGAGCTGGCTGCTAGCCAGGAGGAGAGCCCTTGAATGAATAAAATATGCTTACATTATAGCTTCAGCTTCTTGTTAAACACTCACCAGATGGTTCTAAGTGCTGGCCTATAAACCTCTTCCCACGACAAAATCCCCTGCACGTGGGAATATTTGTTTGTGAAAGGGGGGAATTTACAAGTCCTGTGGTGCTCAGCTCCTGAACTGATGGGGAAGCATTGGAGGTGGGATATTAAATACAGCATTTCACCTGCAGTGCTATTTCCACCAAACCACGAGTGAAACGATGTTCTCCACCTGGTACCAGCAAGTAACCAGCCACTAGTCATATTCACCTCGTATACACTTCTATTTTAATTGCCTGACATCTGTGCTGTCACCTTATTCCCTGTAGTCTGGACAGGGAATTAAGAGTCTTGACAAGGAGTTAAATTACTTCACGTTGTAAAACGAAGCAAGGCATCATGTCCCAAGTTAATATGGCATTCTTGCTTTAAGGTCTCAAGGTAGACTCGCATTCCTGGGGGAAACACACTCCATAAGTGCTTCTGGAAATCTTTCCTCCGCTCTGAGACTGTGGATCAGATTCAGTCTGTGCTTTTATTCTGGGTAAATCAGCAGCAACTCTTGGGTGGTTGTCTTGCATCTGTACTGATGCTTTTAGGGGTGTGTTTTGCCATACTTCACAAAGTGGGGCAGTACAGATTTGAAGCCATGCCTCCCTTCCATCCCACCCAGGACATCCCCATTTCTGAGTTGCTTATCCAACAGAGCAGATACCTGAGCTTTGGAAAACCACAAAGCCAGCGGCCCATGTGAGCATTGAAAGGACATTAAATGCTACCAAGAAGATGAGAATCTTCTACCTGAAATGATGCATCCATCCTTGCTGATGGCATTTAATCTCCCTTTGTCCTGCACAAAAGAAGGAATAACAAATTTTTCAGTTGCTAAAGCTTTAACAAGCAGGTCTAGTGGGAGAAGATGAAGATTCCAGAGTTGCCACATGAACATTCTGTTGTGGTTTAGCCCCAGCTGCTAGCCAAGGGTGACACAGCCACTTGCTCACCCCCTCCTGGTGGGAGACAGTAGAGAATTGGAAGAGCAAAAAATGAGAAAACTCATGAGTTGAGATAAAGGCAGTTTATTAGGTAAAGCAAAAGCTGTACATGAAAGCAAGGTGAAACAAGGAATTCACTCGCTGCTTCCCATGGGCAGGCAGGTGTTCAGACATCTTCAGGAAAGCAGAGCTCCATCACATGTGATGGTTACTTGGGAAGACAAACACCATCACTCCAAACATCTCCCCACCTTCTTCTTCTTCCCCCAGCTTTATATACTGAGCCTGATGTCACAGGGTATGGAATAGCCCTTTGGCCAGTTGGGGTCAGCTGTGCCCCTTCCCAGCTTCTCATTTTCCCCCTCAGTTCACTGGCAGGGTGGTGTGAGGAGCAGAAAAGGCCTTGACTCTGTGTAAGCACTGCTCAGTGATAAAAAAAACACCTCTGTATTATCAACACTGTTTTCAACACAGATCCTAAACATAGCCATATACTAGTTACTACAAAGAAAATCAGCTCTATCCCATCTAAAACCATCACACAGAAAAGACCCCTGAGGGGGTAAAAGAGACAGAAGAAAGCAAAATAGTAGCTGCTTCGCTTGTGGCCTCTCTGCCAGTGTTGTAACAAGATGGAGTGAGCCATTTGGTTTGAAGGGAAATGAAAGTGTGGTGATTTTATTTAAGAATATAGTTTTCAATGGCCCATGTTAATGAACAATGTGAAAGGCTGAAATCCTAATCCCAATAGAGCAGGAATAAGTGATCTCTTTTTCTTCACTGTGGCCTAAATGTCATTCCAACATTCAAGAAAACCGGAGAATTACTGTATTGTGAAGACACTGCCTTATTTTGATACAAATCGAAATTCTTTCAAATAGAGCAGCTGTGAGGTTTTCCTTGATGCTAAAGGTCTGTATAGCACTAATCTCCTTTGAATTCTTTTCCAAACAAACAAGTTAAAGGAAAGCTTAAACCCTTCCAATTTCAAAGAATTTTCTTCATCAACTTAAAAGTTAATCTTTAGGAGGGATGGGAGAAGTAGTGAGAAAAGAGAACTCAGCATCTTCGAAGATCAATTCCATAGAATGCATATATCAAAAGGAAAAAATAAACAATCTTCTGACTGAGAATGAAATAGAATATGCCTCTTTTTAAAATTTTTTTAAATCTGAAGATGTCTTATGAATTTGATAATGCGGAAAGAACTGGATGTTCTTAGTAAGAGATGGGTTAAACCTCAAAACCAGGCTGGCCTGTGAATACAACTAAAACACCCTATTTCAGGTTTAATAGCATTCATTGCTTCTTTCCACATTTCTTTCTGGCCTGAATCCATTTTGAGAAAATGCAGTCTGAAACTGGTGATAACAGGAGGATATAAATCTATTTTAATTAAAAATAGAATCACAATTCCCCTAAAGCAAGACAATAAACTATTCTCTTGGACTGAACATAAGCTGACCAGATTTCTGGATGACAAATCTAGGGTATTGTGGAGCAGGTGCTGTGATGTCTTATCAGAGATTGGAGGAAGAATGTTACACTGACAAGAGACAAAGGTTTATTATGGCTTTACATACAAGTAAGCAGAAATATCTGAACACAGCATGGCTTTATGGTAAATAATTACATGTCTCAGATTCTCAAATCCAAGGGGAATATTAAGAAATTTCAGTCTTCACAGACATCTGAACAGTATTAGAGATATAGTCCATTTAGAGATCTACTAATGTTACTATATTTTATAAGTTTGCCAAATAAAAATAGCTGTGAAAGCCACCCATGGCTTTAGGAAATTTGATGTGCTAGAAGTGTTTTGATGAAGTCTTTCAATATAGAATCCCTCTGGTCTTAAAGCTGTGTTAACCAGGAAGGAATGTGGCCATTGCAAAGTGTGACTGTGCCCAGACCAGACTTATTAACATTGTTATTTTTATGAACTATACTTTTTGCAACTTGAAAGTGTATGTGTCTGCCCAGTGAGGATGTTTCTGTGGGGAGTGCCCCTTTCACAAAAGTGGGAAATACCAGGGTGTGTTGAATGGGAGTATGAGTAGGGAGAACTGTTTAACCTTCTTCCCTGACCGGTTGCTGCTTTTGATCCTGATGTTGCCACCACAGCAGAACAAAGCTACCACATGGTTTTGTTTTCCCCATCATCAGACTCTGCCAACTTGTATTGCAGCCACAGACACCTCTTGACTGTCTTCAGCAGCTGCTGGAAGTGGGACGTAAGGGACCCTGTATCAGGGTCGTGTCTGTGTTTGCTCTGAATCCAGATGGCATTTGCACATGTACTGCTGTTGAGAAATCCCACCAAAGTCAACTGGGTGCATGTGCTTAAAGTCCATCACATGCACAAATGGTCTTCCTTGGGATTGATCCTGTTGATAAATGAAATGTATTAATCCCATTACTGCTCAGTATCAGCATACAGGAGTACTTCTGCCACTTCTTGGAGAAATGAATAACTTCTCTGGGTGACACTGTTGTGGTTTCTTAAACATGGTTTCTCCTGTAGCCATCTGTGTGAGTCGTGGTGCCCAGGGTGCTCGTGGGAAGAAGAGAAGCATGAGAGGTGGCATGGAGAGGCATAGTTGAGATGGCTGATGGCTCACCAGACCACAGAGCACTTCTCCCACTATCCTTGGAAGGAGGTGGAAAAAGGGGCCTGGCAAAGGAAGAGTTAAAGCCTGAACTAAACAACAGGGAAAGAGATCTTGGGAAAGGAAAGATGGAATAGTGGGAGAAAGGGTACGGAAAAGAGAGCTCAAGGAAGTAGAAGCAAAGTGATGTGGAGAAAAAGACCACTGATGTGGCCTGGAAGATGACCTAGCAAGAGAGAGACAACAGGAATGAGAATGAAGGGTGAGACAGAAATTAAGGGGGTCGGTGCAAGACTTCTGAAGGTGGCTTCAGTTTAATACTGCCTGAGGTGTGCTCCCTGGTGCAGGAGAAGAGAGCAGACCTTTGACTTGAGGGACAAGATGCAGAGAGACAGAGACCGGATGGGAGAGCAAAGCAAAAAAACTTGCTTCAGGCCATACAAGAGCTAAGTGGCAGCTGAATATTCCAAACACTTATAAATATGCGTGTCCTGCCTCTCCTCTCTGTAGGGGAAGTCGGGGGCTCTTGGTTGTCTCTATCAATAACACTTTGTTTTCTTGGCAGAAAAGGGATGATAAGAAAGTCAGGGAGCAGATGGAGGCTTTTTCCCCCCCTGATGGTTCTGAGCTAGTAGAAATTTGTAGCTGGATGTAAAATTAGCTCCAAGGAAGCCTGAAAGGAGAATATTGTTGTTGTGAGTTGCATTTTCTATGTTATTCCCTTTTCTTTTTTTCTTTTTTTTGTTAGATTTCATTTATAAATCATGAGGGAAAATGCAGTGCTTTATGGCACCATGAAGTCATCACACTCTAAATGACTAAAAACCAGAATTTTTTGCCTCTGTTACTGTGAAACATTTGGTTTTGCCTGCATCCATGCCAAGTTCTTGAGAGAAGGAAGAAATGCCATACCGGGCTTCACAGCAACAGGGAGCAGAGCTGATACATGTATAGTGTGTGAGGGAGTGAAGACGTATGGGAGAGGTGTGGGGTGGCATTTGGAGGTAGGAGGACTGCACAGACATATTTGGGGAGTCTAGGTAAGAGTGAATCTTCAAGGTTATTCAGGATCTGACTGATGTCCATAAGAAAGTTTCTCCACAGATTTTGCTGGCCTGAGTCCCTGTCACTCACATGAGGAGGGCAATATTGGTCCCATACATGGAGGAGCCAGTAAGGACATCTCTGGGCAGACAAAGGTTGCAGACCCGCTTCCTCCAGAGTCTGACAGTTCTCTGAGCTTAAGCCTGTGTTGTTGGATGGATGATTGTTGGAATTGGTTTCCTTCTGTTCTAAACTTTATTTTTAGATAAGTCTTCCCCCTTCCCAGTCTCAGGTTTTATCCCTGTCACCCATTGCTTAGCACAAGGGTACTGCTAATATAACCTGCTCTTCTTTGTTTTGCCCAGCATTTGGCAGTCTGAGTTAGCCAGAAATTTTCCTTTTTCTGTCAGATCAGTGAACAGGTCTGCAAGTCCTGAGAAATTTCCTCCAAATTGCTGAAGCAATCATTTCACAGATCAACACAGGCAGCAAGTGAAGTCCTTAATGAAGTGTATGATTTCATTAATTCAATAATTAGAGTAGGTCTGTTTCAAGTCGCTCTTTTGGAAGAGAAGAAGAAAAAAAGAAGCTTTAAGTGGCAGAAATAAAGTCCTTCAATAACCATCCTCTTTCCTAGAATGAGATTCTCCATCTTCCCACTAGTGTGCTGTCTCCAAAGCAGAATTAATCCCTTTGCAAAATCCTTATCAGAAACCAAAACCAATTAGTAGAGACAAGTGTAACAGTTTAACAGAGGACTGCTGTGGTGCACAGGAGCTGTCTTCAGTTCTTGCAGCTTAAACTCTGCAAAGTTTGTCTTTAATAATTAGATTTGAAGGAACTTCAAGTTACTCAGTTTTACCTGCATCAGTTTCCTGGATAAAAGGTCAAGATTTTGTGTGAAAAAAGAGTGTTTCACTGTGTGTATCTAAATCATGCTATTGTTGGGCTCATCTAGACTTTGATCCAGTCTTACTTTGGAGCTTTGAACACTGACCAAACTCAAAGGGCACAGTAATGCTCCAGGCCATGTGGGTATAAGCATGATGCCCAAAAAGAACTAAAGCAAGAAGAAGACAGGGTGGCCTTCTGTCTGTCTTTCCATAATTTGGCCTGGGTTGCTCTTGCCTCCTGTGATACTGAGTAAAACATGTCTGTTTTTTGTTTTCTCTGCTGTGATCTGGCTTTATTTTTCTCTGTGGTCTCTACCTCTGGGATGCCTGACTCACTGAGGTGACTGGATGTTGTGTTTACGGTTGCAGTAACAGACTGTAAATTCTAGGGCAAAATAATAATAAAAAGAAGATATTACATATATATACATACACATATATATGTATGTACATATGTTACTTCCAGAAGTTGGGCATTAATCAGCACCAGTAGACCAAGAGGAGTGTCAGGGGTAGGGGAGAGTAAAAGAGGGAGTGTCATAGCAGCATTGAGTTATCCTGTTCTTCTGGATGTGACCATTCAAAGCTAGAATTTCTAATTTTCAGAAATCAAGCCTGTCTCAAAAAGCTCTAAAGTGGAAGTCAATCCATCCATTAGTTTTTTTGTTGGATATGCTGGTTAGACCACACAAGTTAATTTGATAGACACAGTGGGACTCTCATCTCTGTTGGTGATTGAAGAAGCTATCTGACAGAGTAACAGTTGTGCAAATGCTCTGTTTCTTGCCTCGCTTACACATATATATATATATATATATATATTTATTTAAACATAGAACACAAAATATTTTCTAAATCTTTTATTAAAGCTGTTTCCATTCTATTACAGTGAGTATCAATTGTATTCAAGCTTTCCTGTTTCTATTACTTTGATACTATTTTTGAAATGCTCGTGCCCAATCTCCTTCAAGGTATTTGAGTGTTTAACCTTGGAAGAATTTGGTTCTTAGGCACACTGGATAACTTTTCTGTTTAGAGTGATCTCTTGAAAGAGACTAACCAAATAATGTGGTTCATGCCTGCATATCTGCAAGCTGTCATTCAGTTGTGTGATTCCTCTAATGTATTGGTCTACAAGGTATTGTTAGTACTCAAAAAGGTTAATTTTTGAGTATGTCCCTGTATGATTTCAGTTAGTATTTATGTACTTGGAAAAATGAGACTTTGATTTCCCTAGATATAAAAAGATTCATATCCTTCAGGAGAACACCTTATGCAAGCTTGCTGTTGGGATTCGCTTGAAACAGCATGAACCATTGGTTTTAATAAGGAGATTAAGTAAAATGGGCACATTTTATTTGGTTGCATTGCCTGGGAGCACATTTCCTTACAAAACTATTCTGGAAGATCCAGTCTGTGTGTGGTGTGTGTTTAAATACAGTCCTACTCAGCATAACGCTTCAATAATACTGAGTCCCTATCTCTCTGATTTATTGAGTTGAGCCCACAGTTATTAAACAAGGTGGTAACAGGTGACAGCAGTTTGGTGGGTTATCAGGGCCTTGTATTCCCTATGGAGCCAGGGAATACTTACTGATCAACAAAATGTTCCTCTTAGTGAAGGAAAGATACAATGTGGGTTTTAGGAGCATCAGAAGGGTTTTCACATCTCTTCACATCTCTTCACACTCAAGAGGTGGTGATGGTTCTGCTTTTGATATCTCAAATCTCTTCTTTGTAGAGACTCAATTACAAATTTAATTAAAAAGGGAGACAAAAGGAAATAGCGTGTCTTCCCTAGAGGAATATTCCTAACACTGAGTGTGTGGTCACAGAACCGAAGGGAAAAGGAAGCGACAGACCATGAGAAGGCATCAGCTACCGGAACGATTGACAGGGTACGTCCTGTTCCATACTGTCTCTGTACCCTTGCACAATACTTGAGACTTTTTTGTTTGTTTTTCCTTCCTCAAGGAAGATTACTTTCCTCCAAATAAAGATATTATTCAGGCTTTCCCCCCTCCCCTGTTCTATGACAGAAGGAACTGTTTCTGCTGTTGGAAGCTGGGTTTAAGAAAAAACTGTTTGCAAGTGTAAAAAATTAGCAAAGAGCTCTTGTAAGTGGAAAATCCCAGCTAAGCTGTTTAAAAAGATTGTCCCTCCTTACTACAGAAGCTATTCTTCTATATATTGTTTAAATGTCGCCAGCTTCCCCTTCTCTTTCAGTAGTGGGTCCGTGCATGGGTTGCTGTGGAATGTAGGTCCATGTATCTGCAGAAGCTATTACAGCTCCTTGCCAGGTTCAAATCCAGGAGGGCTTTGTCTTGCCTAACCCTGTCCCAGCATGCTTGTACAGTGTCTCTATATTCCACCTGGATCTTCTGACCCAAACTCCACTTCATGTGAGCTATCTTTTTATACTTGAGTATATTTTATCAGGAGCTTCTTGGCCACCTATGTGGACCTTTTGTTCTCTTCCTTTAGCAGGGGTAAAGATATCCTCTCTGAAAAACATAAAGCACAGGGAACATAATTTCAAGGGGAATAGATCTACTATCTTCAACTTCCATAATATAATAGGATATTTATAAATTGTGTTCTGGGGGTTTGATTTATGAGAATTGACTGAAAGGATAAATGAACACAGTTTTCATGAGGTGCACTGTTTTCTGCACATTTGGGACAAATTTATCTCTTAGTTCACGCATTTTCCAGCAAAGATAAATTAAACCTGGCAATAAACTTCTCATACTCCAGAATTACAGAGACAAAGCTGATCCTCTTGCCTTCTTGTATTACAACAATCTTCCTCCAATTTATCCAAAACTATCTTCAGCATCAGGTAGCATCAAAATGTGTCTGGCTACTGTTAATAATAGACCCTGAGTCAGCCTTAGAGAGACAGATTTCAAAATCGATGAAGCTAAGCAGAGTAGAAAAAAATATTCCACACAGCAGCTTTTTGACTTTGCAATCTGATTTGGTGAGTCGAAGTCATAAATTTCTGGATGAAAAGCCAAAATAGTAAAATGCCAAAAGCTTGATTGTGAAGCCTGTTTGAACCAGCTAGTGCAGTCTCTTAAGGGAGAGCTGAAGTTAACAAAAAAATTAAGACAAAAGGTGGGAGTTATTGTTGCCAACTTCACTGTTTTCACTGTAAATGTGCTGTTAAAACTTATGCAGTACTCAGACAGTTCCAAAAGTTGATAGCTGTGTTTCTGCTGGGTTTTTAGTGTCTAGCTCAATGACTCAGATGCTGAAACAGCGTCTGTTTTCCAGATTGAATCAGTGAACAAGGGTTACTCATAGCTTAACGGATCAACTTGCTTCAAATATCAATAATAAAAGGCTACCAGTTGTTTTTTTTTTTTTTAAATCTATGACCCGCGCAGACTCCATGCATAAGTTTTAGTTTGCTGTCAACATCCTGCAAGAATGCATGTGTTGGGGAAGGTCTAGGATGTTTGTCAGTGGGTCTCCTCCTGGGGGTCTCCTATTCAGTGCAGAGCCCTCCGAGATGGCTCGGTCACTGCCACAGCATTGTGCCATCAGCAGCTGTTCAGCTGCTCTGTGACAGATCAACAGACCTGTAGCCAGATATCTGTGATCACTGGAGTCAGGGCTTTTGGTCTGATCTGTACCTTAAACTCTTGATAACATGTCCTGACATTCAGTAGAAATCCCACTTAAAATACTATTGTTTGTAATACCACAGTTAACACTTCTTGCAAATATTGATTCCTTTCCCTTAATTTTTAATTAGAATTGCAGACTCTGATCATAGAATCATATGGTGTTGGAAGGGACCTCTGAAAATCATCTAATCCAACCCACCGGAGCGGGTCTACCTAGAGCATGTTGCACAGGAACATGTCCAGGTTGGGTTTTGAATGTCTCTACAGAAGGAGACTCTACCACCTCTCTGGGCAGCCTCTTCCAGGGCTCTATCACTCTCACAGGAAAGAAGCTCCCCCTCATGTTTAGGTGGAACTTCTTATACTTTGTGCCTATTTCCTGTTGTCCTGTCACTGGGTACCACTGACACCCTCCCTTGAAGTATTTGTAAGCATTGATCAGATGATGACAGGTGTCTTGACTTTCACCAGCTGTTCAGTGGGGTTATTGTGTGAAATTGCATTTGACTGACCAGGTAAAAGACAGATGAGGTGTGGGGCCTTATCATACACTTAAGTTTGTGTCTGATGTGCAGTGTATGGAGACACTTCCATCATATGATCTCAGTGGTTATGGCTGAAAAACTGGCTTTTGAGCATATTAATAACAAATCACTGAGCTTTTATGCATCCATGTGAAACATTTTTCAATATTCTGCAGGATTTCAACATCTTTTAGGAATCCACAACTGTTTTGAAGTTATTGTTTGTTGCTGAATTTTGGACAATGTTCTTTCTGAAAATGAATTAGTGAGGTAAGTTTTTCTGCGACCATCAGGTCTTTGCTTTTCAATATCATGTGTTCCATATAAGTCACCGGGAGATATGTATTAAAGACAATAGACTGCCCTTTCATTGTCTTCACAAGAGCTTTAACAGGGAGGAAGTATTTCTTCAAACAAGTTCTGGCATACGCAATAAAAATCCATTTTAAATTTGGACTACAAATCTAGCTTTGGTCAAAAGCTTGCCAGACACAATGAAATAGTAAATCCGGGTTGACAGTAAATACAAGAGCCACTTCTGGACTATGTGAGGACATGTGGCTAAAGGGAGCACTCAGAGTGCTGGAGGAGGAGGCTTAAAATGAGTATGCTTTTTGTTTGGCACAGTCATCAATTTGCTGTCTGATTCTAGGCAAGCTGTTTATGCCACAGTGTTCATACATAGATCTTCAAAACTGCATTTAAATAACTAAATAAGCAGCCTGATTTAGAGACATCAGTGCCTACATTTAATAATCTCTTTCTGAGTTGTCAGAGATATTATGAGGTGTGATTAATGTACATTAAGCACTTCACGATCTTTTCTTTACCTGTCTACATCTTTATCAAAATTTTTTATGCTATGCTGATGAAAGATTCTAAGTTAAAAGTAATTACCGTATGTATGAAGAGATGTCTGAGAAAGTCTAATAGCATAATTACCCTTATCAATAGATTTTCTTGAGAGCAACTCTTTATTGTCTTCCTTTGAAGACAGTGGTGATTAGAAATGATTTTATTTGCATAATTTATCTTCTGAATAAGACTGTTCTGTGAGGACGTAAGTGATAGAATGCCATTACAGGAGACTGGAACAAGTCTGATGCATTTGCAGTTGATTGAGGAAAACAATTTTGTGGAAACTGAAACATCTTTCTCTGAACAAAGGTGCAGGATGCTCTTGCCTGTCTCTTCTTCCTTCCCATCCACATCCTCTGCCCTATCTTCAGTCAAAGTGACCAAGTAATCTTTAGTTAAAACCTGTTGAGTCTGAAGATCATGGTAAAAAGAGTTATGTCAGGTTTATCTTAGGCAACTGGATAAGCCCATTTGTTCTCCCAAGTGCTGAGGAGTGAGTTGGGGATTGGGAAAGGGAGAAGATGTGGCTCTGACCTTCTGACCTTCTGCCTGCTCTTTGTGGCCATGGTGGAAGTTCACCCAGCCTTGCCCCTCCTTCAGACTGTCATGCTGAGTCAGTCTTCCCTTTTCATCTATCACTGCATGACATTTTTTACCTTCAATGCAAAGGATTTTAGGGATGCCATATGTACTCCATGCTGCAAGCAATTTGTCCATAGACTTTCTCCTAGTCTGTATACAAGGCTTGGCAAAGCTCAGGCTGCAGGCTCCTAGGACTTCTCCAGTGTTACACATTCAGATGCTTAATAAAAATGAGACAGTAGTGTTTAAAGTATAAAAGTGCTGAGTGAAGAAAGATGCTACATAAATGCAACTGTCTGCCATACTCCCAGAAGTGACTGTGGCTTAGCCCAGCTCTGAACTGCACTGGTTGGTCATGAGCCAGGCCTGGGCGATACAACCCAGTGCTGTGTGAAGATTGAACAAGAAAATACTCGTGACATGCTTTAGTCTAGAACTGAGTTCATAGGTCATCTTAAAAAATATATTAAAAAATTATGGCTTGCTAGTAAAATTTCAGAGGAGGGCTCTAAGTTAAGTAATACACCTTGCAGCAATTAAAAGACAAACAGAACTGCTTGGGGACACTAAATGCAAATAATTCCCAGATGTATGGCTAATGACTGGGCTCATAAACCAAGAGACAGTTCCTATTCACTAGAAGAGCAAGTCTATAGAACAGCCTGAGTGTATTTCTTTGCTTCCTTGACCTGGTCTCTGTGTCCTGATCAAGGAAAAATTTTTGATTAACAGCCTGCTTTCCAAGCTCACATCTTCTGGCTGTCTAGCTGTCATGAGAAGGGAGCAACAGCCAAGCACTCAGAGAACTCACAGTGGAGAAAAACAGCTTAAATTCGGCAACTGCAGAAAAAGCTTCCTCTGTATTAAACAGTGGCAAATAAACAAAGAAACAAAGTTGTGTTCTCTAAATAACATTTTTTCCCCTTCCTAGGTCATTAGAAGTGCTACTGTCTGACCTTGGTTTACTAAAAATTATGTTCTTGCTTTCCTTTCTCCCTCAATAGGAATAACACCTTTCTGAGTCATTTACCCGGTACCTACCTTAGGGGAAAGTTATATGAAACTGGGCATGTTTGGGGTTTGTTCCCTGGACTACTTCAAGGTTCATGTTTTAATTCAATAATAATATGAAATGTATTAATAGTCTGGAAAGCACAGCTCTTCTCCCAGGAGAACAACTGAGCTGCTGAACTCCAAAATCAATCTTTTATTTATCTGCTCAGCGTTAAGAAACATTTCCAGGTATTGAAGCACGCCTGGCTGTACCTGGAAATTGGTATAACAGTTCTGTGCACAGTTTTGATGTGGGGCAGATGCCACCTTCCAAACAAGCTTTGGATGTGGTCTGGAAGATAGAACGTATCAGAGACCATTGCCAAAAGGCTGCAGCCACCAAGGGTAGGAAGGCAAGTGTTTAGTAGTTAGGACATGAACTGTTTCATGTCAGAGAGTAGCAGGGAAAGGCACCAAGACATTTAATGTAGGGGTCTAAAAGTAACCTGACATCCTCAGCTGTGCCGTGGCTCAGTGTCATGGTTTAACCCCAGCTGGCAACTAGGAACATGCAGCCACTTACTTACTCCCCTTGCCCCCAGTAGGATAGGGAGAAACAGGAGAAAGGGAGGGAATATCCACCCTCATGGATTGCGATAAAGATGGTTTAATAGAACAGCAATGGAAGAGGAAAATAATAACACTAACAGTAAAAGAATATACAAAATAAAGTGATACAACATGTCACCCTCACCACCTTATGATTGATTACACAGCCCATCCCAAACAGTGACTGTGGATTCCAGCCCTCCAGTCAACCTCCAATTATCTACTTAGTGTGATGTCTATGGTATGGAATACCTTTTTGGCCAGCTTGTCCTGTCTATGCTTCCTCTCAGCTTCTGTGTGAAGCTGAAAAAATCCTTGAGTAATATGAATAATACTTAGCAGCAACTAAACCAAATATGTGTTATCAGCAGTCTTCAACATTCTTCTCATAATAAACCCAAAACACAGCAGCTTCTAGAAAGAAAATTAATTCTATCCCAGATGAATCCAAGGTGCTCAACTCTGTCAGGATTAAACAGCTTGGGAGCTGGGAGAGGAGGAGACGTGGATCACTTTGTAGAGACTGTAGGAATTTTGAAAAATGTGGTTCCTCATTGCATAGTCTATTCAAAAACTGGCACTGACTGTAATACACTTTATATCTACCTGTACGGCAAATGGAGCAGCCATTGTACTTGAGTATGTGCTGCTTTCCCTCCTCTTCCTGCCCCCACAATGTTTATCTCATTATAGAGTAGTGAGGCCAACTTGTACTCTAACTTTCTACATTCATCTTAAAATGTAAATAAAAATGTATAACAATGTCTCCAGATTCTTGGAGATTATTTTTCATTTGTATTCTACTGTTATCAGAACATTACCGATAAATCTTCTTTCTACACTATTTGACACTGATAAAGCCTCAACTGGAGGTCTATATTTGACTTTGAGCACTGTGCTTCAAAAAGGATGGGAATCAAGTGGATAGAGCTGGAAGAAAGGCAACAAGAAGGGTCATGTTTTCTAGACCTCTGATCAATGAAGAAAGATTGAAAGAATTGGATTTGGATAATAGGAAGAGAGAGGAAAAAAGTCTTCAAATGTGCTAACATCTGCTGCAAAGACAAAAAAAGAACAATCCAATCCCCATTTTTGTGCTGAATAACGAATGCAGTAAGCAATGGACTTAAATTTTGAGAAAGCAAATTGAGTATACCAAACAAAACTTTGTAACAAAAGGAGGGTCTGAAATGGATTAACTTGAACTGCTGCAGGCTTTATAGCACAAACTTTTTCTTAAAATCTTTCAGGCAAACTTCTATCAGAAATGACCTTGGATAGCCAGGCTAGCCTTGTGCTCAAGGGATGCATTTGGAGGTCTCAGACTTCTTTCTTGTTCTATGACTTTAGCTTTTTTTCCTGCAGGGTTTGAATATTAATGAAGTAATGTCAATATATTTCAATCTATTGAAAAACACCTTTGGAGAGGTTTTTCTTCCCCCCTGCATCTGTTTGGCTTCAAAATCCTCTTATCTGTCTGAACACATCCTCTTTACAGACCTGCAAACATGAAACAAGATTTCAGGATATATATGTATGTATTTATCTGCCTTCAAAAGATAGATCTTTTAATTGGCTTTCTATTCATTGCTATATAACTCATCTGAGGATATACCTTAACAATAGGATGAGCAAACATAGACCAAAAAAAAATGGTTTGATAATGGAATCATGGCCTTTCTCTGGACATTGTCTCTGAATTTTGACTTAGCTACCAACAGCTCCCTTGCAGAATGTTTGGGGTTTTTTTCACTCTGGCAGGCTAACAGTATAATCTTGGGTGGCACAGGGTTCCTGGCCAAAGTTTAAAAGGAAAATGTGAATCCCAAAAGTTGCACAAATAAAGTTAGTGGAGCTTGTCAATTGTAGTTTTTGTTTGCATTGCTGTGCACTCCAAAAATGAGAATAATTTAATGTGGAAAAAAGGTCTAGTTAAACTAGAGTGGTTAAATGTTTGTAGGATAACATGTTTTACAAGACGTTAGCACGGTAGCAAAGTTTTGGAAAATCTCTGTCAGCATCCTATTAGCTCAACTCACAGCTCCGCTCCAAAGTGTACAACCTGAAAGTTGAGATTCCTCCCCAATGCCGGATTACTGTTTTTGCTTTGCTCATAAAAAAACATCCACCCAAACAAAACAAACACCCCCAAAAATTTAATAAGGCCATATTTAATTTGTACCCTATTATTTAGTAGCAAGTCACATGTTATCCAGTGGAACCATGTCTCTTTGAATGATCTAATTATCCATTTGAAGGCTGCCACCTTTCCTGATCAGGGGTAGTGGCTGGGAATTAGACATTTGCTAGCCCTCATCCCTTGCCTGGTTTCACCACCAGAATGCCTTTTTAAGGCATTTAAGGAAAGCCCATGTGACTGAGACTGGAAAAAAAGATATGGGAAAGGAGATGGTTCTAGAAAAATCCATAATGTAACTTTCTGGCAAAACTGGAAATTGATGTCTTTGAAAAATTTTGCAGAGGCAGTCCCCAAGACCTACCATTTTGCCTATCACATGATTCCACATGATAATATGAGAGTCTAGCAGTCCTAGGGCTGCTCTTCAGTGGGGCTTCTTGCAGATAAAGAGAAATCTGCAAAAGAAAACCTAGTCCTAGGACTGACCGTTTCTTCCAACAAACCTCTTTCAATAGGCAAGAGAACAGGACAGATGCTTTGTGTTTCTACAATTCTTCCCTAATGATCATACAAACGGAGCGCAGTTTCTTAATAATGTGTTTTTAGTAATATTCTGCAATAACTGGGCAAGAGGCCAGTTGACAAATTACAACAAATATGTCCTTCTAATCCCTTCAAGGTCTCCCTGTTGGCCGGGTCCCTAATGAGCATGGGCTGCTGTGTTGCAGGAATAAATGCTCAGCTGCATGAATGGCTCCACTGCTCCTTATATACCTCGTATAATGGTAAAATAAGAAGTTGTTAAATTAACTGTCTTACTAAAAGGGAGAAGTGGATGATTTCTTGTCAAATTACAAGTGGATTAGATCTCTTTATCAATATTTTTTTTCCCTGGACCGTGACAACCTGGAAAAAGATGCTGTTCATAAAAAGGGCTCAGCTAATCACAAATCTCATTAAGACAGTCTGAGTGACAGCAGGTTACTGTGAACTGAGCTTTGCTTTCAGCACACTTTCCATTAAAAATGACGTACAAGATATGAAGACAGTCACAGCATGAATCAGAGGGAACATACTTGGTGTAAAAACATACCAAGGACCAGACAAATCTGATGCTGTAAATAAAGCATGCAGCATCTGCAAATGGAAGATCCGCTTTTAAAGTCCATTCAAGTATGTATAGTCCCCAAAGTTGCTTTTCTCATCTTCTGCAGAAGTAGGAGGTAATAGCACAGGACTGAGCTGTTGGTTAGTAATCATTGTGGATGGAACATGTCCTTGTCAGTCATGAAAAGGCTGACATTACTAATGAAAACAATGCAAATAAAGTAATGATTTCTACTCTGTTTCCAATTCCAAAGACTTCTTGCAAGACTTCTTTTTTCCTAAAGAAATTAGACTATATTTTCCTTGCAAATGTAGTCAGCCTAAAGCAGGAGAAAATATATGTGGAAGGTGATTGAATGAATGGGAATGTTACGGGAAAAATGAGGGGTTAGGATCACAAGTTCCATCAAAATGGACTAGGGAAGACTCATTTACTTCAATAAAGCAGGATAAGGAGGAGTTATGAGAAGAACCATAAGAAAACCCTCATAATATACTCCATTTCAGCAAGTATGTGTCCATATGACATAAAACAACAGGGGTAGAAGTGCCATGGTTACCTGCATGGATTCTTCCCAAGGTCCAGCTGCATGAGTTTCTGTGGGAAAGGAAACGTGTCTTGCTCTGCATTTTGCTTGCCAAGTCACAACACAAGCTTTACAACAGGCCTGTGTTTAAACCCGTGACATCTGGAGGTAGAAAAACCCCTCAAAATTTAACAGCTTCTGCTGCCAGCTTTGAAGCATGGGTACCACCAACTCTGCAAACACTGTGGCAGTGGTGACCGTACCACATGTTTTTCAAGGTATGTCCATGGCTGTTTTTGTCTAAAAGTATGAAAAGCAGGGGTTGTGATGTGGTTTGGTACTTGTATGGAAATGTATAGTCCTTGATGTTATCCCAGCACTGCTTGCTTCCCCAGGCAGTGGCTGAGCCCCTGGTTAGAGGGAGGAAATCTTGGATGCAGAGTCTGACAGAAATGTTCATCTTCACCTGCATTTCTCCTTGATCCAGGCAGTTGCCAGTGCTTACACATTCCCTATGTGGGTACCAAGCTCCCTGAGAGCATGGTAATAGGTGGTTTTCTTCCAGGAAAGGGCTCCTACTGAAGGAGTTGGCCTTGGTTATGTCCAGGTGATGCAGAAAAAAATAGTATTTTTATCTCTAGGTTGTGTAGGATCTTGTACAGAGGTTGCTGTATTGGAGAGGAGAAGGATCCTAAAAGACAAACTAGGAAATGATCTTTCTGATAGTAGGACTATCTGAGATGCATGTTTTTGGGTTCAGCCTGGTACCGGATCAGATTGCTGAGCTGCTCTACCAGATGCCCATAGAGACAGAGGAGCAGAATCCTTCTGTGGAATTCCTCACAGGATCCTGCCCGTGGGCAGCATGGCTCATCTAGCGGATTAGTAGGGTTAGCGCATGAGGACCTCATCTTCAGGAGAGAATTACAAGGTCTGACATTCGCATTGCTTGAATGTAGACTTAGAATTGAAACAAAATGGAAAGAAAAGTGTTTGTTTACTCTCTTCCCTCTGTATCTCTCCCGGATTCAGAGTTTCCCACTCTTGTTCTGGGGTTCAATGGGATGGTCAAATTTTCTACAGCTAAAGTCAGATGAGTCATTTCTACAGAACAAGGTGATTCTAAAATAAAGAATAACACTTTTTTCCCCTGCACATTTTTTTCCCTTGGATGAATGTTATGATTCCCTTATTACCATAACAGTTGTCAATCATTTTGGCTTATTCCGTGAGATATTCACTGGGATGACAGGGTGATAGAGGAGCTGCGATTGTCACATAATTCAATAATTACAGAAGATGGGGCTTTTATAAAACATGGTGGGACCATCAGGGTTGGCAATGCTGCAGATGAAGGAGTAGTAAACACTATATAGGAGAGAGAGGAACCACTTGTACAGAGAGAAGGAAGGGACCCTCTGGAGTAATAGCAGCTACTTCCAAGAATATGGGGAAAAATCTTTCTATTCTTGGTACCAAAGAGCTGCTGGGTGTGAAAGTGTCATGTTCTTCAGACACTGGAGGGACCTGTGACTCTGGAGATATTATCTGGCAATTTTACTAATCTCAGTAACTCTGTGAGCTGTGTCTTAACAATCTGTCCAAACCTTTAATTGGCTTTTTGAGCCATTGCATCACAACATCACATTCTTGCAGCACAGAAATCGTATTTAAAAAAAAAAAAACCACAAATAACACGCTAATTTCATCAAAGAAATTTTTTGCAATACAGAAAAATTCTCCCAGTAGAAACTTACACGTTGTCAAATCATGCAGACACAGCAAAGTTTGCATTGCTATGGAAACAAAGCTAAAGATGGCTTATGCTGTGAAAAACAACTTACAAGTAACTGTGAAAAGTAAGTTTATAAGAATGACACCTTTTAGGTTGATCTTGAAAGACAGGATGTAACACAAGCATCTTGGGTTAGAAGGCTTTTTTATTAAGTTTTCCACAGAGACAGGTTATTTTACCTCTATTCTTACAAGTCTGACATCAAAAACCATCAGCATATATATATATGAGCTATCCAGGTAGAGACACATCTGCCAGTGCAGAGTTACACTTCTATCAAACACTTTAAGAAAAACAAATATGGTCCCTTCCATGCCCATCTAATAAAGGAAGAACTGCTAAGTCAGGATGGAATATTTATCACAATGTATTTTCTTTTTATGAATTGAGTTATTCATAAAAGAGTAAAAAATAATATCTAGTATCTAATGTTTAGACAAAACACACTTTATAATCTGGCTAAGCTGAAATATCATACCTTGCCAAATAAAAAAATGCTCTCTAAGTGTAGTTTCCCTAGCAGCTCGGTAGGTATGCAAGGCATGCAGTTCATTTCCTGCCAAGGGGGAGAAAAATGGGTAGGTCTGAGATAATATTGCTAGTGTGCATGGAAAGGATCTTAGTTGTTAAAGTTGTAGTTGACCACGTATACATATTTTGACTCTTCATCTCCTTGAAAATTTCCCAGGCTGACCCCATTTTAGCTCTCAATGATGGAGGGCTCAATGGGAGGCAGAACAGGATTTTCCAGAGCACTGCAGTCATCAGTGAGAAACACCAAGTCCTGGAGAAACAAAAGAGAAGGCTACCATTTTTAAGGAGGAAGGCAGAAGATATCACAATGTTGGGAAGCTCAGGCCCTGATCCAGTTTTGCTGCTCAGGGGACAAGGTGGAGACAGAGAAGGCTAAAAGCAGAGACTATGCTCCTGTTGGTGCATCTCAACCTACCCTTCTGCAGTAGGAGATCATGATGGTGTACAGGCTCCGGGCTTTTTCCTTCAGCTCACTCACTTCAAGCACTCTCTCACATCTGGGGTAGGCCACAAAATCACGGAGTTTTGCCAACACACAGTAATTCTGCAAAGCATGCAAAAGAGGTATGTGTAACCCTGCACAAACACAGATTTATGTTTCTCGTTCACCACTTACAAAATTCTTACTGCCTCTGTGGGATCCTTGAATTCCTACCTCTATGTACGGGCAATCTATGTAACCTTTAGTCAGGAAAATTCACCATCAGTATTTCCTAACAAAGACATTTGGTCCAAATAAGTGCTTAGAAAAGTGTATAGTTTTGGTCTGACAGCTTCCTTCACACATGGTTTAGGAGATAGAAGTGCCAATACAATCAAATCTGCTCCTGTAGTGGTGGAGTTGCCTATAGAATAGGTGCACCGTCTCCCTTTTAAGAGAGCATCTGATTTACCTGGCGAACAGACAAACAAGATCTCACAGACATGATTCTTTTGTTCCTGTACAATAGGCAATACTGTGAGCACCAATTGAAGTTATTTTCAGAGTAATTTTTACCTCAGGCTTTGTATTATCAAAATAGAGCACAGCCAGCATGAATTTCACAATGTCCTTGTGGAGCAGGAAAATAAATATCACAGGTCTTGCTTTAAAACAAGGGAAACTGAGACACACATTGCTTGGACTTTGCAATGAAGTGAGGCACTGGTAACTTTGGAATTGGGATCTGCAGGGTCCTGACTTGCAAGACTTGATGGTGTCAGACATCTTTTGCTTTGTCTGATATGTTCTACTTTTTAGTCACTAAGTGTAGCACTGGGAAAATAAGCAAAATAAGTCAGATATCCCAGGGCAGAACACTGGTATAAACTATGTGTGCAGGAGGCTGTTTTGTCTTTGCTGAGAGATGACTATTGCTGCTTTTTCTCAGTATCACACTTCCATATCCTCAGGCATACTTTTTCTTTCTGAATTCAACAAGTGGCTTTTTAAAACAGGAAAAGCCAGCGAGGTATTCCTGCACTTCTTCTGATTAAAACCGCAGTGCCACTTATGATATAAAATGAAATAGATGTATTAAGTGAGGAAAGTTTATTCTACACTTCTTCTTTTAAAGTATCATTCAAAGTTTTGTTGCACATATTTAAGTTCTGAAAAGTCTCTGTCACCATAAATTAATAATGTACACATAATAATAACTTCAAAATATTGATTTGCTGATTTGCTCATTTTTGAATTTTTAAAGAAGTAAAATCTCAGAAGCTCCATTGGGATTTTAATAAGATTCAAAATGATTTTTTTTTTTATTTTGTCACTCATGTCTCTAGTTAATTAAGCTCTTAATTAACCACTCTTCTGGGGTACAATCTTAAGAGTTATTGTCTCTTTTCATTAACTGCTTTTACTGCTCAGAAGTAAGAAAGAAGCGTGAAAACTTACGTGTATGTCCAAGTACAGCCTGGGCAGCGTCTCCACACACGAGTCCTGCAGGAAGGAAGAAAGACCCATTGCAGTTTTAATTTGAGAGAAACGTGTGCCAGAAGCAAGCAACACAAAGTGTCTTTGCAGGAGCAGTTTTCAGGTAGACTCACCGCAGCTTTGGAGGTCTGTAACTCCTTAAAAGACTCTGTGATTTCTTTGCTCAGGGACAACACCCTGGAGTAGCAAGTTGGAGGGGCCGTGTTGGCGAACAGGGCAGCAGAGAGCAGAACCATCAGGCTCAGAAGCATCTTCATTGTGGGGAGCTTGTCCACAGGAGGAGGCAGGGAGAAAAACAAAAATGACTGTTACTGGTTAGGCAGCTCCTGGTAAGCGTCAGCAAGTAAGTTTGACAAGTCAGCCCCCAATTAAATAGTCTCCTGCACCAATGGGGAAAAAAAAGTCTGGGGGTGGTCCGTGCAGCAGCTTGCTGCTGGTTTAAATTTCCTGCCAACCTCTGAGGCAGAGCTGCTGGTGCTTTCCTGCCGGAGCAGGGAAAGGAGGGAACAAGGGTAACAAAACCAAACACTACTGGCACTTTTCTTTCCAGAAAGAAAACAACCTAGTGAGCACCTCAAGCAACAGAAATATGCGTGAGAAACAGCACAGGATTAACAAAGTGTAGGCCCTGATCCTGGGTGTGTTTTGGAACATATGCCTCTTTCTTGGGAACATAACATACAGCTGTGGGACTACATAGGCTGCAGACAAAGAGAAATCCTTCCAGGATTGGTGTCATGTGTTGGCAGTACCAAGCAGACTTGCTGATCACCCTTAGCAGGTTTGAAACATTACTGCTATAAAAGAAACCTCCCATGTTTCATTTTCTCTTTTAATATGTGTAGATGCTCACTATTTCTTGATCAAAACAACACCACTCATTATGGCCGCGTGGGGAGACCTGCATATTTACACACTTGTTGTCACAAGTAGAAAATATACATCTCTATATGGTTATCATAAATGTATAAAAATTATTTTGCTTTCTGAGTTGAATTTATGAGTCTCTGTTCCTCTACTGGTCTCTGTTCCTCTACTGGATGCCAGATGGAGCTGAAAAATCCAGATGCTGGGCTGAACATATGTTGCTCTTATATGTTAATTGTCCTATAAAACGGAGGCACCTTTGAATGAAGAACTGGTTATTTCACAAGTTATCCCTCCACTTCCCAAGAACCCCCACCCACATCACCTTTTAGATTCAAATTCTAGCTAGGTATTAATCAAAATAGTCAAGTATCTGATGAAGTAATGCCATTTCAGTAGACCAGGAAGATTCATCTCAAGGTGGGAGAAAGGGAAATTACTGAACACTTCTAAAAGAAAGGGATTTCCCACCATTCATTTTAAAGACAAAATCAGAGTCTTGAAAACTATTTTTGTGGAAAAAGAAGTATTCTATATGCTGCAGAGGACTCTGACTTAAATCTACCAAGACATCCAGAGGAAACAGGGAAAGAGAGCTGCGTACTACTGTCTTGTTACACATTTCTTTGCTCTCATAGAGAACGTTTGGTTTAGTGACATCATGTCCTTGTGAAGGATAAAGTTTTAGGTACTCGGAGATGAAAGAAAAGGTGGGAGTCCCAGCTGTGGGGAATTTAGCACTGGCCTTGGCAAATGGGTTGCTGAGTCTTATTTTCAGAAACGGGATTTGCTCAGACATGTGAGGGAAGAGGCGAGAGGAAGACAGGAAACCTTCTCGGATGGTCCCAAGCAGCTGGATCATAGATCTGAGCACAGCTACCTAGCGCATGTCCAAGGAAGGGATGCTACTGACTGTGAGCCATGCTGGTAAAGAAACAGACTCTTAATCACCATCTCATTACTGTAAAGAGTAGCTGAGGGTAGGAGTGAAATATTATCCTTCTATCAGACTCTCATTTGGCAAGCTGCTAAAATGTATTTGCTCTGCCAGAAGAACAGTATTCTGAACAGCAGAAATAGTCAGCAATCCAGTGGTTACTGAAGGATGTCTTCAAAATGAAGCCTTTGGTTTTTTTTTTTTTTGTTTTTTTTAAGTGGGAGTAATATTCTCTTTTGTAGTATTTTGCCTATATATATTAAGCCTAAAGTGTTGAGTCCATTCAAACTACAATTAAATGCGAAGGGTTATGTTCTAAAAGATAGATAGATGTCAAAGTGACTGTGACAAACATGGCCCCATGGGGACTTTTTGCCTGGCAGGTAAAACAACTCTCCAAGTCCTATGTCCTGAACATATTCAGGCAGTTGAAAGCAATTTAAAAATATCTCTTTAGGATGGGATAATGGTAAAGGTGTCGACACTTGATTTGGAATTACATTATGCACTGAGCTATACATTAGTTGCCTAGGCCAGAGAGGCAAGCGTGCAGCTTCTTATAGCTTAATGCAATACCCTGTCTCCCAAGTCAGGGTTCAAGCCCCATGCCACAGAAGCCTCAATCTGTAGTCACCTCTGAGGGATAAGTGCTGAATGACACCTATTGCAGCCTTAGCTCCAAGAAGACATCCAGAGGAGGAAATGCCCAACACTTGCAGAGCACTGAGGGCTTATGATTTTTGCCCCAAAAGTGGGAGACGTGGAATTAATCTCTTTGTCATTTTCTGAAGATGTGGGGTGTTGGGTTGGATGGCTGTGTTCTGAGGTAGTAACAAAGGGAAGGGAGAAGAAAGGACTGATGCCTTTCAAAGATGGTTTATGCCTTTGCACTTGAAGTCTGGCTGGCACCACACTTGCGTACCCACCACTCTTGTACTAAGAGGTGAGATTTGCTGACCTTCACACTCCTGCAGAGATGCTTTGCCACTGGCAGTCAGGGAAATGATCCACCCATTTAGTTTCTTCTGCAGACCAGGAAAATGTAATGGCTTGCTGAGCAACCAAGCTCTTCTTGGCCCAGAGAGCAAAGCAAAAGCCTCACCAAAATGTTTAACCAAATAAAGAGGTGACTCTCTGCTTTGTGAAGGGGAAAAATTGCTGAAGTAATTTGCTCTGAAGTTTTTGCTCAGTTGCAGTATTCTGGCCTTGTGGTTTCTCTTTGATCTCATATAAACTAACTCAAGGAAAGCCACCTGTGATGGATGTCTAGTCAAGTAGTGAAAAAAACCCGAGCTACCCTCAGAAATACTAGTAAAGAGGGATTTCTTTTATTAAAAAAAAAAAAAAGTAAATGGGAGGACTGGAGTTTAATTTGCTCACCTAAATCTTCTGCATAGTTGACTCTAACCCAGATGGATATTTTCCAACGCTGACTAGATCATCAACACTTCTGCACATCTCAGCATGCAGAATATGCAACTCAGTTCAAAAAAGTCAAATACTTACTTCTCAGTTGTTTTCTATTTGTAGCTCATCAGCAAGATTACCCTTGAGCTCTGAGTACATTCATTTTATGGCCTAGATATGAACAAAAAACTTGTTTTTCTCTAAGAGGCTCACTGGTGACTTCCAGAAGAACTTGCTAGTGACACCAGGCACCAGGAGTCCTTTCAGTCTAAGACACCTGGCACAACTTTGAACCAAATACAGAGTAATCAAAGACCATGAAAATCCAAACTCTCCTTTCAGTGACTGTTTTTATCCAGTCACTCATGCAAAGCCACTTACTAATTCTGGTGCAGAGCCTTGGGCAGAGAAGGTCTTTAACAGGGAGGAGAGCTCTTCACAAAGGCTAATAGCATTTTAGAGGCAATATTAAAAATGGACATGGAAATAGTCTTTAGAGCTACAGGAGGGGAAGGGGAAAAGATCAAAATATGTTAGAATCAAAACTCGCCTAAGGATTGCTTCTATGAAGAAGCTGCTATTTCCAGTCCTTCCACTCAGTGGGACTCTAATGCTCAGGTTGGCATTAGAAGGGAGCACAGCAGGAGTCAGTCAGTACCATCATATCTGTGATGATCATCACGGCATGGACATCTCCACCACAGACATATCTCTACCATACTCCTCAATTCAGTCACTATAAGAGGGCTCTGTGGGCTCAGGATACACACACTCTGAGTTTTGCATCTACTTTTGAGGCTGATGATGTTACTACATCCCCCAGTGTTATTTGCAGTGCATTTATTTACTCTTTTATAAGGAACAGTCCATAGCAAAAGCAGACTCTTGGGCTGAGAGGAAAATTTGAAACCTGTCATGACATAATTGTGTATTTTTTTTTAATTTTAAGCTATGTTGTCCTTTGCTTCCAAGTTACTGAAAACTCAAACAATAATATTTTGCTAAAAGTCAAAGAACTCACTATGAAGGCAGAAATTCCTCCCATGTTTGCACAGTCTACCAGGGCCTCCACCAGCTTTTGACAAAAGCCCTTTCAAGATGCTGACTTCCTTATACCAAAATCCACTTGTTTAATGAAAATATTTATTTTAAAATAGTTGGGGGCTGCCATGAGACACCTCATGAAATGAGTTTATGATTATATTGAAAAATAGGAAAAGAAAAGTAAAACAACAATTTACAGAGAAAGCCTTGTGTTTCTAAGAGGCGATTGGAAGACCCATGACTCAGCTGGCTGTTGTGGTGAAGGTGCCACTTCTTGCTGTAAAGCAGAGCTAAGCTGCCCTGCAGCCTTCGATCTCAGGACAAAAGAGGTGTTCACAGGCTTTTTGGAAACCCTAGTTTTTTGGTTAAGGTCTTGTCTGGTTGCTGTGTTTTCCTCGCTGTGCAGCAGTGCACTTCATTGAGCCCTTTTGTAGACATCAGCACTGAATACTGGGGCAGGGGTTGTGCACCTGGTGGTGGTGGTACACAACGCTGCCAGCTGCCCCAGTACAGAAGGGAAGGCAGGTACAGCAGCACAGGGTGCTGCACTTGAAGCTGGGGTAATCCAACCTGTCTCCTTTTCTCTTTCACACAGGCAATAAGTCTCTGCTGGTGATCTGCAGGGCTTGGCCAAGCTGTGGGCAGTGGACACGGCAGGCAGGACGTACCACCAGGCTGGTGTTGCAAGGCCGTGTCCCTGTGCGAGTTAAGGAAAAGTACTCTTTGCTTACTCAGTGGTACGGGCTTCTCTTTTCTACGCTGCTGTTGTTATTTTTAAAAATTTACATATATATTGAGGAAACAGATGTTACTGCTCAAAAGCCTGTTCTTAGATAAAATGGTTACAGAAGCAGCTCAGCCATCTGGGTCAGAAAAAGAAACAAGATGCTCTGAAATCTGGAGGTCTTGCCAGCACTAACCTGGCACCAGGCACTTTCCTTGCAGGAAAACATATGGAAATGGGGAATCCTGTGGTCCAGGACAGGGACAGGACAGCCCACCAGGGCTGGGGATGAGGAATAATTTCCCTGTGCTGCTTTGGACCAGTGACCAAATGGCTGACACTGGCTGTGATTGCCAGCCTTCTCTGTGGGTGGTGTGTCCAGCCTCCCTTCGCAGTGGGACAGGGGCTGGGGCAGCAGGCTCCTGAGTCCCCTGGAGTACATGGGGTTCAGCATGATGGTAGCACCCAGGATGGCTCGGAGATGTTCACATGAGTGTCTGTCACTAAGGTGGAGATGTAGAGACGTTTGTCTGTCTCGGCTGCTGTCTGTGTAATGGGGATAATGGCATTTCCCACGGACGCTGTGGAACGCAGCCATCAACACCAGGGAGACGGGAGATTACGCGGTTTTAGCCCTGTCAGTGATAGTCTTTTCAGTGACTGCAAGGCTTATTGATTCAAGTAATGCAGGATTTAGAGTCTTAAGCCTTCACCGCTTTGCTAAGAAAAAGGCAATTTTACCTCAGAGTAACTCACAGACCTCTCTGGTGAAATAACAGCAGTGCTTTCAGTGGGCTTGGTCAGAGCCCAACCTTGTCTGCACTCCATCTGGGCTTCGAGACCACTCGTGTGTGAGTTATCCATCCATCCCTCCGTCCGTCCATCCATCCATCCAGTAATGCCATTCTTTATTAACACTGAATCCAAGGCCCAAATGATTTTGGGGAGAGAGCCTTACTTAGCTTTAGAGCAGTAAGAGCTCAGCAGTAAGAGCCAGTCATTCATGCTTTCCTGCCCTCCCTTGCCCTCACTCCCCCTCTCTCTCCACATGCACATGTAAATGTGGCAGATAGCTCCAGGTCTTATCGTTGCTGGTCACCCTCCCGAATTACACTTGGCGATGAAAAATTATGTCAGCCAGTCAGGCACATATCAGAGTTGATACAAATAAATGGATTCATCTACTAAATTTGTCCCCAGTACAAGCCCGTTGGGGAATTCAAGGACTGAAAAAATGCAAGGTCTGAGCTATCTGCTTGCGGAGGTTGTCCCTCCAAGGAGCTCTTGTCTACGTTGCGGTTAATCTGCAAGGAGATGAGGGACTTAATTTTCTATGACTGGTATTCCCGCACCTTTCAAAAGTATTAGGTTACTAAAAGAAAATAAATGGATGAGTCTGGAAGTGAAGCTCTGTATAACAACCTGGTTTAAGCCAAGAAGGAAGCTGAAAGGCTTCGGTGCTGAACTACAGCCTGCACAGGAGCTCTTTAGTGGCTGCTTAGCATGCTAGCAGGCTCACTTTTCTATTTATTCTTGCCTAGAAACTGCAAACATCAAAGCTTACGTTACTGTGTATATTTCTAGATACAAACAACAGTTCTTCCACCAGGCTAGCACAACTGCAAGGTAAAATAAATTCTCATCTCAGCAGGCTGAAACAGTAAAGTACGGGTCCATGTAATACACCATGTCTCTGTAGCTCTACTTTCTTTCTTATACACTGCTTTTCATGTTTTTTTATTTAAGCATAGTGGAAGAAATTCTGCCATCACTGAAATCAACAATGCGAGCCACAGACTCCTGCAGATCCACATTCTCGCTCCAGATTAAAATTTGTGTTCAGTTCATTGGCCTTAGAAGCACAAAAGCCCTGAAGCCAAAGCAAGAATAAATCAGATACATTATTTCTTGTTTCTCACAGGGAGCATTACATTTTGGAGTCCTGTCTGTTGGAGACACAACACAGGTTCAAAGCTGTCCTTGCTAGTGCCTTAAAATCAAACAATGTGACAAGTACCTTCTGCAAGTGTAAATATTCTTCTACAGAACAAAAAATGTATAAAATAGGGTGGAGTAGTTGATGAGGTGAAATTCAGAAGTACTGAAAACCAGTGGAATTTCATTCTGTTTAAGAAAATCAACAAATTTAATAGTTATATTTTTGTTCTGTCAACTTTGCCCTGAAACAAAAAATAAATAGCTAAGCATGTCAGAAGCTGGTGTCAGTATCAGGCTGTGTTTCAGATGTAATTGTCATTTAAACCTAAATTCCATTCTTCATTGCAGCTTTTCTGTTTTAAGTCCTTCTGATAAAAATTAAAAAAACAAAAAATAATCTCCTTCTGCTTCTGAACCACATGTAGTGATTTCCCAGATGACTAAGTGTCCCTATGTGAGTGGTTCTAGTTTGTATTTGTTTAATTTGTGTGACTAAGAAAGGAATTAGTTGAAGATACGTGAAATGTAGCTGCGTACATGCATGGTATAGTTGACAGCTGTCTATGGCAATAAGACTGTAGCTTGCAGCAGGGTCTTGTCTACACCAGGACGTTGCCCTCCCATCCCAGCAGAGGCAGTAGCAGAGTTGCCCCCTTCCATCTGACTTAGTTGTAGACAGCGTTCAACAGGTAGTTTTGAGAACAGGAATAAGGATGAGATTTGAGAACAGGAATAAGGAGGGGACCAAGGGGTCCCCTCCTGCCTGCACATCGTGTTCTCAGGGAGCTTCCCAGAGATTGCCCTCAGGGTGGGTTAACCCCCAGAGCACCTTGGCGTAGGTGTTGTGGTCACTAGCTGGGTGAAAGGCAAGTCAGATCCAAGCGTGGCTTGGGGGACTTTTTCAGCAACACCATGTCTTCTTACTCTTTGGTACTAGAAGATTTTTGTTTTACCCTTCTAGTTATTCCCAAAAGGAAAGAGATATAATGACACAAAACTGCGGCAACATTACAGCTGGGTAATGTACTGAGGAAAGCGCTGAGGGATGGGAAGAAGAGAAATATTTTGAATGAAGAATCACGCCAGTTTCACCATTATGCCTTTCACGTGTAGAACAAGCCAAGGTCTTTAACTTCTATACTTTTAACTTTGGACCATTAAGCTAATTTCCATTAGAAGCCTAATCAAATTAACATTTATTTTCCTCCTTTCTATTTGGCTGCAGCTTTTCTTGTTTTGTTTTGTTTGTTTGTTTGTTTGATGTTTTAGAAGGGTTGTGGCTGGGGAAGTGAGAACTTGGCTTGATTTAAAATGTAAATGTGATTCTATCAATCTTCCCCTTCACTAATAGGCTGCCTGGGCATTTTAAGGGCATATAGTGAAAAGGAAACTGTGACTGCTAAAGAAAAGACAGCCCCCTGCTGTTCCTGTTCATATTTATTTCACAATCAGCCCATTGAAATGGTGTGATTCACACTCTGATGCTGTCGTTGTCTAGCTGGCAAAGTCACTAGTGAATTTAAAGAAGTTTCCCAAGCTGAAAACCAGGCAAACTGCATTTGGGGCAAAAAGCAATCTTATCAGCAATGAGGGCTAGTGAGTCACTGTCGTGATCTCTCTTGCTGAGAGCTGAGGCTACCCTTGCAAATGAGAAGCTCTCTTGAAATAAGAAGCTGCCTTCAAAAAACTGTGAGAAGCGTGTTGCTTTTGAAATGTAAAGTGTCCTTCTGATATACATATACATAGAGTATACAAGAATAAAGCCATGCTAAAGTTTGCAGAGGCAATTTAAATGTTCTTTGTTAAAACATTGTTGCTCAAATAAATAGCCCCAAAAGGGCAAAAGCATGTGTGAGTGCACAAGAGAGAAAGAGGTTGCCCAATTGTCCAGTATCATTGGGTAAATACTAAATGAAAACCCTGTCTATTTACCTTAAATTATCCAGAGTTCATCATATTCAGAGTCTACCTTATCATCAAGGACACACATGGTTGAAGCATTATCTTTACTATATTAAGTACAATCTATCTTTGTGACAGATTATTATATTATTATATATATTATATTACATTATATTATATATTATTATATATTATTATTATATTCCCAGATACCCTTCCACTGACATAACTTAACACAACAGTTTAGGAACCGATATCAACATAGAAGATCAGAATAGCCTAAATAAATAAATTCAGATCACTAGAGGCTGGATTAATGGAAATAATTAAATCCAATAGTATTATGTGTTTGGCTATGGGTTTTTTGCATAGAATTTCTCCTGTAATGCAAGAGCTGATGATATGTCAATGACAGAGGATGCAAAAAAATGTGCTATGTTTATTAAACTACATATTTTCTCATTAATCATGGGATAAATATTAGCCGCTAGTCAGAATGGCCATGAAGGTGAACGTAATCTTAGGATGTGTCAGAAGAGTTATAGCCAGCAATGGCAAGGAGATACTGACTGGCATATTACACACACCTTTGGTCACCCATGGTCAGGGAGGATGAATTCAGACTGCATGAGGGGCAGAAGGAACAGCAAGAATATTCAGTGAAGAGGAGAGGTGGGACAAGGGGCATTCTACCTCCCTTTCCTTGTTGCCCCAGTTACTTTTACAACAGCTGGGTCCTCGTCCTGCTCCTCTGGCAAAGCTGGCTGTAGGCTCTGAGGCTCAGGGCACTCCAGCCCCTTCTCAGCCTCCATTATTCATACCCCATTTTCCCATAGCTGTCACTGTGAAATAAGGATGTAAAGGGAGGTGGTCCTGCAGACACCCTCTTTATGCACACACATACCAGCCACTCAAAAAGTTAGAAATCCAGGCAGAGACTCCAGAGCCCAGGGAAGCTGGAAACTCTACTTCTGTGCTGCTCTTTGGGTTGGGCACTGCCTTGCATGCTGACCAGCAGCCCTCACTTTGACTGGTATGAGAACTGTAAACTGCAGAAACATGGTCCATGGCTTTCTGGGAGAGAGCCCACAAGGGGAAATGGCCTCAAGTTGTGCCAGGGAAGTTCAGGTTTTATATTAGGAAATATTTCTTCACTGAAAGGGTTGTCAGGCATTGGAATGGGCTGCCCAGTGAGGTGGTTGAGGCACCATCCCTGGAGGTATACAAGAGATGAGTTGACATTGTGCTCAGGGATATGGTTTAGTGTTGGGTTGGTGTTGTTTTGTGTGTGGTGTATTTTTTTGTGGTTTGTGGGGTTGTTTGGTTTAGTTGGTTTTTTTTTTTCTTTTTTCTTTTTTTTCTTTTCCCATTGGTTGGACTAGATGATCTTAAAAGGTCCCTTCCAACCTAGGTGATTCTGTGATTCTGTGATTCAATAGAGTTGTCCAGCCCGGAGGACATGGTAATGCATTGACCAATGTACAGTTGGCTCACCAGACCCTAGGCTGCATACCACACTAAAACTGCTGTGCAAGCAGTCCTACACAGCTGCGCGGCGCTCTCAGAAAGGCTGAGTTTTGCTCACGGGGAATGTGAAAAGCACATGGACAGGCAGCAGAGCAGCTGCCACGCTATGAACCACACACAGAACATCAACCCATTTTATTCATTAATTGTACACTAACAAAAAAAGGTTGGCATCAACTTTGTTCATGTCAAGAAGACACAGTTTCAATTCTTTTTATTGCATAATTTAGGTACATGAGCTTCTGTAATAAAACAATGTGCCAAGCAGAGAACGATAGCATTGTCCATGCCATTTTCCCTCTGACACCAAAGAGAAAGGGAGCGAATAGAGTCAAAGAAACCCAACAACATTCAGGAAAGTATGAAAGTGATCAAAGCAGACTCTTTGATTCTGCTTTACAGATACTTTTCAAAGAAGTGTTACATTTCCAAACACAGTGTGTCAGTTCTTGATGCCAATAAACCAGCTCTGTTCAGTGTACTTTGATAGGAGTAGGAACAACAACAAAAAATAATCTTTATTGAGATGCATTTTCTAAGCCTTGCTATCAAGTGTTGAACTTGCTAGGAAAAGGCTAAATGTATTTGCTGCTCTCTGAGGATGCCGACTCCTCATTGAGAGACCCAGCGTCAGGCCTGAGTAGCCCTGTAGAGGAATCATTGTTCACAAGCATGAGGAAAAGCTCTGAGCTGATCTTTTTGTTCATCTGTGTTTAATACACCTCTTTGTTAACAGACCAAGCCTCAGGAGAAAAGATTGACTTACAAAGTATATGAAACATGTTTAAAGAGTGGATTGGAAAGGGTACCTGGTCGTAGTCCTTTTATAGCTAGAAAATATTGATTATTTCAATGTATTTATCTCCCATTCTTTTCACAAAGAGATAGACAAGGTTTCAAGGCTCCTGATATAAATGCACTGGAGTAATATATTATTTTTTGATGTTATGATTTGACCATTAATGATGTCAAGCGTGAAGATTTCTCATACCCTGTCAGGATGTACTCCATTTCAGTCTTTGTAAAATCTGATTTTCTTTCTGTGCTGCAGTGACTGTAAAGCACAGGCTGCCCCCAGGGAGGTATTTTGTTTAGCTGTGCGGACACATTCCTCCAGGAAATATTGAAGCCAAACCACACACACACACACACACAGGCACACAGGCTCTGTATTAGAAGAATTCAAACCTTGAACAGAAAACAAACCAGTGCCGGGTCTGGACTCTGAACATCAGTGCATGTTGAATTGTGTTTTTCACATTTTAATTTGTTTTTGCCAGCTGGGGCTGTGGACCAATACAGGCACTTTCCAAACACCAAGAACACAGCCCAAGGACAGCCCTGTATCCTCTGTCCATTTCAGAGCTAAAAAAATTCCATGGAAAAAACATGCATATCCAGCACCTACTTGTTTTTCTCATGTGAGAGAGCAACATGGGTGGTGGAAATTGTTAAAAGTCAGAATTTGCTGCAGCACAAACATCCAGCATGTGCCTATGGAGGAAAAATCGTGCAAGACAGGAGATAAGAGACAACATAGATATATGTTTATTCTTTTTTGCATTCTTTTCTTTTTGCTCACTGAAGATAAACCTATGAAAAAAGTCAAGCTCTATTTTCTTCTGGCATCCCCCTTGGCAGCCATTATCAGGAACAGGACAACAGATGCAGTAACATGATTAAAACTATTAGAATTTAACCCTTGCTTAGGATGTGGCTTCTGCTCTGAAATGGAGCTACTAATAGGCCAGAGCTGTTCTTAAACTGAATGACATTCTAGGGCTTTCTTTTTTTAGCTTTATTTAACATAATTATTTAGTTATCTATCTTCTTTATCTGTTGAACATTTATTTATCAAGCTTTTTATTTATTTAACTGTGTTTATCTTGTGGGTTCTGGCCACAGGAAGACACAACAGGCAATTCTGGGCTGGATGCAGCTCAGATGAGGAAAAGTGAGGCCAAACCATGAGAGATGATTCTGCAACCAGCCCCAATGACGGGTGTCCCACCTCTGCTGTCCAAGCAAAACCCATGAGGACCACAACCCTTCATGCCGGTGAGCTCAAGGACTCTTTCTTGGTGGTCCCTCCACTACCAACCCCCCCAAGGGACAGCAGAGCAAAGGAAGAGCCAGAAGGTGGATGGTGCTGTCTTAAGTGGACAAAGATGATGAGAGGTTTGATGCTGGAATGGTACAGAAAAATGCCTTGCTCAGAGATAAAAACATCACAAGCCTTGCAATGGATTTTCCAGCTCATTTTGCTCTAACACACTGCTGGTAGGGACTAAGTGTTCATGTTTTGGGTAGTGTTGAACATATGATCATTCCTTAGCAAATGATTCTAGTAATTTGAAAGCAGATACTTAAAAATTAGGGTAAAATTAATATAAATGAGGGCGTTTCTTTCCCCTTCAGATTGTTCTGCTGCTTAAGATGATATTCAACAGTAGGTGTGACAATTATATTCTTGAAAGAAACACAAGCTAATTTTGGATTAGACTGCAGATGTTGAGAGATTCTTCATATAGAATTGGTGTATAAATTTCTTGAGTTTTCAGTGCAATATGCAAAGGAGTTTCGGCTTGTGTCAGGGGTCAACATCTTATGATGACCGCTTTTTTTAAAGAAAGAACTGGTTAAAAGGGAAGATGATATTCTTCTTGGGGGGAAATCCAAGGTCCACATCCAGCAAAACTCTTAAGAACTCTGAATTTCGGCATACTATTGAATTTAGTAAGATCGCTCTTCTACTTGAAATGGTGTTCACACACTTGCCTAGAGCATACATGGTAGGAAAAAACAACCAAAATATTTGTGGACAAGTATTTGTGTGCAACTGTCTAGTTCAGTGAGCTATGGTTTAGTTGGCTCTATGTTGGAGTTTTTACTGTATAATTTAGAATCACCTTTAATAAACCATGTGGCCATTGGTCCTTCTGAAGCATAGGTGCCTTGGGGAATGTAATGGGGGTTTTTTTGCTTTTTTTGTTTATGCATGCTTTATTTTCTTAATTCCTTTCATCTTTTGGCTCACAGCCTCCAGCAAGGGAATGAAGTCTACTGTTAATGTAACTTAATGGAGAATGTTTGAAGCACAGAATAAGAAGACACTAGATGTGAATATCTATTATGCTGCTGAGAGCTGGAGACTGATTTACAGATGACATATGTTGCTAGCACTGCTATATGGCTATATGGATTACAGCTTAGGGCAAAAAGTCATAGATCAAGATTCCCACAGAGCTAGAGCCTGTGCAAATGTGGTGAAAAGATGATCTCTGGGTCATGGAACTTCACTATAACCTCTGCACACTTGGCTATTCACCCTACTGCCATTTTTCTTCCAATATTTTTTCCTTACATCCATTAATAACAATGTTTTTTTCCTTCTCTGGGAATTGTATGCCTTGCTTAGTATTTGTTTCATGAAATCAATACATGAAAAATTTCTGTGTTAACATGGTGGATTCCTTGCTGTTGTGTCTACTGTCATCAATGAATCATTCTCTTTTGAGATAGCAGATTTAGAAGGTAATCAAATTTCTCTCCTTTCCCAGACAGCGTTCCCAAGCACTACTGTCTGGTGTTAACCAGTCAGACACATACATGCATCTGAAAAAGTCAGTGTCTGTTTTGGGTGCTGTTGCTGTCAGGCTTGTGGTTTCTTCTCTCTGTACATGGGATGCTCATGCTGGTTAGCTTTTCCTCCAACAGTTCTTAGAAGCACAAATATTACCTATGGAGTTTATTTTATCTAGCAACATTTGATGGATGGATCCATCCATCCACACATTCCCTGTGTCAGTTTCTCCTGTTTGGGTTGAAACTTGAAAAGCAAATTCTTTCTTCTCATTGCTACCTTGGTACCTGGTCCAGAGTAGGGAGACCTTTCACAGCATCCCAGTGCAGAGCTTGGCTGTCCTGCTCCAGCTTCTGTATTCAGCTTCAAAAGGCCTCAACTCAGTCCCTGCTGTGAGTGAGCAGTCATGTTAACAACCACAATTCTCTACTGGAGTCTTGTTTGGCATTGGACAGGCAAGTCCAATGCCAGCCACTGGACTGTGCATACCACATGCTTGAGAGATGTTATCTTCTCTGTGGTGGCTTCCATCTTGATGACACTGACGACTGAAAATGGAATATTGTGAGCTGGTGCCTTGCTGAGAGTTAAGCTGAACAACCCGAGGGTTAATGGGAAGCGGGAGAGCGCAGAATGAACTGGGGACACGCAATCATGCTGGTAAATGACCAGCAAGTTCTTCACTGACATGAATAAAGCAAGCAAACACTAGCTGTATGTTCAATGCTGCCTAAAGAAAATACATTGTCTTTTTGGCAAGGGAATAAATGATTGCACAAAATACAGGAAGAAAACACATCTTCAGATGTTTTCCAAGAATGCACAACTCCACTGCTTTAGAACTTACTTATTCAGTAACTGAACATACAACAGCTCTTTAGGTTTGGGTAGCATGTAAAACAAAAATAAGAATAAATGGGCTGCTTTTTTCACCATATCTTACTCTGATTTTTATGATTCTGAACATTTCTCTTTCCTGTCAATTTGAAAGGCAGCTTTTAAAGTACCTTTAGTTAATAGGGTTATATTCAATGCTTCAGTAATGACACAGAGGTATCTTGGTGGAAAGTGTTTACATGCCAAGACAGACATTGCTGGAGATACAGTTTTCACTTAGTCCATGCAGTGCAGAAGGTGTACTCTGACTCCTCTGGACATATTACCTTCCAAACCCCTGTGGTACCACCCCTGTGGTACCCTTCTTAAGAAAATCAGAGGTTTTCTAGTCTATTAGTTTTCAAGGATCAACTGAAATCAAATTCCTTTGAAAACAGTTAAGAAGCTTGATTACCCAGCTTTTGAAAAAGGGAAGGTTTTGAATGCATTTGTGCTGGATTTCAAGAGGCGACATTTTCTCTCATAACCACTGCTTTGTTTGGTGTTAGTGTTTATGTAAGACAAGTATCTCAACACTCCAGCGAAGGAGACACCATGTAGTTACTGACCTGAAGAAATCAGAAACAATGGGAAAAGAAGAGGAACAGAAAATGTAATGTGGTCAACTGTGAGAGAGTAGGGAGTATTTATTTGCTCCCAAATTACTGCCATGCCCGTGGATTGTTATAGACCAACATGAGTTGGGGTGGTTTGCTCCCTCACACCCTTGCTGCTACCCCATTCTCAGGAGGTGACTCAGATGGAAACTGCCAGGACTTCTGCAAAATCCTCACTTGTGAGTACACTCACAAGTACTTCCCTTGCCTGGAATGAGCTCCACCACCCTACATGAGAAAAGGTCACTGTTGGGCTCGTAGCAGGAACAGTTTATGTAAACAACAAGCTTCACCACCAATGTAATTTTACCTTAACATTTTCCCTTCTGTGTTTTTTTTTTATCCCCCTCCAAGGGCTGTCGGTCACTCTATTGAAGATTCCCGTAATTTCAGCAGTAAGGCACAGCAGGCTTCTTTCAATCAACAGCAGCAGCGTCACAGCAAGCAACACCAGTAACACATTTCTCTCCAAACAAGCACACTCTGGCTTCATTCAGGCACACAAATGTGCTCCAAATCCCAAATCACCATCTCCCAGCCCAGCAAGACAAAGGCTGCAAACTGAGTTGAAACAAAACAGATAAGCAGGTTGAAACATTTTCTTCCTGCAGAAAAATAACCCAAATATTTGCACTTTGCTACCTGTGGGAACCTTTATTCCTTCCCATGGTCCTGCTGTAGCAGTTCTTCTCTCTGGGCTCAGGTCCCAAGCCCTCTCGGTGGGAAACATCATCTTCCTTTGACCCATAGTTGAAAATTTCTCACATTTCTCAGGAGACACAAAGGGACTCTGACTTTTGGGAACCTTGGTACCATATGAAACAGTTTTAAAAAGCTGCCTTCAGCTTTTATTAATTAGATTTTGACTTCAGAACAATGGAATCAGGAACCACATTTCCTTCAGCTTCATTTCTGTAATTTCCAGTTCAGCATTTGCATAACCACTTTAACCTCATTTTCAAGCCCCAATGGGGTCTTCGTTATAGAAAATAAGCAAACAGACAGAAGAATAAGTGCTGCTGGTTGCAGTCAATACTGAACATTGGTGTTTGCTGAGCAATGAACCCATTTGTAACTCTTTACTCTTAAATGTTTGCTGAGAAGCAGAAGAGACTACTGTGTTTATGTGCACTGAAAAAAGAATCCTATTGTAAGTTGGTGCCACTTCTAGGGTTCTAGTGTGATTCATAATCGTTTACGAATGTCAGCATTTTCATAAATGCAGTCTAAATTTTTTTTAAAACCATTATCCTTAAAGGAGGTAAAATTACAAAATTCATACAAAAACCCCACAGTACACTATGTCATCAGTTGTAGAAAATACTTCAAATATAGGGCTGTGCTACTTTCTCTCCTCCATTCATGTTTATGGAAGAGTATAGAAAGATAAAAAAAAAAGTCAGGACAGATACAAAATAGTCTTGAAGGGTGATAAGGACAACTGTGAAGTTTACAGTAGATCTAAAAAATGTTAAAATTTAGACCAAGTTGTCATCAGTCTCATTTCTCTATCAGAAGTATAGAAATCGGGCATTGGACCATTCTGTGTTGGGTGCCTTTTTCCTCCTCTCTCCTGTCTAGTTCTCTCCTGAAGAATCAGAAGAATAGTAGATAAATAAAATGACACTTCATTAGATTTATACTTATTAAAAGTTTAATTGCTATTTAATTTAAAAATTATTTGTAAATGCATTTAAGAATGTTGAAATTAAAATATTCTTAAAAATGTATAATTTAAAGGTGAATTTAAACCTTGACAGTAGCCTCTTTCCTGAATTAAAATATGTCATCATACAGATTTCTCAGAGGAAAACAGTGCCATAATGTCTGAATAAAGGAGATGTGACAGAACGATGGGGAACTTCTTCCCATAATAAGGACTTACAACAGCATCAAATCAACAGCATCTACTGGGCTGCCAATGCTAGGGATCCCAGAAAACCACCGTTGCGATGAGCATAACTGATTTTCCACTCTGCGCTGACTACTCTGTGTGGAATGAGTTCCTTCCCCTTCCTAACCAAGCATGACTATTCCGGACTGGGTGTCCAATTGTAGTCTAACAAGAGAAAAATTGCTGTGGTGAATGTATGTTATCCTGCAGGTTTACCTCCGGGAGCCAGGCTCATTTCTCACAGCTGACTGGTTGCTAAGGACAGCTGATGTACACAGCTATCATCTGCTCGTTGCCTGCACATATGCACTGTATTGAGGACTTTTAATAGGATGCCTCTCCTGCTACATTTACACATTTTTCTGTTTGAATCATTGCTTGAATGCAAATTGAGATAAGCTGGAATGTAATACAGAACTAAATGTTGAGGTGTTTGTACATAACGGAGACCTTTCTTTACCTACTGGTTTTTCCATGAGTTATTTTCGGATTATTATTTTTTTTTTAAAGAAGGAAGAAAGAAATTACAGGTAAATTCTATAATAAGCCTAATGATAGAATCCTAGAATCACAGAATTGCTTAGTTTGGAAGGGACCTTTCAGATTATCTAGTCTAACCAACAACCTAACACGGACAAAAAACCATCGCTAAACCACATCACTAAGTACTATATTTACCTGGCTTTTAAATACCTCCAATGATATGCTGCTGTCCATGATATAATAGCAGAAATTTCAGCGCTTGGTAATAAAAGCATGAAACATGGGCTAGAGCCTCTTTAGAGGCCAGGTAGTCAGAATCCTGGAGGCATCTTCTTTATCTATGTTAGCTATTGGTTCAGTGCCGTGGGAGCAAATCTATAATGGGAAAGAGCTGATGTTGAGGCTGTAAAGTCCACATGGTATATGTTTTGGGGGGTTTCAGCTCTAGTCTGACTGCCCAGAACCAACCTGGGTGCATTAGGTGCCCTCCTACAGGGCACCTTCTGGTTTTGATTCATTCTAAAAGAATTCAGATTGTGTTCTCTGACTGTTCCATGATGCAAAGCCCAGCACAATAAATTGACTCAACTGTGAGATTTGCTTTAAAAGTGCACTCTTGTGTCAAACTAAACCAATAATATAGATTTAGCCAGAGCTGGAGGAAAAAAAAAATAAAAGCACCTGGGGGCTGTATCTCTTCAGGGCATCTTTGAAGTAGTTTCACTCTAGGGAGATCCTAGAGCTGAAAAGAAAAACATACCTTCATGTAAAGCTTTAGTGGTCTTGTTTTTCCCTTGAACTAATGCATGATCTGGGGGCAAAGGAGCTTAGCCAGTTCATGGAAATATAGAGACTGGTGATGACTTTGGCTGTATAACAATGTTCTGCCAGATAGCTGGACTCTTGCCCTAGTTGCATATGATTCCAGTAAACGCAATACCAATGATCAGCAGAATGTTTTCTCATGCTTATGCGTGACCAACGGTAAATTACAAGGTGCCAGATGCAGAACTCCTGCTGTTTTCCACAAGGTGCAATTACATATCTTTAACTTTTCAAAGCCATGTGGCTCTCAAGCACCATTAGGTCGCAGACACAAAATACATTTAAATCTATCCTTCCTACTTTGTGTCTTCTACCAGCCTATTGCACTGATTATACTTTAGTATGCATATATGAAATGTACATGCAGCAAATATCTATATGAGATAAGGGCAAAGAGAGAGGTGATTAAATCTGAAGGCCAGAAAAACAAACAAAACTGAATAAAACATATAGTTATTAGACATTTTTCCTTGGGCTGCAGTCTTATTCTTTTAGCTTTTCCTGAAAATTATTTTGAGTGTTAATTTTCTTCCCTCTAAGCAATTAAGATAGTAGAAAAATAATAAAATTATGAATTCCAGGAACACTTAGAAACATTTGAATTCTCATTCAATTTGTTCAGCAGACATACGGCAACCTTCAAATTCTGTCTATTGATTCTGTAAATCTGAACATAATTTTTGACCCTTTTCATTTCTGTTCGTTGCCCAATTCGTGAACACATCTATCAAAGCTTGAGTCTGACAGATTTTAGCAGACAGCTTGAATGGGATATTCAGCAAATAGTATTTTTCCTTATTTTACAAATCCAAATAATTTTGATAACTTCCTTCAGGTGTCACTTCTGCGAACAATTGATTTTTCTTTCTTTCATTGCTCAACTACCCGTGTACAAAATCACCATGGCTCCTTGTACAAAGCTCAACTCTCATGGGCTTATCTTGTTATCTTCAGAGGATGATTTCAGCTTTCAAGCCATGGGTTTATATATTCTTATCTGTGAGATGAGAATACATGTCCTGAGCTGTTTTAGTGTTTTATGTCCAAGTGAAAAAAAAACACACAACAAAACAGAAAGAGAAATTGTAGCTATACTCCTGAGAAGAAAAGGAACAAGAGAGCTGTAAGTCACCCTGGCACCCCTATTTAGTGTTTTGCCTTAATAGCCCAAATGTAATAGCTCTAGAAGAGCAGCCTCTTAGCTATTTTGCTAAGTAAAGCTCTTTATCACCTGAACTACTTTATGAGTTCTTGAAAGACACTCTGTAGGCTAGGAAAGATTGGGAAGTCTATAATTTTACATCAATCAATACTAATGATAAATTACCAGTCACAAGAAAGGACATGACAAAACACAATAGGACAAGCTATTAACAGAGAATCCCCAGAGCTCTGGATACAGCTATAATACATGAAGAGGGGAAGAAAAAAATCATTAAGCAGTAAAGCTTATTAAACAGCTAAGATTGAGGAGAACATAAACCATACAATGCCAGTACAGGCTGTGAAAGAGAATGACTGGACTGACACACTGCAGGGTAACGGCTGCACCTCTGAGCATCAAAACACCCAGAACAGGCTGCTCAAGGAAGCATCAACCTAGTCTGACCTTCTTTGGAATATTTACTGTGGGGAGACGCCAGAGGTGTATGAAGTTACTGGCAAGGCCTTGTAGTAGTTACGCTGGAGTGCAGCTACTGAGGAGGCATCTTGGGGAAGTACATCCCTCATCTGTTCTTGCTTGGCTCTGTTCTACAGCAACTTACTCCTATTACCTCCTGGTTGTTGGAATCAGTTTGTCTTTCTAAAGAAAGGGAAGATACTTCAGGTGCTTTTACTTGTCCCTTCCTTGATTTGCAAGAACTCTGCTCTGAAAAAAAAGCCAAACATCTTCATACATGAAAACAGCTGATGGAAAGATGAATATGCAATGGTGATGAAGTGTGGAGTGGAACATGGGAATCCCTGTTCTCAGTTTTGTGCCCAAGCCTCATGTCACTATGCTCTATTACATGATATTGTAGTAAGTTGATCACAACAAGGTCCCATGGTCTCCAAAGTCTTTTGTCATATATGTGTTTTGATGCCCTCAGCTGGTTTAGAAAGATTCTGTTCCAACAAAAATAAAACTAAAGGCTGTGACCAAAAGCTGTACAGGTAGAAGATACTTTGTCCACGCCTCTTGTTGATGTGCCTGCATGGAGTGAAGACCCACCTTTTGCTTTTGTTTGTTTGTTTGGGTTTTGTGTGTCTCACGTTGCTAGGGGCTCTGCTCCCATCACAGCAGTTTCACACCAAAGGATTGTGATTGACCTTAGGAGGACAGACACACAGAGGGCTAACACCAGGTTTCTCAAATTTCCACTGTAACCATTGGGTTTTGCTTTCTCATACTGCGGACTTCAAAACTTCAGTCATACCAAGGAAGGAACTTACAAGAAACTTTCATGAGTTTTCCATGTTATTTCTGTGCTGAGGGAAATAAATAATGCATGTCAGGTTGAATTCCACAGAAACAGGTAAAAGCTAGAAAGGAACAAAATGCTCTCTATTTTGAAGTGATTTCTGCTACATGCTGCAGTGAAAATTGCTTCAGGTTTATCAATCTGAGATTTAGTGTAACTGTCAAATCACAAGACAGGCATAATGGACCTGATCAGGCTGTGACTGAAGCCAATTGCAAAAACATGACTCAGTAGTAATACATCCAAATTGGGGCCAGCAATTCTGGAGCCATAATCACTCCTGATCGCGGATTCCAGTAAATTCAGGTTTTTTTCACTCCTTGAAGACGCAGAGAAAGCTGACTTCATTTCTATTGACAGTCACATTTTACGAGTCTTTCCAGTGCATTTGGGACTGTTTCTAGAGCCAATGTTGTCTGGAATGCTGTTTGCTGTGCATTTAGGCAATTTAATCTGCTTTGATTACTTGATGATATCATGGTACTGTATAGATAAAGAATAGAATATATGATAAGTAGGACTGGAACTTGGATAGAATAGCAGGCTCAAAGCTACTGTCATTTGGACCTCAATGTATTCAACATAGTGCAGGGAGTGACTCTCCTCTCTTCATCAGTTCAGGTGTCTCTTCTAGTTTCTCTCTAATGCATTACTTCCACAGGCTATTCTTGCACACAGGCTATTACTTCCACACTTGCTATTCTTGCACTTTATAGCTAATATCTTTTAAAGATGCTGTAGTAAAGGCTTTCTATGATCTCCCAAGTTTAGCTGGGACCAAATACTTTCCTCCTCTCATGAAAAAAGGCTGAGAATGCAGCAGGTCACTGAGTAAATGATCATAGTTGTGCTGGGTTCACACTGATGCAATGCAAGTGCAGCAGCTGACTGGAAGCCTTTGATGAACCTTATTGAATGCTGTTGGCCTCCCTATAAAATGGAGGATGGGAAAAGACACACATGCAATCTAACTGTGAGATTTGATTCTGCACAACTTGTCTATGAGTCTATTCCATACTCCATTAACTTTTCTGATGGACTTTTGTCCCTTTTGTCCTCATGCAAATCCATGCCTAGATGACCCATACTGGAGTTAGTTCAAAATCTGTTCAAAACTGTGCATTGTGCTTTAAATTTTTGCTTTTGTAAGGATTAAAGGGAGGACTGCTGGAGAAGGAACAGTTGGGAGAGAAGGTTGGGAAACCAAACTAAACCACTGCCTTCCAGCAAGGTCATAATCCTGGCAAAGTACAGGAATCTTTGATCTCTACTTGGACTGATTCTTGCACCTGAGTATGCCAGATGATGCCAATTAGAATCACTGCTGCTTGTGGTAAACCCCAATAAAGCTCCAGCTTTTTAACATTATCTTAATAGAAAATTAGGAGAAGTAGTTTCCTCCAAGTTCATCCAGAGGTGAAATAGGATTCAGTCAGTTTGTACTGACTCTGGTGATTCTCAGGAACAGCGAGTGCTTACGCCTGAAAAGTGAGTAGAAACCTGTCAATGTGTGTTTCACATTCTTGTCTCTTCCTGCCTTCTTTAGCGAGTGCTCTCAGTGCTTAAGTTCCCCAAAATACAAATAAAAAGGGGCAAAGAGCAGGTTCCAACAGTGAGTTATAGAAAGATTCAAGTTTTTCCTGATTTCAGCATTTTCTACCTTTTATCACATTTTAGTAGTCTGAGGAGGGGGAGCAGATATTGTTTGGAAAGAAAATTTGTGCAGATTTACCACTGCCTCAGCTGAGGTAAATAGTTGTAGTGAGCTTACTGTGGTCTCCAGTGCAAAGTGAAAGAAAAGGAGAAGAAAGGAAAGAAGAAGGAATATTTCAGTTGGGAGGGACCTAAAATGATCAGATTGGAAAGGAGTTGGTTTAAACCACAGAGCCCGTTCTCGTGCCTGAATTGAGAGTTTGACTCCAGCTGAAGCTGGAGTCTGCAGCTGAAGCTGCAAGTTCTTACCCTGCTTGAACTTTCTCCTGAGAACAAATCTGAGCATTCCAACAGTGAGCGAGCGCTTCTTGGCAAGTTGGAAAAACAGTAAGAATTGTGGTTCTCTGATATTCCCTCTAAAAATGCCACTGTCTCTTGATGAAAATGGCTGTGCACTACCCTTGCTTCCAGAATGGCAGTAAGAGAATATGGCAGTGAATGTGACTCTTTGCAGGAAAGAAGGAAGCAGAAACAACCCCCTTTGTATGGGGACACTACTGTCTTACAAGGAGGGGACTATTTTTAATCTATCCCTTTTCCTTTTAAAGTAGTCATAAAGATAAGAGTTATAATTTTAATATCGTGTTTGTTAACGCCAGGATAGTATTCAAATATGAAAATAGCAGTGTAACCACTCTGCAATTTACAAATATTAGCATATCAACAGGGTATGCTTTGAAATCAAGAACTGTAAGGTCACCCTGTAAGTCTCATCAGAAGCATTTTAATACAAAAAGCTGTAATCACAGAATTACTGGTCTTAAACTACTGAATTCCCTAAGGGAATTGTTATAATGCAAAGGAGTGTAATCATGTTTGGTTTTCTTTATTGCGAACTCTGCATGGAGATCTGAAAAAAATCACTATTAATCTAAGCCAGACATCATAGACCTTAAATGAAAATGTAAAACAATGTCTTAAAATGATGTTCATGCTGATTGCAGCTTCCCATTCACAGGGAGGAAACATCTCTCTTAGACTGTCCCTTTCCCCTACTGTGTTTTCTGCACAGTCTATGCAGTGTTTACCTGCTAAAAATAAAACATAACTTTAAGGATAGAATTTGGTTTATCTCATGCAAAACATTTGCATCTTTTAGGAGAGCAGATAAGCATGAGAAGTTAGATTAGGTTCTGGTGTTGTAAGACTTAAAAACTCCAACTGCTTGTAGCTTACAATTCTATGTCCCAGAAGAGTAGATATTTGGTTGTTCTGAAAATGCTCAGGCTTCAGAGACCTTGGTTGATATGCATGAGGTTATGATACAGAATTTCAGACTTAGTGCTGATTTACAAAAGCAATGGAAAAGTATATGAGCAATTCTTCCTGAAGAATTGTTGCTAAATTTGGAGCAGATGCAGTGTAATTCATGTGGTTCTGAGTAGAATGGAGAGAGGAAAAAAAAAAAACCGAGCCAAAAAAAAACCCTGAAGTTGTGGGTCTGTTCAGAGTTTAGCATGTATTCAGTGTTGTGGAGGACAAAGGGGAGTCTAGGATCATGTTGAAAAAGCAGCCCGTATAGTCAAGGCTTGACATTACTCCTATTGAAGGTACTAGAAAACTGCTATTTGTCTTTGCTGGGCCTTGAGTGCTCACCTGGAGCCTTGATGCCCCCTGTTCCATGGGTCACTATTATGAAAAAAGCATTTGCTTTAATTTTGGAAATGCTGATGCTCCCAAGAAGATGGTGAGCACAGTACAAACAATTCTTTGTTCAGAACAAAAGCACTGCAGCAATGAATACATTGTGTTGCTTTCAGAACCACAAACACAAAAATTCTTGTCAAATGATCATTTTTGGGTTGTATTTATAGAGCAAGTGACTGAAAGATAATGTTTGTCATATTCATGTGCAGGAGTTATAGAGGAATATAATGTTACTAATTAATAATAAATCACAAATGAATGGCTCATCAATACTTTATTAATAATGTTAATTTTTCACACCTCACATTAACACAGCATGCTGTTTGTCTTAACCTCCTTGCTATGCTGATGTTTAAACATAAGCCAGGAGTTTTCACAAACCAAGGATAAATTAATTGCAAAGCTGTAATAATCCATACAGGAGTCAAAAAGACACGTCAGTCTAGTAGGACTGACTAATTAATGAATAGAGACAATTCATCACTCTGTAAATCGTTGGAACCATTTTGGTTCATGGTGAATCTTGTCATATGAAATCATGAAAGACATCTCAGAGGACTCATTAGACTTTTGGTCTACATGGAGGGAGTCGGATGTAAAAACAGAAAAGGATAACTCTTGAAGACAGTGTTGAGTAATTTTTTATGAATTTGTATTTTCTGCATGCAAAGCAATCCCAAACAGCTTCTGCTTATCCCACATCTGTATTCTATAGATGTGTTTCTTGTGTGTAAAATGATCATCCTGGGAGTTCAGTGGCAAACTAGCTCTTCTTCCAATTATTTGGAAGGTCAGTTTAAAATACTTTTGATGAATTGAAGCAACTACATTAACATGATGTAAGCCCGTAGCTGAGGTAGAAGGTAACTCTTATCAGCTGAAATGTGTTAAGTGCAGTGTCCTTTGCTAATGTGAAAGGAAATGAATAAAGCACCATGTTGGATAGCTGCTAGCTGAAAGCAATGATTTCTATTTGCTGTTGTTGTCTTCTTACTGAAGGAACACAACCTCAGTAACATGATGTTGTTTCTCCTTTTGACTAGATGACTAAAACTTTGAATGGGTGAGTAATAAACAAGAGAGTAACAAAGAGCAAGCGATGCTTTCCAGATTACATTTTAGATGAATAGTCATGGGTCAACATTTTGAAAGCTTCTCTACTTTGTAAATGCTTTCACATGTAAATAGTGGCAATCCAAATTAGTTAAGTAAGGGATAACAGAAAATAATATGATCTGTCCATGTCTACTTATGGAAAAAGATCACTGTATCTGAATTTATCAGCTCTCTGCACTTGTAGGTGATGCAAGCCCTGAGCTCTCAGCCACACAGCGCAGGTTCTTAACTACTGCATTCAATTCTAATCACCCTTTCCCTGAAAGGTTACAGCTGGACTATATTGGGTTCAAAAACAAGTGGTGCAGGTAACTAAGGCAGGTGAAAATTGTAAGTGAATTTCTTCTACTTTATGTAGAATTTATTCTCGAGCTTTTCCAAACTCAGCTGTACTGGAAGAATTGTGGTAGATATTTCAGGAGAAAGTTAGTCTTTCTGCCTATATACATGAATATACATATACCATGGCGCTGGCCTCCTATTTCTTCCATTTCTCCCTTTGTAACAATGAAGAAGCCAAAAATGACACTTTTGTTTAATTTTTATGTAGTGGGTTTCCTCTTCAGGGACTGCACAGACTTTGACTTGGGTACAATAATAATGTAGATACTTTATTATTATTATTCTGTTTCCCCTTTGAAGGAAGTTTCACAATTAATTGTTTCTACCTCATCTCAAAAGATGCCAAGGGTAGCGTTTTCAGAGGGGGGTCCGATGGCTGTTTCCGTGTACCAATTCGAATAGATGCTCTAGAAAGGCCCCGCCACTCGCTGTGTAGCAGGTGATTCAGGATATACCTTCATTTTTCTGGTAGCTGGAATCATTTCCAGATACACACCATGGGGGGTGGGTGTGTGTATATGTGTGTGTGGGTATATATATATATATACTGCACATGCAGAAAGACAATCCCAAAGCCCCCCCTTCCTTCCGCCAGGCCCTCCCTCGGGAGATCCCCGTCCCGACGGCAGATGGCGATATGGGGCCGGGATGGCCGCCCCCCGCCCCGCCCCGCTCCCGCCGCGTCCCCTGTTCCCCCGGCCGAAGGCAGCCTTCCCCGCCTCCCCCACCTTCCCCCCGGGGATAGACCCCCGGGGCTCTTGTCTCCCGGCGCTCCAGGGTGGACCCAGCGGAGAGAAAAAAGGGCCGGGCGGAGGAATTTCTCTCTTTCCCGGCCTCTTCCCCTTCTTAAACTCAGTGAAGTTCAGTCAACCGGCCGCGTCTCTCCGCGCTGCCGAGGGCGAACCCCCGGTCGGGAGGGCAACCCTCGACTCACACGCACACCCCCAGCCCCTCGCCCGCCTCGGCTCCCGGGAGCCCTCGGCGGTTAGTGCCAGCCCGCTCCGCCGGGCTCCGGGCGGCAGGAGCAGCTCCGTCCCCACCATCAGGCAGCTCCGCCGGGGCGGCGGGTAGCGCAGGGTGCGGGTGGCGGCCCCGTTGCCGGGGCAGGAGCGGGAGCTCCGCGCAACCCAGCGGAGAAGGAAAAGCGGGGGGCGGGGGGGAGGAGGAGGATCCGCGAGGATCCAGGTAGATCCAGCTTTTACCGCTTACCAAAAGCCACCAGCAGCAGCAGCAGCAGGACCTCCGCCTCCTTCCTCCCTCCCTCCCTCCTCCCTAACTCCCTCCCTCCCTCCCCTGCCCCTCCGCGATGAGAGACGGGCCAAGTCGGTGCGCGCCAGCCAGCCGCGGTCTCCGCCAGGGGCGGACGGATGGCTTTCGTGTCGCAGGGTGACCGCTAGCCCTCGGCTGGGGTCGGCGAGGCAGGGGTTGCCTGCCGGCGGGCCCCGCGGGATGCTGGCGGCGGGGGATGCGGAGCCGGCCGCGGATTAAGATGGGGGGCAGCCACTCCCAGCGGGCGCCCGTCTTCGACGAGAACGAGGACGGTGAGTGCGGAGCTGTCCGCGGTACCGCCGCCCGGCACCCTCCGAACGGCTGTCTGTCTGTCTGTCTGCCCCGGGGTGGATGGGTGGGTGGGGTGGGAAAACCCGCCTTTGTTTTAGCCCTTCCGCGCGTGGGGGTTCGCTTTCAGCCCGAGGTCTGTCACGCCGCCGTCGCTCGGGGTTTTAAGCACATGGCGGGTAACTTCATCCACGCGTTTACGAACGGGGCATCGTTTTGGAGGTGGATGCCCACTTTGGTTTGGGTTTTGTTGTTGTTTTAATTTGCAGTTGACTCTTTGCCCACCTGCCCGTTTTAAATGACGACGCTTCTCTCAGTCAGTACGCTTCTTCCATTGCCTTTACTTTCTGAAACTTTTTTGAAGCTTATTCTGTTACTGTGAGGTCTTTCTCCCTGAGTAGGTGATATATCATAAGGAAGCGCATCTTGCAAAGTTTTTGGAAGGCAACAGAAAAGTTTGCATAAAATACGGTGTTTCTTCGCTCTTTAGGAATTTCCCTGTCATTTTCATATGTAGACCATATTTAACTGGAATTAGGTGACTGCATTTCAATTACAATTATTTTGGCTTTTGAAGCAAAGAGAATACTTCACTGTTAGGAAGCAGATATTTGTATATTATCACCAGAAGCATTTTTAATATTACTTATGGGGTAGATGGTGTTGCCTATCTGGACGACTGATGCTTAATGTTGAGTCTATTCCTTTCCCAGTAGTTACCAAGATATTTTGTTAGGAGGTGTTTGCATTTCAATAGACTATCACATTGTTTTGGCTTTCTGAGCCTCGTATATCAAAACCATGTATGCTCTTCCCTGTGTGTTCAGGACACATGGAGATATTGTATTGTTTTGCTAATAGGGAGGAAATATATTAAATGCATGTAAAATGCTTAAAAGGGTGAATACACACACATTTACTTGCATTTGAGATACAACTGTCATTCCTTATTCCTTGAAGAGATGTTTGATGAGGTTTAGTTTACAAGACTCCTATTGTTTGTGTGGAGAACAGGACAGACTGTTTACTGTTTGTGAGTTGTGGTTCAATAGCTGTGATTTTCTTGTACTAATAGAAAATTTCAGTCGTTTACCATAGGTCATGCTATATAAACAAGTGGCAGAGAAAGAGCTCCCCCGCACCTCACCCTGAGGTAAAATCTTGATCACGCACAAATAGTCTTGTAAACCTTGAGGTAACTCCCCAAGGAATACCCAAGAGTGAAAGCATGGAGTTAATCTTGTCTAGACACACTGAGGTAAAAAAGTAGCCATGCCTTTATCTTTGTAAGACTTTTGATCTGGCTCTATTGACTTAGCAGTTTCCATGAATTACTACCACTTTTTTTCTTTATCCATGAGACAAGACTATAGTCAGTTTTTGAACAAAACGAAGAAAGTTCCATAGTAAATGACTGCAGAAAAGACTTTGTGACACTTAGTTCTTTTTTCCTCAGGAAGACATTTCTGTAATGCAGACATTATTAATACCAGATTAAAAAAAAAAAAAAAGCACTTAAAGTGTTTATGGATTTCTACTAGGTCATTGTTCAATCTTTTCCTGATTTTATTTTGGTTTGGTTTTTTTTCCCATTATGAATGTTCCTGACATAGTCTCTTTTTTCCTCTTAAGATGTTACATTTAGACAGCCATCTAGCTCAGAAGAGTCTATTGCTTTTGAAACAATAATCTATTTCCTATACTACTTACAAATTATTATTCAGGATGTCATTTTCCCAAGTAGCTAAATAATATAGGAAAATATCTCTTCTTTGAAAATCTTATAAGCTTCAATCCACAATCAATTTCATATTCCCAGTAGTAGCTACAAGAGTCGCTGTTTTCCGCAATATTGGAACAAATATGAAATTAAAAAAAAAAAAGGCAAAAGAGAAAGTATAGGAAGAGAAAGTAGATTTGTTTCTTGAGATGGTATAATTTTGTTCAAGATTGACAATGCTCAAAGAGAACTGGAATAAAAGAGTGTGTGTATGAATATGTAAGCATAGTAGAAACTAAGCTATTTAGTGTATTGTGAGTAATGTTGCAGCTGCCTCTTGAAATAAGAAAAATGAGCAGAAATAAGTATTGTCATTTTATGTTTGTACATGTTAATGATGGATGTAGAATAAAACATAAATTTTGGAAGACGAGATTTAAAGCCATTTATTGTCACTTTTGTAAATCATAGAAAAAGTTACTTCGGTGTACCATAACAAAGAAATACATGGAAATAGTATGTGAAGAGCACCCAGGTACTGCCTTACAAGTCTGTAGAGTATCTGCTGTAGAGTTATAACTCATGCTTTCTGTCTAATGAGAATAGATATTAACCCATTGAGTAGATCTAAACACTGTAAGTTGTATGTAGACCCTCCCACCATGCTTAGGATAATAAAAACCAATCCATCCATAAGGCTGGACTGCATGCTGTAAATCCCCAGTTATCACAGACAGCATAACACATCATTATCATGCATAGAACTTTTTAAAGTCCAGAATGTATACAATTTTTGAACTAGCTCTATTTTTCTCTCTGTTCTATTTTTGTTAGAAGGATCTTCCAGAACTTCCCTTTCTGAGTGGTTAGAAACATCTGTTTTCCTGCTTAAATGATTCTTAACCTATTTATAAGATTTATGTTCATTTCAACTTTTTTTGTTAAACAGCTCTTCAGCCTTCATGATGACTCCAGTGCAGTGATAGACTGCAAAATAGATAGCAAAAATGTCCCCTCTCACTCTGTTTCGTAAGAAATCATCTTCTAGTTTTCTCTTATTCCCGCTATTCTTTCATCCTCATGCATTTGAATTTGTCTCGGTTGCACAGAGAGAACCCAAATTATACACAGAATTGCAGATGAGTTTTTACCAGGACTTTGTGCTGGAAACAACACCTCCTGATGTCTACTGGAAATAACTTTCCTGGTACAGCCTATAACTACCTATGCTCTTTTCATGGACGTGTCATGTGGACAGTTCAGTCACCCTGTGGTGAGTTAGCCTACCAGTGCCCTGTTCAGTAATTTCCACTGATGAGCTCCAATGTGCAACAGAAGTTTTTGGTGTTCCTGTCTACATGACATTGCATTTTGCATGATTGAATTTTGGCCTATTTCTCTTATTCATATTCTGAAAGATGATCACCATTTCTTTTCTTGTAATGCTCTGATTCTCCACTACTTTACCAATGTTTATCATCACCGCTCTCATCAGCTCCATGCCGGGTGTAAAGTCCACTGAATATTTTGTGTAAATATTCATCTGGATCATTTCTAGACTTCATCTTCTTTGCTGTTAACCACCATCAGCCTCATAATTCCCATTTCAAAATAATATTTTTCCTGTATTACCTACCTTGTACTTAGCCAGTTAATCCTCATCTTGTTCAGCTTTCCTTATGCTTTCTTATATATCACTTCACTGAAACTGAGGAAAATGAAATCTAAGCCAACTTTACCACCTACAAAATAAGTTTTTCATCAAGGAAACATATCTTGCTACTCTTCTGCAAACAACTTCTGGTAAACCCATGCTGTTTTAATCTCATTTTTTTCTTCTTAGCCTAGGATAAACCACAGCAACAGCTAGGAAAATCTGGTGAACAGAATCCCTTGTTTGTCTCGAGCTTATACTCTGGCTAAAGATGCTCAGTCAAAAAATGTTTTATTTCTTGTTGGTTTTTTTTTTACCGCAGTATAGATTGGATAGACAACTAGGTCTGGTGTAACATCATCATTATGTCTAATCAAAGCTAGATATTGTAATGGATGGTGTGCAACAATACCATTTTTTTTCCAGACATTTAGAAAGTGTTTTAAAGCTAGATATATTAATTGTGTAGTCAATTTAACTCTCATGTAAAAGGAAAACATTAATTTTGGTTAATATTGCTGAAGCAAAGGAAGACTGACTCTCTTTATCTCAAATATTTCCTATTCTCATAATAGCTATTCTCTCCTGAATAAGTGTATCCAGTACTAATATCAAGAGAGCAAAGAGTACATCTTTTTTCCTGTTTGGCTTTTCAGAAACAACAGTAAGTTCACAAGGATGGCAATAGAAGGCTGAGATGAATAGTCATCATTGGTAAATATTATTTGCAAATTCTCAGTAAATATCATAAACAACAAATATATTAACAATAGCCTGGTGACTGTAAAGAGTTTCTTTCTTGCCAATTTTTCTTGATTGTGCTCTGTTAAAATTTTAATGATATTAAACAGGTGAAAGTGAAATAGTAGAAAAGAGTAATTTAGAAAAGGGCTAACTCAGGAGAGATATTACTACTACCAAATAGTAATAACATATTTGCCTGTGTTTTGGTGGAAGATAGATACTGAGGAAAGGACAAGAAACAAAAGTGTTAGAGGCTAGAAGTTGATTCTGTGAACTGGTATGGCAGTTGTATTAAATTATTTGGGGCTTAAAAAGTAATTTTTGCTACAGTTACTCTTAGAAGCAAGCACATCAAACTTTTTAAGAACTTGTTTTTATTTTTATAGTGTGTGACTTTACATTTAGAGAAAATATGTATTTCCAAAGAACCTTTCTCTGAGTACCTTGAAGTTATAGAACGTGAACACTCCTCTGCAGAAGGTGTGACATGCTGTGTCTCAGTCTTGCACGAGGAAAACAAGGCTTATTGCTTTATTTCTACATGGCCACTCCTTGATTCACTGTAGTGCCTATGGATCATCTTAACTTCAAGCAAGTGCTGAATCCCACTGCCGTGCCTGAGTCATAAGGCTTTATTCTGCTGTAGTGTCATAACTACAGAGCTCAATGGAAATTTTCTGTACATCCTCCAGAGTTAAACTTTAAATTCTAACTTGTAATTTAAATTGATTTCTACCTCTCCTTTTCATTTAACCCTTCAATGTAAATGAAAAATTTTAAGTTGTTGGTGAGTTGCAGGAAAAAGTCATTATTAAATGACCAGCTGCTGAAAATCAGATCTTGTACTACCAACATGAAAAATAGATACAAATCCTACCAAAAATGCCTGCAATTAATATGGATTCACGTAGCTAAATTTAGCTAAATGGCTTAGTTTATATAAAGTGCAGTGGAAGGTGAAGATCTATAAAAGTGACAGAGGGAAAAATGGCACATGAGGGTTTCACTTGGAACCAATCTGAAGCAATGGTTAAACGACAAAATGAGTCAGATCCAAAATAGAGTATGGAGTGTCCAGTCATTGTCAGTGATATGATAGTGCTCATCAGTCTGCCGTCACCAGGCTGTTATGGATTATGTCTGAGGCAGCCACACAACAGCTACAAAGAGCTCGAATCACAAGCCTAATAACATACTCCTTTTCAAACTAATTGTTTCATAAAATATAGCCCTACAGAACAGTTAAATAAAGGGTTTAGTATCTAAATACTTTTTGTTGTTAAAAATAACAAATATAGGGTAGGATCAGTATTTCTACTGGATTTTTGGTTTATTCATGCAATTTCTGTGGTGGGTTATATAGCATTTTACTTTTTCCTTTGCAAGGATGAGTATTCTGATTCCCTTTTAGAGGTGGATTGAGCAGGAATACCAACCACACTGATTTAAAAATGCTCTAAAGCAATTCTGCATCAAAAAAAAAAGCTAAAGTATGGCTGATGAAGGCATTATTTTATGCTCGATATCAGGGTTTTAGATAACTAAGATCCAGACCATTGGGTTTTTATTTTTGTATTTTGACTGTGTTGAATTATATACAATTTTGTTTTCCATTTATTGAACTTCAGACATGAAGCTGTCATCACGTGTAGTGCAATATTTTTCAGAAACACTAATGCTAGTGTCCGGACAAACACAGAACAAACCAGTGATCAGTGTCAAACCTGCAATTACAATATGGTACAAGACAGTAGGAGAACATAGTCAGAAAGGAAAACACAGAAGAACAATATGATAATTCCAGGCAGTCACAGAGGTACCAACTGCCAAGCCATTGTCAAGAGTTTGCATGGTTAGTGGCAAAGGATGTTCATAAGGAACATAATGGCATTTCAACCACCATCAGCCATTATCTGCCTGATTTAGTCTTCTTAAACTTTGGTACAATATATATAAATAATGTGGAATTTTTCAGACACTAAATGATATTTAATACCAGATCATGGATTGCCCTTTTCTAGAGGGAACTCTGAGGAAAACCAGGATGAATCTGGCAGTTCCATCTTAGCTTCTTGCTCCCTAAAAGGAACTGCATCTCTGATCCCCTATTTGACTGTCCTAAAAGTATTGTCCAAATGTGATTTACTTCACATTATCAGGATTAGAACCAAGGGACAACTCTCTTTCAAGGGACAGCTAAAGCATTAACCAATTTTACTTTACCATCAGCCAGATTCAACAAAATCTCTGCCAGCAATGACTTAAAGATGGATCAGATAAATTTTCAAGATCATTCCTAAACATATTTACTACAATTACAAGATTTAATTTTCTGCTACGGTGGAAACTTCCTTATCAGGACCTCTATCTTAAATAAAGACATCATGTAAGACTTTGCTGCTGCTTCTTTTGTAGCCTTTCAGAATATACACAAGTGGTTGGCATGGTATCAACTCTAAGAGTGTTAAGGAATTTCTTGGTGGCTTGTTATCTAGGAAGCATAAGAGCTCAGGAGAGGTAACATTTCACCTATGTGTGTCATGTAATATGCTTGGATGTAAAGATGGGCTTTTGGGGTAACTAAGTAAAAAATAAAAAAATTCAAAGCTAACCAAGCAAGCATTAAGCAAAATAAGCTTAGAGATCCCTACCCAAGATCAGGGAAAACTCTGAATGTGAAATAAACTGTAAGAAAACAAGATTACAGTCTAAATGTCAACACCATACCATTGCTTTTGCGATCCCTCCTTTAAAAATTCATAAATTGTCTCATATCCCTTCCTACAGATGTTTCTTGCAGTGAAAAGGTAAGGTTCTACTCCTTCAGCTGTGCTGCTGGGCTTTCTGTGCCAAAAGAGTAGGCTTTCAGAGAGCTGGGTTCCACCAGTCTGGAGAAGCTGAATGTTGGAAACATTCTGAAGCACACTGAAAAGTAAATGCTTAATTTCCACATGGACAAAAGATGTTCAAATGTATAGAGATGTTAACCTGACTCTGCTCCTTAATACTGGCCTTACTTCCAGTAGAGTTCAAATGATCTTTTTTTCACTTCTGTCAGGGAGACCATGAAGCTGGTTGCACTCACTCCCCCTTGACACCTTACCATAGAACAAGGAAGAACAGGTCTGTCTCCTCAAATTGTGCTCCCATGTGATATCCACTGGGCCACTGATAGTATCTGGCATGAAGGTGAAAGAATTCCTTGATATGAATGTGGGTTTCAAAGCCAGCAGTAATGTGGGAATGCAGTTTTTTGTGAACCTTGAGTACCATGCTGTCCAGTGAATGGAGAAAGAGAAAGTTCAGGGTCAGAAATGTTGCACCTGGCTGAATTAGAAAATGACTGAGAAAATCTTTGGAAGAAAAAATATTAAGGAATTATGATTTTGGTCATAGATGTTCAAAGAAAGTTGTACCTATTGTACCAGAACTGTCTTCACAGTCTCTTCTGAATGTGGGTATAAGAATGAGGAAGGCAGGTTTTTGCTGGCCAGGCACAAGACCCTTACTTTTTACTAGCTTCCTCATTGAACAGCAAGGCTGGGGAAGCAGAAACGCTCCTGATACTAAACCTAGTGGGCAGTGACACCTGAGACCAAGCACTGAGGGGTGGAAAAGAGGAAAAGATTGTCAAATTAATTTTGGACACTTCACAGTATTTCAACTTAGCTGGAGTGAGCTAATGCTGAGATGGTGGGAAAGGTGTGGTAGAGAAAAGGTTGTTACTGATCTCAGTGAATACAAAGCAAAAATTTCTGAGAGGGTATTAAAATGAGAAGGACAACTTCAAGTTCAGCCTGGTAGTGGAGCTCCACAGTATCCTATCATGGTAAATGTGTGAGGGTAAGGGACAAAAAGTAAGGGACTTATCTACCAAATTTAGAGAAGAGACAAGGACTTCCTGGAGGGGAAAGAGAAGCAGCAGCAAGCAGTGTGTACATCAGGGGACCTGATCTCTCTTGAGCATGATTCTGCCTATTTTCATGAACTAGTAAAAATTATTCCTTTAAACTACATCACTCACTGGTAACGCAATCCTTGTCTTGAGCTGTTGCTGAATTCGCTGTTGTATACATACACTGTGAGCTTCCCTGCAAGAAAAAGTAAAATTATTATTCTCTGCGAAGATCAAAAACTTGTGCTAGCCATAAACATTGTTTTCTTAACTAAATCATATTCTGAGTTTCCTTGGACTCAATCACAATTTGGCATGAATAACAAATCGAGAGTGTTTGCAGAAATGGAACAGTTGTCTTGATTTTTTTTCTCCTTTGGTTAAAGAACAAAGCTGGCGTACTCTCTGGAGTTCAGTCTCTAACACAACAGTTTTGAAGACTAACACTGGCTTTTATTTGTCTGTGTTTGATCCCAGGAAACTGCATCCGTTATCAGAAATGCCTGTTCGTATCACGCAGTACCTTCTGATGAGCACTGATGCAGCCCCAAGATGCCCACACCTTCTCAGTACAAAAGGTTGCTTGTTAATCAGGATCTAGAACTGATTCTCTTAATACAGTATTTCATGGGACCTCCTTTGACTTAATTTTAAACTCTTAGGAATGAGCATTATACTCTATAAATGATACATCATATGTATACAGTATATTATACTGTACACTTCACGTTCTTATTCTTCAAGATCTTGTAGTAGATGGGCTTTTATTGTAATTCCTCTATGCAAAGTGGGGTTTTTTTTATAAGTATCAGTACTGTACCTTTATAAAACACAAATTTCTGATTAATAAAAAGATGAAAGAACAAAGGCATTTGTTGCTTCACTTGGTGAGTTCTACCAGGCTTTCCCTTTCACATTCCTCACTTACCAGAATCTGACAAATATAATGAAAGTGAAGCATGTGACTGTTTTCAGGTTGCCGTCGGGAAAATCTTAGTGTCATATATTGGCCTATTCTCTTAGACAGTCAGCATTTACCTGAAGTGTCTAGCAATAAGGGACTCTAGGAGCAGAGGTGTACTTTTGTATGACAGAAGCGAGAACCACCTTCTTTTTGTTCCCCAATAAATTATTTTACACCCCAATAACCAGAAGACTTGCTTACACTGTCATTGCCTCTCACCTGACCAGTCTGACCTCATCTTTAGCTTCCCTAATTTCCCCATTGACTCTTATCAACTTGTGTATTTTCATAAGTAAATGAAACAGTCTGAATGAACAGGGCAGGATTTGTAAGGCAATTGGACAGTTTTGTTTTAGCCACTGGAAATTTGAACGTCATAAAAAAAGTTCATAAAAATCTTATATCCTTTCTTAAACTACTGCCTCAGTTCTAGAGGCTGTCAACTTGCTGTATTTTCTGATCTGGCATTCTTTGCAAACAAGGAAAGTTTACTGGAGATTTGGTCCTTAGGGACATGGTTTAGTGTTAGGTTTATGGTTAGACATAATGATTTTAAAGGCCTTTTCCATCCTAAATGATTCTATGAGTGTATGATTTCAATTTATTTCACTTGCATTCAGTCCATCAGGGTTCTTTTTTCAGTTTTGCATATGAATAGTTTCTGCTATAACCAACGAAAGACACTTTCTGTCTATAATAATTTTTTTTCTCCTACACCTCTTTTTTATGATCTCTGTCACAGGTCTTGACACAAAAGTATCATCAAATTCTATAATACTTTTGTACTTAGAAATCTTGTACCCTAATTTCTGGCATGATAATTAACTGCAATGTAGACACAAGTTACTTTCATTCATTCCAGAATTAAGACAAAGGCATCTTCCTTAAAATTAAAAGGACTCTTCTTAGAAAGCATACTATACAGATTTTTAAGGCTTTAATGATAAATAAAAGTAGTTGATAAATCTGAAATTTATTTCCTAAATTTCATAGCTCCATAAATATTTTCTTCAGAATATATCATAATAGTCTGGCTTTTATATTTCATTAATCCTTTTCTACCTTTTTCTATTTCAAAAATTTTTGGTTTGGATATAATAACCAAATCTACCTTACAGATTGTTTATCTAACTCAGTTGAAATATGAATGAAATATGTTCTTTTTAGCTTTGTAATTCTATCTGACAACACTTTCTTACTTTTGATTTTATTTTCAGTTTCTCTGTCATTTTTCTCTCTTTCTTAAAAAAAATATTTTAATTCCAGTTCTTTGAAGTTTGGAAACTTCTGATACGTTCTGCAGCTGGTGTACTTTTCTGTCCTGTCACTTTTGGTTTGGTTTGATAGTGAATGAAATAGAGCACTGGCTTTGTCATTGTAAGGCTAACATTGTTCTGTGTAAGAAAGACTTTTTTTATTAAGGAAGATAAATATACCTCAAGGCAATATGCTGCAATGAACAAAAAAATATTTTCCTTCTTTTTCTTACTTTTGCGGTGATAAGGGAACACCTGCTGTTCCTTATTTAAGCTCTAAAAATGCAAACTGAGTTAATCCTTCCAGTAATTATTATTTCCTTTTGATATTGTTCTGCCTCCCTTGCTGAGCTATGAAAACTGTTCTTAGACACCCTGTTAAAACAGAGATGCAATATAATCACAAAATCACCATTAGCCTCCTGAGCGTCCTTCACACCTTTGTGAAACTATCCTTCTCTTCCCCTCTGGATTATTTTCACCTTTTGTTATAAAGATTGTCTTTATGCCTTTTGGGGTTAGGTTTAGATAAATCTTTGTCTAAGCTGTAAAATCTGCAAAGTCTTTTGGGCCAATACCACATCTTAGGCACTGTGATCTGCTACACAGACCTTGAAGTTAAAGAAAAAAAGCTAATCAAAGGGTATTTTCTGAGAGGTAGGAAATGTATAAACTTTATTTTTATATATATGTCTAGCTTCATATTTGACTGGTTTAGTCTATGAAAACTCCAGAGACAGCCACACATTCTTATTACATACTATAAAACAAAGTCAGCCTTTACTGAGATCGGTTTGGACATAAAGGGAGGAACATACTAGCTGGAAGTCTTTTGCAGCTTCATGAGATTCCTCTCTGCCCAATCTTTTTATGTGATTTTTCAGCAACAATACGACAATTATGCGACTATTTCCAACTCTTTTCCATCCCAGCAACATGTCTTTGAGATCTTTTGCTTAAGTTTTTAAGCTGAAGTGTTAAACTACATTATTTTATGGTGCAAATAATAATAACAGATTAAAATACCATAGAAGAGAAATACGTTTTTAGCCTGAAATTCTCCGCAAAAATCTGTGTTGAAAAACTTTTTTGTGGGAATATATTGATCTTCTATTAAACAAAAATGTCACCACCAAGTGCTCTGAGATTTTGCTGGAAAAGAGAACTGTTCCTGGTGATCCAAACTTTCAGCGGAACAATCCTTGTTCTTTTGGAGTTAGGGAACTCTCTGCTGATGAAGGGGAGAAGAGAGCAGAGAGAATGCCTGCCTGTTGTAAATGTTGGCCATGGGCGGCAGGACATAGAATCATAGAATGGTTTGGGTTGGAAGGGACCTTAATGATCATTGAGTTCCAACCCCCCTGACACAGCCAGGGACACCTTCCACTAGAGCAGGTTGCTCAAAGCCCCATCCTGGTGGTGGCTAGGCAAATTCTAGCTGTTGCTAGGATAGCATTTTCACTCTGAATGGCTTTTCACAAGGCTTTTCTGAGAGTGAGGAGTGTTGTTTAGAAAAGACAAAGTAATATTTGACAATGAAGAAATACCATGTTTTCAGCAGTTCCAAGCACTTATGCCGAGTGCTGCCCTGACTTCAGACCTTTGGTTCTCCTAAGCCAGGAGTCATCAGTCTATCTCACAGGTGTCAGAGAGAGCACAGGGATGGATTTTAAATGCATTAATAGGAAGCGACCTTTTCAGTGTAGTTGCTGCACCTTACAGAGAAAAGATATTACTTGTGGCATTCAGGTTTCTCATTGTTTCTGGTGAGATGCAGAGAACTTTGAATGCTTCTCTGAGCATACAAATGCTAAAGAGTAACTACAGGATCATCTTTCAGCCTCCTAACCTTCCTCTGCTAGGTAGATCATATGCATCTTTTATATATTGACATATATGGAACAACGACATCCTGATGTTTTGAGTGAGGGGATATCCTGCAAAGAACCTCCTGCAGTGATGCATTCTAATTTGGAAAAGAAAAATACAGGAAAAGAAAAATACATCACCAAGGAAAGACTGCTGACTGTTTCTTCTAGTCTTTGGTGATATTTTTATTTCCAGTCCTTTTTCCCACCTGTATTTGTTGATTAACATAACAAAAAAAAAAATCAAAAAAGATAGACCTGGTGGTGGGAAATAAACTTTTTTTTTTTCTATTTTGGAGGTTTTCCATCCTGTACTGTGAAGAAACCAAAGTTGCTTAATATTCTATTCATAAACAGCCAGAGAAAATTCTGATCTACTGATTTTCCATTTCGTCCAAGTTAGGAAAATATAATACAGAGTCATATATTTTTTAGAGAATAGTTCTCTTTCTTACTCTCTATGTATTCATAGAAACTTTTATACGTACTTTACTCTCATCAAAACAAACCCAGTGTATGTGGTAAGGAACTCTAGAACTGAATCACCAACATTCATTTTTTCATCTAACATCTATAAATAGACTTATTTGAGATACTATTTCTGTGATTATACAGAATTGGTATAAGCACATTTAATACCACCAAATGTTTCAGGCATTAAGACTAACAAACCTTCTGCTACACTGAGCAATTAAATCCTCTGCAGTTCACTATTTGTTTGTGCTTTGCAGCTAATAACTTCTGTTGTTAAAATTAGAAGTTATGTTCTTTCCATTAATATCTGTCAGCTGCGCAACTCCTACACCAAATGAATCTTTCTATTTATTCCTGCTATGCGGTGATATAAGGTAAATCTTTATAAGTTATGTTGTGGCTTAGAGAGTCAACTGACCTTCTGCTGTTGATGCCAACCCCCAGCCATAGCCTGGGAACTGTGGCTGGTCTGAAGCCCTCCTCCCCTCCACCATGTCTATGCCAGCTGATGTGAAAGCCTGATGGAGATGAGGTGAATTTGATTTGTTTTGTGAGTGTATCTATGTTTGCTTTGCTTTATATCTTCCATGTTTCACTCATAATCTTAGCAGTGACTACATAAGACAAAAGCCCTCTTTTCCTTATTCATATTTACTGTTTCCAGCAATGCACAGTCCTATCAGCTTTGGCATAATTGCTTGTGGTGTGTAAATAAGCATACTTTTATCAGGCTGAAACTATCTTTACTTCATCACAGGAAGGATTTCCCAGAGGTAAGTAGCATAGTGATCAGAGTACAGGTCGTCAGCTCCAAGTTAAAAAAGAACTTCTGCAGTTAGGTGGCCATTGTGTGTACAACAGTCAATTCATCTCTTTCAGTCTCAGTACCAAACTACCAATTCCATCATTGAATATTCATCTGTAAACCTTGAGATGAAGAAATGTGTTACACTGAAATTCCATAAGTTTTTTATGAAATATAGCTGTCCTATTAAGTTACTTTTTTTCCTCCCCTTTCTATACACCCTGAAGGAAAATGGTTACCAAAAGTGAAGTAGAATAGAAAAGTGTTTTAATGTTAACTAATAACTCAGGATATTGCTTCAACTGAAGTTGGGAAAAATCAGTCATGTTGGATCAACAGAAATTTGCTTTTGAACATGTAGGTAAAAAAACCCTTGTGAGACCTGCTTTTAATCCAAAATGGCAGACAAAATGAAGTGATTTTTAAGAAATGAAATTATTCACATAGTGAAATAGTAAGAATTCTAGCTAGAAACAAAAAGCAGTCCTTTTTTGACTCCACATAACTAAAAAAATCAGAACTGCAAAGCTAAGTTAAGGTCAGTCCCTCAGGAACCTCGTAAGTTTGGATTTGAGGTTCCATCCCTAAAATTGATTTTTTTTTTAGAAGTATAACTTAGTTTAAAAAATTGATGAGACCTATGAGTAAGATGTAACCTGAGTGCTAAAGAACACAGTGAAAGTCAATTAATTGTGGAGGATGGATAACTATGGGTGGGCTAGTGGATAGAGTTAATGGGAGAGGTCAGCTCTCATAAAAGTAAGTTGTTCCTTTTATTTAAACAGTCGATGGAAAAATGTCTAGTGTAAAAGGCATCTAGCTTTTGCTTGACTTTGAGGTGCTTATTTGTGGCCAGGCAGTAATGGAATCTTTGACATTTCTTTAGCTCTTCTGTACTGGAGTGATAGCACTTTAATGTACTCTCTCTATGTGCTGCTAATTTAATTAAACACTGCCTTTTTTCATAATGAGAGGCAGCTTTTCCTCTTTCCAGTCCCAATTCTACCCTCAGCTACCACTGTGCAACCTTACCTCCTGCAGCTGGTTCCCTCTAGTCTGTGCCCAGGCTGTAGCTCTGGACATGCCACTCTGGGAGTAGGCATGGTGCAAGTGCCCTCTCCCCAAGCCAGGAGAGCAGAGCCGGGTCAGTGACAGTAAGCCAAGGGATTCTTGGGGTCAGCCGAGAGTCCAGAGGGTTGTTGAGGTGCATGGCCAGGCACAGACATACCAGCAATCTAGCTGTGGTCAAGACTGAGCTGATGTGCCACTCAGATGAGTCACAAGGAGCCTTATGGGGACCTGACGTGGCTTTGCTGAGCTGCACTTCAGGGCTCTTTCTCATTTCACAGCCATCTGATCCATGTCTGAGCTGCTCTGGGTCTCCTGAGGCCATGGGCAGCATGGTGGTGGTGGGCTAGGAGAAGCTGGTCATGGCCAGTTAGTGCCTTCAGAGCCCTGAGAGATACGGGTTGTTTTTTACATTGATATTTGTGACATTTTTTGGTGAGGAAGAGCCATGTAACACAAATGCCTGGACATCTTCAGGAATTATCTTAAAATGTTTTTGAAATTCTTGCAATTTCAATACTATTTTGAAATCCCAAAGGATAAACCAGACCTGGACCACCATATTTATAACACACAGGTTTGCTTTCTTTTCCTGAAGGATTTTTCCTGAGGGAACACCTCTGCTATAAACTAGTGAGCTTTGAGGCAAAGGGAAAACAAGCCTAGATCTCTGCACTTCAGGCACGCTTCCGCTGCACATTAGAACTGGCATTCATTTGAAGCCCATGGGGTTGGCTAGATTTAAAAACAGTAAATGGGAGGCAAGCCTGATTGAAATGTGAATCTTTTAAAACCTTTTAGTGTCCTTATTTGCCCCCAGTAGTGCACTTGTAGTTGTGGGTAAAAATAGAAGAGAGAATTCTTCCAGATCCACTTTTGGAGACAGACTCCTTATCTCTTGTGATCTGAATTTTGAAGAGAAAGAGGAGAACAACTCATACTTTCTCTAGGTGTTTGGGTAAAATCCTAGTCACATGGCTCCCTAGCCTTCCATTAACATAGCACCAAGACTCATTTTCTGAAATCCTGCTCTGCAAGAACAGTGTTCTAAGAGCCACTGCTCAAAGGAACCTAAAGCAAAGAGGTTTCTTAACTTCTCCCCTACATGTTTGGCATTATAGAGGCCTCCATGTGGATAAGATTGACTGATGCCTTACTGAGGATTTTGTTGGTAACTTCATTTAAAGAATTTTCCTTCACCTGGGGATCACTCTGGTAAATTTATTGTAGGAGAAAACAGTTCAGTCCCCTGAAATTTGACATTTTATTCCCATAGCAACTTCCCTCAGAGAGCCTTCCAGTTCAGTTATTAATGAGGTTATTTTCATAGTAACTCTGAGGCAGGTGGATATTTCTACTTTCTAGCTAAAAAAGGTGCTTCATAGTCTATTATATGTTTCCAGATCTCACAGGAAAGTCTATTACAGTTAAAGTGGAATCTAGACTTTCTTTGTTTTAGCAATATTTTTTCTCAAGAAGTATCTTTTCTGTTGGACACCTGTCAACCTGTTTCTCATTGAAATAGATTTCAGATATTATTTTTGTCAGCTAATTCATAAGTAAGCAACATGGTTAGTCAGAAACTCTCTCAACAAAAGGGGGCTATGTTTTACCACTTATGAAAAGTCTTAAAGACATTTTACATTTGATCAGGTCCTGAAACTTTTCTCCTTAGTTTCAATGTCAAGTTTACCCTTCAAAAGAGCTATGAACGACATGGAGACTCACAAAGGCTTCCCCACTATTCACTGGCTCTGATAAGGCCTAATACAACAATTCAATTGTTTCCTAATGACTTTTGATGTTGCTAAGTTAATAGCTTTTCTGAACCAAATCTCTGTCCTGTCGCAAAACAAAACTGTTTTCATAGCAGCAAAAAGGAATCTTTAATTAAAACTTTCACTGACCTTAAAAAAACTAAATTAATTGACTTGTGAGTTATAATAGTAAAATTTTACACATTACTGTTGTATAATAGGAAACATGGATGAGTGGCTGAGATGATATCAGAAGTTCCAATTGCTTTCCACCAAAAACACCTTAGTCTATGGAAAAGAAACCTTTCTACTAGAAAATAAGTTACCCAAATGCTATATGCTAACGGAATGTAAATACAGCTAAATTAGTTGCAAAGACCTTCTGTTTTGGTAAACTAACCTATGATTATGCTGAAGATTAGACACTGTCTAAATAAATCTTAATAATTTTTGTGTGGCAATGAGGTCAGGGTTATTGATTTAAGTCAGCTGCATTATTATCCAATGCACCAAACCTAATAATAATGTAATAATTTCAGTTCTTCATGTCACATAGCTTCAGTGCCAGTCTAACTGGAGAGAGAATCATGTGTCCAGTCACAATTAATTAATCCTGTGCACAAGAAGTGAACATCTCTACAACACTGATATGTAACTGTTTCTTACTACCACCAAAACTTTTCTGGCTTGTGTGGTTACCCAGGCTCTGGCCATTGATGGATATTTACTAAAGGTGAGAATTTTTACAACATTTCAGTTCATCCAGAGGAATATCTGAATTCTGATAAGATTTTTTTATAGCACTGAGTTATATACCAGTATGTAAAAGCCCAGTAGTTATAGAATTACAGGCTCTTTATTTGCTGCTTGTTGAAAAATGGTAGTCAGTTTAGCAGTGCAAATTCTTTTCATTTTTCTGTTAAATGTAAAAGTGAAAGCCCCTGTATTTGAAGTCCAATTATCTTTTTAGCTCAATGTATGGGTGATTAATACATTATAACAGTCATCATAACAGAAGGCTAATGAGATGCTAAGAAGGGCTGCTTCAAAATAATGTTGCTGAAGGTTTATACTAACCTAACTCACACAAATCAAGACCATCTAGATCACCAAGACCATCATCAGCACTCAAGTTCTTGCTCTCCTTCTATGGTACCACATTATTGTTTCAGACAGGTCAGATCAGTGCCCACCACCATGGGTGTGGACGTATCATTAGAGGAATGTCTTGTCTGTGGTTCCCCTGCAAAGGGTAAGCTCTGCACAGTTCTCTCTTCTTAGTCGCAGTCTGAGTTTCCTCCCCACTTTGACTTTGCTCTATGCTGTAGCTCTACCCCTTTCTGAAAACGTTGATGTCTTTTGCTTTAGATGGTATCCCAGGGCAGGAATTATTATAAACTGACTTGTCTTTTTGCAGTATTAGCCCCCATTCATGCTTTCCACTATTGTGTTTTGTCTCTTTTTCCTTTTAAGCTGTCTCAGCTGCTGCTATTTTAAATCTTAGGTACCTGTCAAGGGAGCTTCACCTTCGTTATTGCCTGTAACGTTAGTCATCATTGGGATTTCTGAAGACCTTGCATTATCCCCAAAAAAGACAAGTAAAATACATCATCCTCTGTGCTAATTTTTGCAACTCGCATCATCAATGGTGACGCTAAACAGATAGTCATTCTTTTCTGTTATACACTGCACTGTCCATGAGGTCATACTACCAACTTAGGCTACCTACTAGGTTGTCCAGCTGACTTTTTGCATTTTGTATGTTCTGCCAAGCTCTTCCATTTCTATTTGACTTTTTTTTTTTTAATTATTTATCAATAAGAAACAACTTAAAATTAATTAGTTTACATGAGTAACTTTGCTTTTAAATAATAGCAGTTGTATTTTAGATTGCATTACCTTAAATCTTTCTGGCATACTTTTACTAGTAGTCCTACATATTTTCAGAAAGCTAATTGATTGCCTTCCTCAAATGGACATCTAAGTCAAAAGACCTGCTTAGCAGATCATTTTAAATTTGTCTACCTTTATTGCCTGCACTCACTTATACATGAGTATAAAATGCAAATATTAGTCAGTATATTTTAATGGGACAGGGATCAAAGTTTGACCTCTACTTTGATATAAAACAATTTCTGTAAAAGTAAAATACATAAACTATGTTGTAAAAGTACTGTAATTCCCCTATGAAGGTGACTCTCATTGTATTGTCCTTGAATCTAGCCTTCTAACAAAAATAGCCTTGTAGCTTATCATAAGGTGTCACAATTAGCTTAATCCCATGTAAATGTCCATGCTGCCACCAATAGGGATGTTCCTGCCCTCATCCCTGTTCCTGTTGTCTGCAATGTGCCCAAGATTTTGTTAATGTGATTGCCTCATTTTCTTGTCAGGTTTTCAAAGCCTTTTATCTGTACGATCATATGGCCTTGTCATTGCATCACATGACAAGGATCATAAAGAAGGGCTAAAACACAATATCTGTAAGGTGGTCTTAGAGAGTGTGCTGGGTCTGGTGGGGAAAGGGTTAATTGTTCCCAGGACCTAGCAGGGACACAGGTATTCCATCCCATTTAAGCCACGCCCAGGGGGAGGGGCCTGAGCTAGCCGGGGGGACATAAAAGGAGGAAGTCCTGCCCCTGGGGCAG
>BJBW01001734.1:0-153219 GCA_004320125.1 Scolopax mira | reverse complement strand
AGAAAATTAGTTCTGTTTTACCTCAAACCAGGACAGTTGGCCAGCAGATGATTTCTTAATTGGAGGGTATCTAGGAGTAGTCTATTGCTCCTACGGTATGGCAGGATCTGATACCCATTTTGCTGAATAAAGACAGAGAGTGAGCAGGGGGCTTGTTTGTGCTATCTTCACCTATTCTTTTTGTGATAAAATATAAAACAGTTTTGCTTTAGACCAAAGACCAGCTTACCTTTTACCCTATCTTTGACTACAAGCAGTAGGGAAAGCTTAAGAAGAGGACAAGCACAACTACACTCTCATTTTTAACAGCATGCAGCTCAGAAGCTCTATGAGAGAGAGGGCAGTGTCTACTAACCTGGATTTTGACCACTTCTCCATTGCTGGTACATAAGACGATCACCTCAGTTTTATCTCTAGAATGCCTTTGGCTGGAGCTAGCTCCAGAATTGGCATTTAATTATTTCTGCAGCATAGTAAAGCAAGCTTTGTTACATGTGTCTGTATGAGGTATTTATTCTGGGCTGCACTTCATCAGTTGGTGGAGAAATTTCCATGGTATTTAGAAAGGAAGAGAAGTTCTCAGGATGCCTACTTCTTCTCTGTCAGGTTAAGGGTAGGACTGTCAGGCCTTTTCATACCTTTTTTGTACTTTTCTGTTTTATCTAATGACACTTTGCTCATGTTTTCTCTTCCCTAAAGCCTTAGTGATGAATCTTGTAGCGGTTGGACCAACCCGAATACATGCTGAACCACACTGATGTAATCTTGCTCGTTCTCTTTCCTTGACCTTTCCACCTCTTTCCTCCATGCATTCAGCCTCTCATTTTTATAAGAAAAAAACAAAAGCAACTCATACTCTAATCGTAGTGACCTTGCAGTCTCAGTTGGTGAGAAGCTACCTCATTTCGCATTCTGAGCCATAATTAGTGTCAGTCAATGGCAATGGCATGAGAAAAAGTTACATGCAAGAAAGGTCAGAGACTGACTGTTCCTTCAGCTGAGCACGCAGTGGGATAGGTGGGTGTCCACACTGAAATTTGTGTGTATGAGTAATATAACAGGATACTCAACCTCACCATGTAGTTGCCAGGTACAATTTCAGTTCATAGTTTTTTCACATTACAGTATTAGTTTTGATAACCATGCAGAGACAGATGGCATTTTGTCAGCTTTCCAAAGCAGAGGAATAATTTGCCGAGCTGTAACTAGTGTAATGAGAAGCCAAGTAAGTTGAAGATGAGGTAAATCCAAAGCATCTGTCAGCCCTCATGTGCCAACTTTTAGATGCCGCAGACAAACTAATATTTCCACACAAAAAGTACTGACTGTTACAGATTTGTGTAAAAAAGATGGCATTTGATAACAATGCCACAACAGATGTTGTTGAGTCCATGCTTGATTTTTACTACTGCTCTGTGCATTTTTGGAGAGATACTTGCTCTGCACAGCTTGTATGGAGTATGTTCATTATAAAATTTTATTTTTCGGGAAACAATGTGATGGCAAATTTGTAGCTAATCTGATATTGTCCTTCTTTATCATGCTTCCTTAGTGGTTAGAGAGGAAGAGTTTATTCTTTTTTGATTCCTTTTCAATCCTTTTTATGTGAGAGAAGTGGCTATACGTATAACTATATGCAGTATATAATATAAAAATCTTAAAAGAGAGCTCTTTATTAAAATACAATGAAAAATTTGAGGTTACTTGCATTATCCAATATTACATTTTCCAGCATGTGTCATGGAAAATGTGTAATTATATCTTCCCTATTCAAAGGAATCCTTCTCTTCACCTTAATCCTATTCTTTCTCATCTTCTTTGATGAGAGAGAACAATGTTTCAAAAGTTCTCCTTTAAGAGTAAAGCTCATAAAAAGAAACCCATGGAATACTAGCCTACTTGACTTTTTCTCCTTGGTAATAGATGTGGCAACTTAATAAAAGCAGCTTTTATCTAGGTCAAAATTATTTGAGGAATGCATACTTCACCTAAAATTTATATATTTCTATGATGTGGTACGTTCTGCACAGTCTGTATTGTGTGTTGAGTATGAGGGGCCAGTGGGAGTGGGTGAAGGGGAGCGCTTACTCCTCAAAGGTGTGGACTTGGACAATATTTAAACATTTATGTCCAAGCCCTTCCCAGAAATAGAAACAGCAGGTCCATGGATCTGTGAGAGGGAGGCTGAGGAGAGAAAAACATCACTTGGGAGAGAGCAGAGAAAGGAAACAGGCTCCCTCAGGCATCAGAGTATCCCACCGAAAGCCTGTTTATTGCTGGGTGTAAACTTCAAACAAAGGGATCCAACAGTAAACAGCTGCTTATTTTTATTGTGCTCCTGCTGCTTTTTCTTTGCTGGTTGTAAACAGTGGAGCAAATGTTGCTTTGCTGGGTGCAGGGGTGGGGAGGAGGGAATGCAGGTGTAGCTTTGTGTTCAGCAGGTGCTCTCGGTCCCAGACAGCAGCACTGGCCTGGTCTTTCCAAAGCCTATAGGTAGGACTAAACCATAGCCAGGAGTTAGAAGTCCAGTTTGAAGCAACCAAGGTTGAATCTGAGGGGCAAGGATATAAACTGTTGATTAGAGAAATGTATAACAGTGTTGGATTGATTCTTTTTGCTACCTGAAGCCCAGAAGCTAGGAAGAGCAAAACTCTGAGACTATGAAGTGCTTTCACCATGGGTTAGCAGATGCTCTCAGACAAGGGAGTACTCTTAGACCTTGCCAATTCTTCAAAACACTTCTGTCTGCCAACCAGTATTACCTCTGCCTTATCCACGCTTAACTGAAGTTTAACATGCTTTCATCCAGTACCAGAGTTTTTGCCAAGTATTGTAAGAGCAGACATTTTTCTCGCAGTGGATTTAATTCACTGACTTTCTCTCCATTACAAAGCATTCAAAACGTTGCTTAAAACAAAGAGTTAGAGACTAAAATTTTGTACAATTATCATTGAGTTTAAATTGATTACCCTAATGGATATCTGCTATTTTCAAAACTCTGATGTCTCTCTGGTCTTATAGTGCATTTTGTAGACTTCTGGTGCCATATAGCTCTTACATATGTGGTTTTCATTGTGTTTGCTTCCTTATAAGTGTGAAGTGCTGTCTCATGGAGTTGGGTATTTAAACCAAAACCTTTTAATGACTGTGTTCCATAGCAAATATTAGTAAACAGGAAGTCCACTAATGTGCAAGAATGGAATAAGGACATTTGAGCTAGTAAGAGAGACAAAAACAGCTTCTAACTTTTTATTTCTGCAGATATACAGGAAAATCTGGCTCATTCAATGTTCTTTAGTGTGCTTGAATGTTCATTTATTCAATATATGATCTATGAGAATTTTGCTTCCTTCCAGATACTCCACACAAAAACCTTAATTTTATGAAATTAATGATGATAACATCTTTGGATGTTATCTTGGAGATAGTTTGGATTTCTTTAGATGAAATAGTTTTAAATGTTTATATAAGGCTAGAAATCACAACAGCTTAGAATATTTGTGTCTTCACAATGTAAAAATTGAAGTTAAATGGAAAGATGAGTAGGGGTGCTCATGGTGGTCTAGAGAAAAAGTGATATTGTGTTAAGGCACAATAAATGTGTCTGACACAACTTGTTGAGACAACTCCCAAGTGGTCCAAGGACTTCTTGCAGAATATTCAACTTTATTTTCTCTTGGATTTTGTCTCCTTGTGTTGTGTGATTGTGCACATGTGTTTAATTGCAAATGGTTTATATTTTGCTTTATGGCATAATAAGAAGCTTAAAAAACACTGAAAGTTCTGAAAGACTTGGATCCAACAGGAAGACCAAGCCTGGACTATAACAAAATGCACTGTAACCTCTATATTACTGGAATTAACAACATTGTGGGTTAGCTTTAAAAACAAATAACTAAAGACATAAAGGCAGAGGCAGCAAAACTAACTTATCATGATGTATATAAGTGGTAATAATTGGAATCTTGAATACAAAAATTCTAGAAAATCGAAATACAGATTTAAAATTCAAAAGTTTAATTGGTACAAGAATATTTTTAGTAGATAAGTACATAAATATTATACTTTAGATTTGGTATCATTAAAGATGATCCAAGAAGCTAATATAATTTTGTTCTGCATCACTTTCCTTAAGTACTATTTTGCTTTAATACTGAGCATAACAGATGACTACACTTTTGGTATATCATAGATTACATTTGTTAGAATAATGCTCTGATGAGCTACTTGTACAGTGCCAGCTTGAAGTAGGTTTAATCCTTTTTCTTGAACTGTTATTCTTCTGCGTGTTCTCTGTGCTGTGGTTTCCACTGAAGACTGTTTGTTAATGATACATTTTATTAGTGCCAGTTAGAATAAATCGGTCTGTTAGGTTTAAAACAAAGATGTTAATAATATTTTCAACCTTAACACAATGAATATCAAGCAAATCACTATGCATACACTTCAAAATACAGGGTCACTTCAATCTCTGCCGTTTCTGTGCTTTGTGAGTTTGGTGCAATGTTTTATTAGAATATCATTCATAAAAAAATTTGTCATCCAGGATGCATTACTTCCTCTTTCAAGTAATGAATTTAAATCAGATGAACATTCTTTGCACCACTTAGGTGCAACACTTTGCACCACTAAGGACTACTTAAAAAAACCCCAACAAATAACCTGAAGATAATAGTTACGGGCTCCAGTGGTCTTATCTTTATGTCAGCAGGTGCTTGCACTGTGACCAAAGCAAACACTGATGCAAGAAAAAGAGTAAAATCTAACTTTCTCTACTCACATATTTATGAAGTTGAGCAGTCATATATGAGGATGAGGACTGGGTCTACATCACTCTCCTTAACACAGTGAAGTTACTGTCAGTTGATACAAATGCATATACAGCATGCAAATTCTGCCCATAGATTCAGATGCTAAAAATAAAATGAGGAGTTCTGCTTTTACTTAGACAGAACCCAACAAACAAACAAACGGTTAACCTACTATAAAGTTGTTAAACTTTATATTCAGTATTCTGAATATTCTGAGTATTCTATTTTCAGTTGTTAAATCTTCCCAACAAAATAGGGTTTTGTTCATATCTGGTATCTTTTTTTTTCCCAGTGGACTAAATTGCTTTTATGGGCACTACAGGAAGGTGTCATTGCACCTGACAGCTAATCAGTTAATGGTCTGAAGGACCAGAGGAAAAGATTAGGCTATTTTAAAGCACTGGACCTAGCTGTCTGCTCTTGTAAATTGGTACCAGCTGAGTTATTTTTATTCTATGTCTGATCCATAGATTGCAGTTTTACTGGTTAGAAATGTTCTAATTATAATTTTTTCCAGTTTGAGGTGGCTTTCATATGGAATGTATTTAGCTGGAAAACAAGCTAAGTTCTCCTCTTACCTCTTGATATATCCTTCTGGGGACTGTGGGCAGTACACTGTCTCTCTGGCTCACTTTCTTCTCCCTGCTCATCTCCCCTCTTGGTAGGACCATGATCTCCTAAACACAGAGGATACTTGTAGGGTTTTTTAGTTATTTTAGGCCTAAGAATTATGTAGGTGTGCACTTTTTGTTCATTACTCAGGGATGACCCAGAAATATGCTTTTGTGGCAAAGACTCCTGGATTGCCCAAAGAAGAGCAATGCCAGGAGCTCAAGGGAAGTGATCTTCCCATCTACTCAGCACTGATGAGGCCACATCTGGTCTGCTGTGTCCAGGTCTGGGCTCCCCAGTACAAGACCTGGACTTACTGCAGAGAGTCCAGTAAAAGACCAAGAAAACAATTAAGAGATTGGAGCATCTGTCATAGGAGGAGAGGCCAAGAGCGATGAGACTTTGGCTTGGAAAAGAGGAAGCTCAGGCAGACCTTATCAGTCTATATTATTACCTGATGGGAGAGTGAAGAAGGTGGAGCCAGATTCTTCTTAGTGGTGCCCAGTGACAGGACAAGAGGCAATGGACACAATCTGAAATTCTATTCAGAGCATGAGATTCTATTCAAGCATGAGAAAAAACTTTTTTATTGTGAGGGTGGTCAGACAGAACAGATTGCTCAGAGAGGCTATAGAGCCTCCATCCTTGGAGATACTCAAAACCCAACTAGACACAGCCTGCTCTAGCTGATCCTGCTCTGAACAGGGGGACTGGATGATCTCCAGAGGTGTCTTCCCACCTCAGCTGTCCCATGATGAGACCCCAGACCTTTTTACTTCAGTTTTGTTGCAAATGACATACTAGATCTCTGTCATACTTTGTGCTCTCATGCCCATCTGGTAGAATGGCATTATGCCCATCAGAAGGTGCTATGCCAGTTTCAACAAAGCATAGGTGCCAACCAAACATAGATTTAGAAAGATACCCTGCATAAGATCCTCCTGGTAGTAAGTAATGCCAAATTAGGCCCACATACTTCATTATGAGGGATCACATCTGTTGAGGCTTGTGGGCATTGTACCATCAATTACAGCCTTTATCCTCTCTTTCTCTTTCCTGAAAGCTTTAGTGAATGGAAAGCAAAATTTATGAGCCAATCAAGTGCCTTAAGAAAATCCATATTTTTCCCTAGTGATTTCAGTCTTGAAATCTCAAATTTCAAGCTGCTTGTGTCTATATCACTCTGTTAGACATACTTCAGCTTAGATTTGTTTGTGAAGGCAACAAAAGAAAAAAACACTGGAAAAGATACTTTTTCTTGTCATTTAATACCATGAGAGAAGGATTATGTGCAATTCCTTTCATACCTGTTAGATCCTGAAGCATTATTTGCACTGGTTATCTTCATTATTAGAAGAAAATATACTAATTGGTTGTTATGTATTTCACAAAGGCATCCAAAAGATCATAAGCTTTAATCTATTGACCACCATAGTACCTGATTTGTGTTCTCTGTTGTTGTGTATGAAAGCTGAAGCTCAACACAGGCTATGAGAAGAACTGATAACCTAGGATCAACTAGTAAGCCATCTGAAGGTAAAGATGGGTGGCAAAGTGTGACTTAGTTCTGCCTAGCTTGTTCAGGAGCAATTATCTGTGCCTGTGGTAGTCTATAGGGTATTTGTCCTTCGTGTCACGTAGGCTAACTTGGGAGTTTGCTACATCAGGAATACATATCCTGTGTCTTCTCGCTGTTGGCCCTGGGTTAGCTTGACCTCTGTCCATTGTATTTCCTTCAGGATCTCCCTAACCTAGAGCTTGTGATTTAACATGAGCATCATGGTTTCAGCCAAAATCACTGCAACCAGACTGACAAATGGCCCTTCTCCCCAACCAGAAAAGAGGAAGAGGTAAGGAGATTCAGAAGTTTAGAATGAACTAAACTATTTTAATGAAGAATTAATATTAAAATAATAATTAAAAATATAATGAAATAGATACTGTATCACCGTATCAAGCTCCCAAGATGACAGTCCCACCACCGGCAGGCACTGGGGAAGTCCCAAACGGGACTCAGCGACATATGAAAACTGGATTCCAGCTCTGGAGTCAGGAACACACGGATCGGGATCAAAGGCAGGGATCCTCTTTGGATGTCAGCCACTGCAGGAAGGGAGTTGACCTTTTGATCCCTCAGCTTTTATACTGAGCATGGGGCAGATGGGATGGAATATCCCAGTTGGTCAGGTTTGGGTCACCTGTCCTGTCCGTTCCTCCCCACAGGTGTGACCACTCTATGCTTTTCCGTTTACGGCCCTCTAAGGGGCAAATAATGAACATTGCCTGATCTCGGTTGTTATAGCAAAAAGTATAAGCAAGGGCCTCTCTGCATACCATTCTTGGCATGTAGCACAAACATTGGTTGTATCATTCTGAGAACGATCAGTTTGCTCCACAATATGACATTAATTTCAGAGAGTTAGAGGAGGCCTAGCTAAAATATAAAACTACAGAACACAAGATTGGTTTGGTTTTACCTCAAACCAGGACACATGAGTTAAATAATTTAAGCAGGTCTGAGCAATACTAGAGTGGGGGTAAAGAACGCAGTACAAGAAACTGTCTAGAGCAGAGCAGTGTAGATAACCTGATTAGAATGGACAGCCTGGACTCTCCATAGTGTTTCATGACTTACCTTAGGTTGTAGCTGAGGGGAGGGGGCACTGCTTTGTACCTGTCTACACCTGATGGGAATTGGCTCATGTTAATTGGCAGCCAGTTTAATTTGAGTTACGCCAGCCATAAAAGTTAAGCCCAAACAAAGCCCCATGATCTGTCAGCGTGTGCTTGATCCTGGCTCAGGCAAGAAGCTTGCGAGGAAAGGCAGTGCTGCCTCCCACCCCCTGCCCACATGGGGGGCATGGGGAGCCCACTGGAGGTCCAGGCGCTGAGCTTCCACTGGCGTCATGTTGGGCCTCATGCCGCTTCGACTGATGGGCAAACCAGCTGTACCACCCGCCAGCAATATAAAGCATCATGATTTTAATGGTGCTTATTTCACGCTTACATCATTAAGATAAATATTTTTTAAAATATCAGTGAGCCCTATGGACTGAATTTTATTCTCATAATGATACAAATATTGATATCTGAACAGTCTGTTATTTATGCACCATTAGGTATTCTGCTTGAGGCCTTTTCCCACGTCTTTCCATCTGAACCTGAAGAACATGTGCTGTCATATGGCTCATCTATTCTTTAAGAGTTAAAACAATAAAAATAGCACAGCAGGGTCTTGTCCATAAACAATGGAAACATTGCTCTAAATTCAGTACTATTTCTGTTTTTATTATGAGATCACCTCTTTGTTGTTAATCACTTGCCCTATTTAATTCATTCATTATATTCGAAAGCTTTGAGATTAAACCCCCAGGCAGGATAGCTTCATATGAATCCTTTCTTTTTTATCTGTTCCAAGTTAGATTAAGTCTAGGTCCTATTTAATGAGGTGCCACTTGATGGCTTTTCATGCAGAAAGAATTCTTCATACTCAGCGGTATGTATATACCATATAAATTATAAAATATTTTACATTTTTTCTGAATTTCTAACTAGTATGTCCTGCAGAAAACACTGTTATTACAAGTTCCCTGGGATATGGGTGGTTGGGTACTTCTGATTTATTTTTTTTTTAGTGATATATCTTGCTGTTCATTTTTCAATTATTTCATTTTCTTATTTTTGCTTATTTAAATTATGTCATTTCATATAAATTTTATTACTAATGACTTCTTATTTGTCTATGCCTGAAATTAAGTAAGTCCATTATTGGAACATCTTCACCTGTCATACAACGTTAACAGTCTACCCATGCCCAGTAATGCTTCAGTGTTTATGGCCTGGTAGGGACAATATAGCTTAGGCATGGCAGGTTTACGGCTTGGAGAGTGTGATGGGGATGTCCCTTCACAGTCTGAGTGACCAAGTACTTTATATGACCACGTTGTCTGGGGTTAGTCTTCAATATGGGTCTAAGGTTGGAATCTGTACCTCTGCATCTCTACTGAGATGTCTTTGTTGCACTGCTGTTGGGCTGCTTTGCAGCCTCTGTCCTCTGGTTAATTAAAATCTGTTCCATATTGGCAGATTCCTGATACTGATGGCACTTCTTCTAGCTTCATGGAACTGCTTTTACTGATCCAACTTTTGACTGGTGATTCCATGCTGGACCCATATCCATGTTTTTGGCTTTTGCACTTTCTCTCCAACAGCAGAAAAATGGTTGAAAATGCCATGCACAGCTCTGATGTCATCCCCTATGTGTATGTTCACACGTGGCATGTTTCTTTATGGTTACCATGAGTGTTGAGATATATAGAAAGATAGATAGATATACAAGGAGAGTCTGGCTATACTGACAAATCCTCCTTTATGAAAATTGGGAACATACGTGTTTTCACAAGTTTTGATTTCAAGACAAGGGATCACAAAGCAAAACCAGAGTTCATCTATTTTTGTAAAAGCCTGCTACAGATAAGTGGTAGGCTATGTTAGCGATGAAACAGCACCTTTGTCCTGCTAAGAGAAAGTAATCACAAATAGTCTCTATCATTAAATGACTTCTAGAAATCCTTTTATTTTTCAGAAATAAAACTGAATGCCTCACAGAAATGGAAGGCAGCAATGATGTCCATCCAGGATAGATGGCCTCTCAAGAGTTCTTGTCCTCACTTTTGCCTGCTGAGTTTAGGAGTTTTATTACCTTACATCCAAATAAAGCTGCTCTTGAAGGGTTATTCTAGTTACATTAGTTAAGCTGAACTAGTTGTGTTGAGTTAAACCAATTTAGCCACTGGTTTTTATGGAGTTCCTAAATGTTTCTGCCTACTTACGGGGATTTGGTTTCAGGTAGTTTCTGGTGATTCCTGAACAGTTCATCTGGACTAATGTAGTCAGTTACACAAGGTCTTGACTTTGATCTTTTGAGTAACGGTTATCTCTGTTCTGTTGTGAAGCTCTTGCAAGAGCTCAACACTTTTGTGTAAGTGAAAATTGTGGCTCGCTCTTTGTGCCTCATGGGTTCTTCTATCTTTTCATGCTCCTTGATGAAAAGTTTTTTTATTATTTCACCTTAAGATCATTTCAGAGTGTAGTGTTAAGGAGTTTGTATACAGCAAAAATAATAAACAATGAAATGGTACTCTTTTTTAACTGTGATCCTGATTAATTCTGCAGGTAGGAAATGTTTTTATTGTTACCAGTACTACTACTAATATCCAAAGTTAGAATCAACATAAAGTTTCATACTGAAGATTAATATTCAGGAGAAAGAGGAGAGGAACATAATTATTATTTTTTTTCAGTTCTTAGCCCATAGGTGACCGATTTTGAGAACACTGATGGATACTTAGATGGAAGACAATGGAAGAATGGAGTTTAACTACACCTAAATATTTGGTGTAAGCAATAGATAACAATTTATTTTTTCTTATGAAGGAGTTGCCAGTTAAAAAGAGTCAATACTAATGATAGTAGAAATTATATTTTATTTGGACAGAATAGTAGACTTAAGCACATTTTCGCTCATGCTTTACAGAATCTAAGATTGCAAACTCCTTAGTACTTATTTATAATATACATAAGCAACAGATGGCTCAACAGAGGTAAAAATTGAATAATTCTACTTTTCTGAAATACCTATGTATATTCAAACACTAGGAATGCACATTCTGGTACATAAATATAATCTCCTAATAGGTGATTCAGAATCCTCCACTTTGTGAATCAATATAAAAAAAATTTCTATCTTCATGTCCTTAAAACAGTTAAAGTAAAAGCCACATTAACCAGTTGTTTTCCTTCCTTCTGCCCTCCGTTGTTAGGTTGTACCACTTATCACTTTTGAGATATCCAGACCTGGAACCGAAATAACAAAGGAAATTGCAATACTGTCAGTTCAAGGGACTGGTGGTGTTTCACAGTAGTCTTGCCCCCCACAGCCAGCTTTAGAGAAGAGATCGGTAGCTTTTCAACTGCATAGTGTGATGTTATCAAATATTTTGAACTGTAATCTTGCAATTACTATTAATGTTGCATTAAAAGATTATTTAATGAAGGAGATCATGCAGAGAACAAGCAATATAATGGCTCCAAGCAGCTTGCCTCCCACATACCTGGAAAAACTCCCTACTGCTACAGAGGGAGGAAGAACAGTTAGTGCCAGTTCTAAACAATAGGTTTCATACTATATTTGTTAAGACCTGTTGCTTTTGGCAACAAAAACTGACTTAAGGGCACAAATTTAAATCTTAAAAAGGGGTGCTCAGTGATGAAAGACAAACACAGAATATTCTAGTTTCTGCTGTGCATTGTTTAGTATTCAAAGGCAGTTGTGGAGGTGTTGTCTGTCTGGGCGTTTCTTTCCACCATGTATTGTTTAACCTCTCTATGCATTTCAGGACTGGATCATGTTCTGGCAAAAATGTGGGTAATTCTGAATCAGATGCAGTTGCTCTGGTGTAAAATTTGTTGGAATAACAGATGCATTGAGTCTTTAGTTCGGCTTTAGAACTGAAATATATTTTATGTTGTAAATGTATGTGTCTATTGGTTTAGTGCTCAGTCGGCAGGACCCTAATATAGCATATCTCACTTTGGTATCTATGATGATGGCTGCCTGGCATTTCCCAAAGCCTTTACTTCATGTATCTGTTTTTTTCTTTCCAACCCACCAAAAGCTGAATAAAGTGTGATGATGTTAATGCATGGCTAAACCCAGGCAAGCCAGTAGTTGCACAGGGAGTTCTAGATTACAGATACTTTCAGAAATTCCACTTTTCAGAAATTCCAAACTCAAATATCAAGCTTAAAAAGGAAGCCTATGGAGGGTGGAAGCAAGGACCAGTAGCCTGGGAGGAACACAGAGAAATTGTCTGAGCAGCCAGGGTTCAAGTTAGAAAGCCAAAGCCCTGATAGAATTAAATCTGGCAAGAAACATCAAGGGCAACAAGAAAAGCTTCTACAGGAATGTAAGTGATAAAAGGAATATTAGGGAAAATGTGGGCCCTCTCCAAAAGGAAATGGGAGACCTGGTTACCTGGGATATGGAGAAGGCTGAGGTGCTCAATGACTTTTTTGCCTTGGTCTTCACCAGCAAGGGCTCCAACCACACTGCCCACATCGCAGAAGGCCAAGGCAAGAACTGGAAGCATGAGGAACTGCCCAATGTAGGAGAAGATCAGGTTTGAGACCACCTGAGGAACCTGAAGGTACATAAATCTATGTGATCTCATGAGATTCAACTTTGGGTCCTGAGGGACCTGGTAGATTAAGTTGCTAAGCCATTATCTGTGATATTTGAGAAGTTGTGACAGTCAGCAGATGAAGTTCCTGCTGACTGGAAAAGGGGAAAAATAATCCCCATTTTCTAAAAGGGAAAAAAGGAAGACCCAGATGTCAGGATTTTTTTTCCTGTAAACTAAAGAACATCACCAGGCAGTGACAATGTGAACAGTTTCATATATTGATTTGATGATTCTATGATTCTGTGGATTCCTACTCTCTTGCTTGTCAGTACCTCACTCTATAAAGCCTGATCAGGTATCTGCAAAATGGTGCCATAACAGTAGAGTTGAGAGTTTACCTAGTTTTGGATACCCACATTCTTCACACCGAGGGAAGCTGGACCTGCTTTGCTGGTGTGCAAATAGTCAGGAGTAGTTGTAACCCAAGACATAGCCTGGATTTTAGTCTCACAGATCTCAGTGAAGTTGCTGGTGAGCACTCATCCCATACAGAGTTAAAAGGAAAACTCAATAAAAAATAAGCACTTTCACCAGCATTTTTCTTTTTTATCTTATGTTCTGCTCACTGTGAGTAAAGGCACTGTGTGTAAAGCTATTTACACAAATTTATTACTAAGAAAAAGAAAATCCTACCTCTGATAAAATCTAATTGTTAGATTGGATATGAATGTTCATATCCATTCCTTTACATGTTTAAAGTTCAGTGTTTCCATCCAATTCATTAAACAGTAAGCCTGATTTCCTCTCATCTTTCTTTACTTGTGATTGCATTTATAAACCATGAATAATTAGAAATAATATTTGAAACAAAGGCCTTTGGGACTATATTAGTCAAGGAGAAAAGTATTACTCATGAAATTTTATGGAATAAGCACAACTATCAATAGAAAATTATTCCTACTGCACTATTCTTTTTTTTCTAGGACTCCTAGTCACATTAGAAATGCAATATTTTGATGGAAAGTTCAATATTTTCTCAATGCATGATATATTTTTAAAAGGAAAATAAAATTGTATTTAACCTCACAATGTCTTTGGGGGAAAGATTGGTTTAATTCAACGCCTTTTACATATGAGAAAATTGCCTAAATGATTTTCAGGGCATATGGCCTAGAAATGGAACTGCATGTCTTGAATGAGTTCCAGCAAATTTCATGTGTTCTTCTTTCACTGCATCTTTGTTGTTACAAAGGATAAATTATTTCAGTCTTCCAAGTAACCCTGAGTAGATTGAAAGACTGCCTGTCTCTTCCTCTATAGTCACAATTTTCCATGGTATATGTATTCCATTGGGCATTGAAATCTTAAAAAATAGCTGTAAATTCCTGAGCACATGGGGGAGTTTTCCTGAGAATTTGCCAAACCTTTGGAATACTTGCTAGAGGGAGGAAAACATGATCATGGGTTTCAATATGTTGAAAACTATAAGCCAATTTATTTTTGATTACTCTTTCTATCATACATTTTTCTCAATAAAGCACTGCTTGCCATATGTTGTCTCTCCTCATTCCTTTCCTCACCTTTATAGATTAAACAAATGGAACAGAAAAAATAAGTGGAAAGAGCAGCATGCTATCAAAAAAATCATAGAAATACATCATGAAAGAGAATATTGCAAAACAAATCTATAGCAGAACAACAGTTTTCACCATCTGTTTATCAATTATCAAACATAGGTAGAATGCACAAAGTACATAGCAAAGAGCAGAGTAGTCCATTGGTGGAGGTGCTACTGAACTTACACAACATCAGCCTTTCAAATGCAATCCTTCTCTTTTTCTTCGTGAGTTTTGGAAGAGAAGCATTTGGGTTTACAGATCTACAACCAGTGTTTCAAGAGTCTATGATATTGTAATATTTCTTTCTCTTATCAACTCAACTAGGAGGAAGAGTTGGACTTGTAAAATAACTATGTATTCAACTTCCAGACACTGATGTATTTTGCCTTTGTTTCTAAGCACCATCCAGTCTCTTTTACTGCTTTTACAAATTGAGCTTGAATGCTGGCTTTCACTGCTATCTGAAGTTTTGTAACTTATTATTTCTAGTGATCCTTCCTCCTGTTTGAAATGCCACTCAACTGCTCTTTACTGTAACTATTAAATATAGCTAGACAAAATAAATAAATTAGAAGACTCCTAGCATGAAAAATTGACAAATTTATCAGTTATACTTCAACAATTTTTCAGTTGGTAATAAACTGCTCATCATCTCTGTTTTCTTTATGCTACTATGCTGTATCTCATGATGAAACTTCATGAAGCTTCTTTTAACAGTTTGTGGTGATGTTCCTGGGAATCTCTGTTAACTAATGAATGTTACATTTATAATTTATTTGAAGCAATCTAAACTGTTGTTGGAAATAGTGTCTGCTGAAGATTTATGACTATAGTTGCTATGTGAATGACAGACATATAGTATGACTATAGTAGGTATGTGAATAATTTGTAACTATGTATTAGCTGATTAGAAAAAAGTAATGGAAGTCTTGAAACTAGTTCTTACTGGAGGGGCATCTGTTAAAAATAACACTTTCTTTTTGAACCAGTTGTGATATAGACAGTATTTTCCCATGAGTGTCGAATAGAAACCCTGTTTAATAATAAAGTGTCTCTCCTTCAAATCCAGAATCAGCAAAATGTAACCTTTCTTCCATTCCTTGAATACAAATATGCTAATCATATATTAATTAATTACACTAAAATTTAAGAGGAAACATGCAATTATAGTACACAGGTGCAAAATTCTTAGCCAAATTTCAGTGTTACATAGACGTTGAAAACCGAACCTCTCATCATTATTTATTATTGGCGACCATGCAGTACTTGGCTGCTTACAGTTTGCATAATGTAATAAGGAAAAACTTTGCTTTCTGTTGCTGTTTTAATCACTTTTCTTTATTTTAATCTGTGATCTGACCGTGTCCTCTGTCTTACACAGAGGGTTTGTTCTCAGTTTTTATTCTCAAGAGCTGTGGAGCTGAGATGCAAAAATTCCAGCTATTACTGAGAAGTGGGTCAGTGGGTTTCTCAAGGCTCAATATGATGTTGTTACATCAAAAGAAAGCATTTAGCACCATTTAAGTTCAGGAATCTGATATCTGTGCAGGAGTTTACATATCTAGATTTAATGCATTCCTCTCTCACTTCTACACTAAGACCAAATAATCACAAATACTATGCCCAGTTCATCAGTCAGTCAGTGAGACAGCATGAGTAGGAAAGTTTAATGAAAGATGTCAAACTAAGAGCCACTGAAGTTTAGTCACACATGTTGTCACTTTTGTCCTCTCCCTATGTGTGTAGAAGATTCAAGTAGGTAAGAGCTTCCATCACCTGCTTTTAGCATTCTCTGAAATCCACAAAATAGGATTCTTATACAAACAGCTGAAATTAATTCAGGTATAGTCATTAAAAACAAGGACCGAAAACCAGGTTTGCTTCTAAAAACATGGCTACAGGGACTCAGACTGATCTTGCCATGGCATAATTCTGAAATGATGCTATTTATTCAGGTTCTGAGGATTCTGTACCCATGCAGCAGAGTGGAGAATCACAGACAAGTTTATTTTTCTTGGCTTAGTATGTCTTGTGCCTTTCTGTTAAAGAGTGAGAATCTGGAGAATCACTGGCTGTAAGTGTGGGCAAGTTTGCAAATGTGCATATTTAAACTGAAACCTGAAACTTTCATTTCTTCCCATATGACTTTTGAGAAGATCTACAGCCTGTTAAGCAGAATTAATTGTAATCTTTCGTTTTGATGCAATCAGCAAATGTGCTTTTCCCTTGGTGAATGGGTGGATAACTGGAAGACTCAGGTATTGCTCCTCGGGTGGTTCCACTTTCCATGGCATGCTCCGTGCAGCTTTTGTTTTCTGTGGACTCTTACAGCTTTTTCTGACAGACTTTGAGATTTAGATGAAGGAGTACAAACCGGAGTGGTATCGAGCCAGAATCCCCCTCTAAACCGACTTTCATATGAAACATTAAATTTTCCTGAGAAAATTAGTCAAATTTTGCATGAGAATTGTTGTTATAATATCTGCCTAAAGCTGGGCTTTGGGGTCTTCTCAGTAGTCTTAGAAGAAATTGTGAGAGTGTAATTTATACTTTTGGAAACAATGTTGACCAGTCTGTTTGCTGGTGTTTAACTCATTGGCTTATTCTGCCAGAACCTGAGGTCTGCAATGTGTCTGTGCTTTCTGATTTGCCTTGTTATGTCATAAAAAAATTAAGAGGTGCTTTTTTGCTCCTCTCATAGCTCACTTGTAAGATTTCTTTTATGTTTCTCCTACTGTTTCTTCATCACTTCAATAGCCCAAGGTGCATTTAATTGCCATCTATGTGGTTTGCATTCCCCTTGCACATATTAAATAGTAAATTCTGAATGATTGGACATAACTAGTACTTATCATAGTAAATAGCATATTCATCTCTGCCACAGTCAGACAATTCCATACTGTGCAACTTTTCTGCTTTCCAAAATGTCACCACTTAAACTGTGGTGTGATTTTCCCATGAGGACACATTGAAAAGGCCTTTCCTGAAACACAGCTTGGAAATGTAACCTTGGAAATATTTAAATCAATTTTATAGCACTCAAAAATTGGATGAACACGTACAATACACACACAGTAGAGACAGTGTGCTTTTTTTTTTTTTTTCCTTCCCCAGAAACAGGTCCTGGGTTTAACAAGTTTCTTCAGTTTTGAATTTGATTTTTATTTTGAAGTCCTTTGCCTGTTTTGTGCAAGCATTTCTCTATTATTAGGCTTCACAACTGCAGAAATAGTTACTTTCAGTTATCTCTCTGAGGTGATAGGCATCACAACAAAAATTCAGGTACTGCACGTATCATTTCCTAACCTTGAAATGAATGGCACCAAAGCCATCCTGAAGTTTAATAGTTTCTTGGGTCATGACTTTGTATGGGAAAGCTCTTCTTTTACTTATGAAAGATTATAGGGTGTTCCTTTTAAAAAGAACTCTATGAATATGGAAAAGGGAAAAAAGCATTTTTACATATTTATTACGTAATGTGTTTGATGGATTTGTTTCAATTTTTAAATGAACCACACATCAGTGTGTCTGCAGGTAGACACGTGCACCACCATACACAGCTAAGATGTCCTGAAAAGCTTCTTTTCAGTCTTAGTGCAGTATTTCATGAATCACAGAGAAACTACCGGAAAGAGTTTTGAAAAACTCACCAGGAGGGAAAAAAATTTATGAATTAATTAAAAACCACATATTGAGTTAAAAATACAAATTGGTCCATTTCTGTCAGCTTCAAATGTGGCCATTAGAAAGATCAGGACCAGACCTCCAGCATGGCCACTGTCATTCCTTGGGGATGCCTGGGGAGAAACTGTCACAACTTGGACAAAACCTTGGCCTCGGCCACTGCCAAGTAAGGCTAGTGGGGAATTTCTCGTGAAATGCTTAGTGAATGTCAGATCATGCCAATAAAGAATTTCAGTCCAGAACTATTCATCATGTGCAGGGCTTCTTAATGGATTTCAGTGTATTTCCCTTGTGTAACAAAATACAGAATGCACACACTTCTCAATGATTTTTGTTTGTAGCTAATGGAATCAAGCCACTATATTATTTTTCTATAGTACTAAAAAGGAACAATGAGCCTGCTTTCTCTGTGGTATTTATAAGCTTTCAACTAGATTAATGATTAGCAAAAAATTGTTGCGCACAAGAATATGACTGAGTTTGGACTGATTTGTCAGCTTGTTTGTTTGGGTTCTGGATTGGTTTTGAGGGCAGGCATCAGACAAAGTGTTATTTTGTAAAACCATCTATTGAGTTGCTATTGTTTCTTATTTGAGGATGAGTATCACGTCATGTTGCATGTAAGCAAAAAGAAAAGAAATTATGTGCTTTTATTAGGTATAAGAACAAAACCATTGTTAAGTAAGTGATGGTCTTTTATTAAATTCTAGCTAACATTTGGAGATGTACAAAGGACAAAACTATTTGCATGTGGGTTAGATTAACAGCATTCCCAAACTGCTGCAAGTCAATATGCTAGAACTGGCTGCTGGCCTGTACCTCCAAACTCAGCACAGAAAAATCTGCCCCGGCAGCTGAGGTGCACCCAAGGGCTGCCAGCTGGGGATATTTGTGGGGCCTGACCCCAATAGTCAATTACTGAAGGACCACTACAGTGTTACCTGGAGATGTAGTTTGCACACCACCATGTGCTGCTGGTGCAGGGCAGGTCTGCTTTCACCTGTGGGTAATGGCTGCCCGGGAGGAGTGCCAGCCTGGGGCACCCTGTGTCCTCTGGAGCCAGCTCTTGTTTTGCTTGTTTCCTTGGATAGCTTGGATTGCTTCATGCATATTAAGCTTCTATCTCAATGGTAAACCCAGGGAGAAGTCAGATTAATGGCTTTTGCCTCTTTGTCCATTTTTCACAGGAAGCAATTATAGCTGGCGAATAATACATGGCATCCTATGTGTGCTTTTACTCTGTGTTTATGGTTACCGAAAATTTCCTCTCAGCACACTTCCTTTCACTAAAGGAAGAACAGTCTGACATGCAGTTAGTCCTTGCTGTTTTAGTCATTTAACTGCTGCAATGTAGCACTTACTCATCTTATCTGGATTTATTTCTTCTCTCATTTGTGCTGATAGCTGAATACCTCCAGTTGTGTGGTTATGTTTCATTAGCTGGAGTTCAAGCCATTAGTGTTCATGGATTTAATGGAGAATCCAGTATTGAAAACAAAGGGGGCCATGATCTCCTTAGTGAGCCTGTGGCTGTGAGAATTCAGAGGTAGCAAAGAGCTTCATGCAGGAATCTGTAGGAGCTGGTGTGTAGCCACAGGGTTAGAAGCAGGTCTATATGTCTGTGAAGTAGAAATTGTGAAGTAGGGGTGGCTTTCCAGAAACACTAAATTCTAAGCAAAGCAAAGGTATTTACACTTTTTAGACTCTATCTGCCATGAAAACTGTGTAGCTATTGCCAGCATGACACTGAACCTGAATTAGTATCCCTTGGGCTGATACTGCACACACACAGCTATACAGCTTCTAAGCACCCATGAGTGGCTTCTCTGCAAGAGATCATGATGATGTATGATCGTGATGATGTATGATCGTGATGATGATGATGATGATTGTACGTTGTCTTGCACTCTTGGGTATCTTACGATCTCTTGTAACGTCCATGGAAACTTTGCAAATCAAAATTTCCAAATATTCCTGGGACTGCCAAATCCTCCATCTCCTAGTCCAGAAAACATGCAGTCAGATGAGAAAAAGTTTGCACTCAATTGATTTTTGTTATTAACCACAATACTCACGCAGTAATGTCAATAACCATCTTAGAAACATGGTGCTGAATGAATTAAAGACACTGCTACTTTCTGTGCCTTCTCAAGACCTTACTGGAAGATTGTTCTCCACTCTCCACATATATGTGATACCTACTGCAACAGAACCTGGTCTGTAGAGTCCAGGACTTGCAAACATATGTGGATGCACAAACACATCTCTGTGCTTAAATAAATAAGTATATATGTGTGCACCTACATATATGTATAAAAGTGAGTTGAATGTGTGTTAAATGGATGAGCTGGTCTTCTTGCAGCACAGACAACTGAGCCAGAATTTCAGCGATTGCATCAATGGCAGTAATCTAAACAACAGGCTCCACTCCTTCAGTCTGCACTGTGGTTTTATTTCCATACCTACACATATGTCAGCTAACCTGTCATAAAAGTGGTAGTTTCTTAATTCATAGGATTTCCTTTTTTTTTCTTTTTGTTTTCCCTTTGTCTTTCCTGAATGTTATAAACAGTGCTGAAAATAGCGGTGAGAGTTCTAGTTTACTCTGGTTGCAAATCCAGTTTTGCAAATTACTGAGGGTCTTTTAAACAGGAAAAATAATGTTACTCCTAACTGCAAATCTCTACTCAGAGACAAAAAAAAGAAATTGGGTAGAAACATGTGGGTCTGATTCTGCTTTCAGTGTCACCTTTAGCAAAATTTCGGTGGCAAAATCCTAACAGAGCTTGATGCTGACAGCCTGCATAAAGTGTGCTGTATTTGAAGCAATTGAGTTAACATCTGAGACTCTGACAATCCAAAAAGTAGGTTGGCATAATTATATTAAGATATCTCAGAGTGTCATGTACTTTGCAAGCCTGAATTTTAAACTGTTGATTTAAATGAATAAAGATTCAAGAGTTTATAATTTGTTTATTTATTGAAATCAAATGCAGTCCATGTTTCTAACTAATTGAAAAGTATACTTGTGATAGAGAAAGTATTTAATTTGGGCAGCCAAGCTACCAGACTTCCAAATAAAGATGATGAATTGCAAATTCTCAATCTTAATCCCTGTAGGCTGACAGTTACCCCTTTAAAAGCAGCATTTGAGTGATATACTATAGCTGGTAATAGCACACAGCTGCAGAGTAGGAAATCCCATTGCTATTTTGCAAAGCTTTTATTTTGCTTCATTAATTTATTTTTCAAAATTGTACTTACTCAGAATAAAGAACTTTATGCCATTGCGAGTGGACTGGACCTTTAACAAACAGTTGCCTGTTTGTTTGGCACATTTTTAAAAAGCCCAGAGACCAGTTCAGAATTTACCTTACTTGCAGGTAGCATTTTCATGAACGTAAATGCATTTGTAATTTTGCAACCTCTTCCCCCTCCTATTGTAAAGAACACATTTCTGTTATATATCCTAACAGTCAGCATACAAGATCAAATGCAAAGAGTTTTTTCTGTCTTTAATGTATAAAGCATGTGGCCAACAACAGCAACAAAATCAGTGCCAGAAGAAGCAGTCCATGGGGAAGCAGTAATTTATGTGTCTGCACATTATTCTGTGTCTATGCGCATATTAACCCTGGTATACAGTAAATTGTGTTACCATGGCAGCCCTCACATGGAAAGTTATATACTAGTAGGGTATCTCTAACAACCACCAATGGGGAATACGCATGTTCTGGCAAATGCAGAAAGGTGTAGGTTTTTTTCTGGGAGGAAACAATGCACTATAACTAAGGATGGGAAAACCAGGTTGCAGAAAGGAAGAAAAAACTCAGTATTGCCCCAAATGTAAGAAGTGAAAAAAAGCCCTCGGAATAATTCCTCCTCTCTCTTTTCCCATGCACCAGCACCACCATGACTCCCAAGGGCTGGAATGCTGTAGCCTTTATTCAGACAAAGCTACCATTAAAATCCTGTCTTATGGTTTTCATTGAGGCTTTTACAGGGCACTTTGCTTACATTAGCTTTTGTGTCCAATTTTGAGATTGAACTTCTTCCTTTATGATGAAGCAAGTTTCTCAAGGGTGACATGTTATCGGTGGTCCTTACAGTTCCTCAACACTGCATGCTATTATATGCCATGTTATATTTATAGTTGTATGTACAACTTCGCCAAACTTCAGCTTTATGGCTGACATTTTGAAACAAATGCTATTTGCCTGAGTTATTTCTTTTTTTTAATGTTTAAACAAAAAAGGTTCAACCATTTAGAGGAGACAGATTAGAGGAAAAATAATTTTTGACCCCATTAGAAAAATTTTTGACAGTTCTCTTGGACTATTTACACCTGCTGGTTTGAGTTGGATGATAGCATCACTCAAAGAGAAAGTACAATAGAAATGAAAGACCATGACAGTGTTTTACAGTGCAAAACCCAACACTGAGTAGAGTGAATGTAGGGTCAGCACTTTGTGTGAGTGGTTTAGAAAGAAGAAGAAAAGAAAAAAAGACATGACGAGATAGACACTCCCAAGAGCTACAGGCTTGTTTTATTGGCTGAAGTTTAATGGAAAAGCAGTGCTCCTGTCAGCTGCTGTACTGCATAATAATGTTAACACCACTACAAACAGGTTGTGGTTTATTGCTTCAATTTCTTATGTACCAGCAAGAGAATTAACAAGATTGATGCATTAGGATCTTAGATCTCAGTCAAATTATGTGACTAAGAGGGTGATGAAAAAACTGCTTGTTCTTTGAAGGAGCACAACTCCATCAGAAACTTGTTACATCCTAACATCAGACCATTTGATGAGCTGCTGATTTAACAGCACACTTAGCAGGCAGTAGTTCCATTGATAGGGGCAACTACTTAATCAGTGCTTTAAAGATATTATGTTCAAAGTGATGTAAAGGGATATTGTGCTTTAGTAAGTGTGCCGTGAGTATGAATATGTTCTGCATGAAGTGAATGCAAAAATGAGGTTGCTAGTGTCATTTTTACTGACAGTTTCTTTATTTGGGCATACGTTAAGAAAAGAAAAAGCCAGTAAATACAAAAACAATACTAGCATTTTAAAAATGTTTCTCACTGGAAGGAAATAACAATTAGTGGAGGAAAACAAAGAAAAGAAATAGTAGCTAACACATTCTATGGATTTGTAGGGTAAAGATAAAATATTGAAGAGTTGTAAAATATATATATAGATGCAACAGTGAGTAAAGTGCCTGATTTCCACTGTCTGGCTTCTATGACTTGGAGGATTTCCCTCATCATCACCGAATGTATCCAGGAATACTGACTGCCTTTCAATACATGCCTTGTATAACAAGTGTCTCAAGGAATAAATCTTGCATACCTTACCAAACAAGGGCAAACCAACTTGTTTTGGAGGGATCTGTCAGCACTTGTAGATCTGATACTGCATTTTGTATCTGATAAATATCTGTGGAGAATCAGCATTAGAATTGCTTTCTGAAGTCTCATGTACAACATTGAAAATAATGAACAGCAAAAAAAAGTGAGGAGGCAGTATCACTGTATTTGAAATATCTGATGTTGGAAGATGGCTGAGGTAGAGGCTGTTTCATGCCAAGTAGCTGATCCAAGTCTGAAATGACTGCAGCTCTTACATAGACTTTAGTTTTGGGCTGGTAACTGTACTCTGTAGTTTACCTGCCTCATTTTACAAGGGTCTGCAGATTACTTCCCTCTTTTGCCCTGAGGTCCACGTCTCATGTTCTGCCTAAAATCCCTACAACATGCTGCAATTAGGAAGAGAGGCCAGAAGTTAGCCACCCTTTTCCTGGCTGGTTCTTCCCAGTAATATTTCTTCTGGGGCAGTGTAGTGCAGCAGAGACCTGGAGCCCAGCACTAGGGTCCAATGGATTACTGTGATATTGCAGCATCCCAGGCTGATGGCATAGAGCTTTTCCTCAGCCTTGAATTCATTAACTTTTGAAAATGGCCAGATCTTTAAGGTCCATCACAGCAAGCACAAAAGTAACGGAGGGAAAATAAAAACACGCTTTGCCTAGCGCAGGGGAGCTATTCATTTTGTTGAGGAGAAAATGAGGCAAGGCAGAGTCATTAGGAAGGCTCCTTATGAAAGCAGAAGTTGCTTGGGAAGTTACAGTGGCATTGACTAGAATACATCAAGTACAAAAGAGAGATATAATAAGAGGAAAGCTGTTATGTACCTAAGCCCTGAAATGTAGTATTACATCCATCCTGAAAGGTAATAATTCCTGACATTATTAAGCTGTAAGATCACTCAGTCTTAGCATGGTAGAAATCCAGGAGCTCAACACATCAGTCAGGTAGCTTTTCATAACCCTCTGCTTCTGTGGCTCAGCTGGAGTTCAAAAAAACTGCATATAGTAGCAGTCACTCTTATGGTTGCTAGCAAACCTTGCAAGTAATAACTCATGAACCTCCTTAATTGAAATAAATTAAATTTCCTCTTCATTACTGTTTTGCAGAGTCATTTGAAAGTGCAGTGACTCTTAGTCAGGAACTGATCTATTGGTACTTGCAACTGTGGCTCCAGAACAGAAATTTTGGGGACAAGTTATATGTGTTATAACACAGATCTCTCTCTTCTTTTAAGTCAGCACTGGTGTACCCCTTAATTGGTACAGTTGTGGTTTTTTGTTTGTTTGTAGATATGATCTGTATCACATAACTGAACCACATGTGTGTAATTAGTATAACAGAAGTGGCAGGTATCACACTACCAGAATGGTGATAAAAGTAGCCAGGGTTGATGGCTGTCTGAGCAGTGTATGGAGATGTGACACCCTGTCTACACTAGAGATTGGCAGTAGAATAGAAATCCTGAGCACAGAATGACTGACCACCATACTGCCTATGTGCAGCTACTAATGACTTTACCAGACTTATTCATTGAAATTATGTATTGTTCAGTGCTGTAGAAAACATTCAAATAATTCCTAGCACTACCTTACAGATCCAGGACATGATATACTGAGTTGGAGAAAAGGTCCTGCACTCTATCTGTGAAGCAGCCAGAGAAATAGGAAAGTAAATGTTTGAGTTATGTACCACAAAGTTTGACAAAATACAGAAACTTCTGACATCCTTAGAGGATAAAAAAACACTGACAATCCCTGCCAAAAAAAGACAGTCTTGGAGAATGAGATGGAAAATCATGTTTCACTGAAAGATTCAAAGTAAAACTGTGACAGAAAAAATACTCAATTGTGGCGCTAATAATTGAGGATTTCTCCTAAAAGTTGCATGGTTCTTAAAAATAGCTTGAACCATTCCAATGGCCTTGGGATTACTGGCACCACAGAGCCAGAGACTTGCCCCCATTCATTTCTGTGTCCAATCTTTCCTCTCATATTGTCCAAGAGCACATCCCGGAGAACAGACAATTTATATTTAAAGAATTTGAGCACTGAGGAATTCATTTCAACTGTGGATATATATTTGTATCGCTATATTATTGTCTCTATTTATTACCAATAATATGAAAGGTTCTTTCCTCTCTACACAGAAATGTAAATTCTGTGTTTTCACTAATGCCTCTTTCCTAATAAGGCTTATTGTTCCTTACTTATGGACCATGAGTGAATCAACCATTAACCTTCTCTGGCATAACCTAAACAGCCAGAGTTTCCAAAGTCTCCAACCGCAGGATGGATTCTGTGGTCTTGAAATATTTGCACAAACTGTTTCCGTATCATTTACAGCCTGTCAACAAGCTCCCAAAATATGTGGGTTGAATACTTAGGATTTAACACTGTCAGAGGGCAATCTACTAATTTTCTATTCTATGTCATATTCTCAGTGGAAGCATCAATGAATATCCTGGCTGTATCTGTCCTTATCTGCTGGGATGCATGCAGTATTGTTCAGTTTCCCAGTCACCAGAACATATAGGTCAGGCAGGTATCTGCTCAGAACATTTCAGAGTTTCTGTTTAGTCCTTGGATCCTGAAGCATCTGTACTCAGGAATGAGACGTGCCTGCCCATCTGGTGATAGACGTATAGTGCCTGTCATTTTCCAGTGAGACTCCTGTCCATCTTATGTCATGGAGTAGGAGGAGAGAGAGATTTACATTTTGCTTTCTAATTTGTAGATTGAAAATACTAAAAAGACTGTTCAACTGGAGAAGGACACTGTCCTTAGCTGTCCATAGCTCTATAAAATGGTATCAGTCTTGGATGCTTATTATCACTGCACCTAGTTTTTAAGGGCCTAGCTATCTGTGGAAGCTGTGAATCTGAACCAAAGACTTTAAACTGCTTTGTATGGGTAAATATGGGTGCCTCAGAAGGGTGTTCATTGAGCAAAAGCTACTTATGCCAGCCCTCATTCAAGACTGCAAAGAGCATGTCTTAGCTCCCCTAGGTGACGGGAAGCACTCTGTGCTTCAAACAAGTCCTATAAAACTTTATCCTCTCCAGAGATAATTTAATGTAAAATGTCTGGGAGCACAGACTAAAAGTCCTACCCCAGTTTAGGCCATCTGAGTCATGCATGTTGTAGTTTTCTTCCTCTGGAATAGGGAATGTTTTCCTGGACAGTGCTGAAACTTCAGTTTTAGGAACAGAGAGTCCCAGAATTCAGAAGAGTCACTACTCTTACAAGATGAGAGAGAGGGTTTTAAATTCCCTTTCCTGAAAGGTTGTTTAGCCCAGACCTCCTACATACTGAGCTGAACCAGCATAGAAGTTGCTATGCTTTTGTGCGCAACTCACTTGCATCTGCATACACTAAGCTTGGTTTGGGTGTCTGGCACTGGCTTCTCAAGTGATTTGGGCTTGGTTTGACAAATTAGAGAGCCCCTGAGCAGGTGAGGCACTAACTTACTGTGCTGTTCTGGGAGGGCAACACTTCTTGACAGGCAAGTTAAATGCCTACAGACTATAGAAATGCAAATTTAGATATCTAGGGACTCCAGATAGGCTTTATGTAGGACATTTTAGGAATTATGCTCTTCTACGTAAGTGCCTAAATTCCACTCATGTTTCATTTCAAACTTATTAGTCCCTCTATGGATTTAGGCTTGGGAAAATTAAAGACAGGATGCAAGAACCACGAGACTGTACTTAATAATGAATCTCTGAGCAGAGAACACACAGGCTTTAGTTTGAGGTCCAGCCAAAATTGAAGTCAAATAAGAAGAAAAAACACATGCCTTTGGGGATTGCAAATCAGCAAATTGGTGCTGAACAGAAAGACAACAATAGAAGAAGTTGCGAGAGAAGCAAAGCCTGGGACTTAATTGTCCATTCTTTCAAAAACGTTGCCAACACTTTCTACAAGTGTGGGCCATTAAAAACATGTACTCAAAGATGTTTAGTTTTGTTTGTTTTGGTAGCAAACTTGAAATTGCAGGTTTTATGCACGATGAATGCTTAGTTAGAAACTGCCATATAACACTGAAATCTTTCACACCTGGAGGTCATATGTATTTCTTTATACAGCTATTTTCCACCCAAATGGCTCATGAGGTGAAAACTTGGAACCTCCTCTCAGGTTAGTTTTACATTGTGCAAGGAAAAGAGGTTCCCATTTCAATGGACCACTGTCACAGTGAGGTCACAGGCAATGTTCTCACACTGTTTGGCGCAAAGCAGATACAGTCCAACCACAAACACCCAGCTGAAGTTTTCCAGCTGGAAATTCCCATCCAGTGTATACTTCTACCTGCTCTTTGCTGTTCCTGAACACTGGTGTCTGCAATCACAGCAGTAGCCTGCTTATGCTGAATTGGGGCTGGGAATATACAGATCAAGAGGGACCTTCCTGCCAATCCCCTTCTCCCTTAGCCTTTTTAAGCTAGTGAAATAACAATAACAACAATAATAATAATAGTAATAGTAATAATCATCAAACTAAGAACTCTGTTCATCACTAGATGAAGTTCAGACTGATGTTCTAGTTCATGCTGAACAATGCTTCAAGCTACAAATGAACTTGAATGACAGTAATTGAGAAAAGAGATTACTCAGACTGTAAACCCTGTGGGGCAGCCACCATCTCTTTTCTGTGTTTGCATAATATTTAGATGCACCAAGGTCCAAGTCTTCTCTGGGGGATCACCATCTGTGCTAAGATAAACTTAACGCCATCAGTTGAGAGTCTGTTTTGTCTCTTGATTTCTCCTCCACCATTTACTCAAAAACCTTAAGCAGAAGCAGTGAGAGTAACAATCATATAAGGTTATGCAGAGGAACTCTTTTTTTTTTTTTTGGAGGGTTTGACACAAAGGGGGGATCATCTTTGGAACTATGCTTTCTTCCCTCATCAATTTTCTGCCATTGTCAGAAACCTGGAAGAACCTAAGAAAGCTAGGCAACTCTACCTCCATGACTCTGAAATTAAAGAAATCAGGAACATATTAGAGAAATAACTTCGTAGTTAAGTTCTAAAAACAAGCAGAAATGTTGAGGATGTTTCAGGAAATAAAATGTTAGTTCATTGGTCACTGTAGAATAATTTAAAATCTAATTTGTTTTACGATGGCTGTTGTGTTTTTCAGTGACTGAAAGAATGACTTTTTATGAGAAAGGCTGAAGTTTTTTTTCCAACAACGATGCCTTTTTTTTTTTCCATTTAACCAATGAGGAGGAGTATGAATATTGGAGGCATTTGCTCTTTTCAATGTTGGGGGTACTTCTACTTTTTGCTTTTTAACTCTTCTGTTATGGTCATAGATCTGTGCCATAATGCCAACATACTGTAAAATTCGAATTCATGTTCTAGGGAGGACTGGAACTAAATTGCTCTGGGTGCTGAACAAACATAGGAAAAGTGATTCCTCACTCTCTGTATGAGTCTATCTAAAGAGGGAATAGAAGTACTTTCCTATGATTAAAATGACCAATGGACCAAAAGAGTTTAAATCTCAGATATTGTGTTTTGCCACTGATCTTTACAATAAAGGATTGTAAACAAGTTAATATATATACATATTGTCAAGTTAATTCAATTGAATACTTGGAGAAAATCACAACCTGTTTACATCTAATCTATGAACAGAAAGTGAACCTATATTAAATCATGTAAATTATGCTCTGTGAGCTGTTTACTCTTTTCCAGTAATTATAGTATTTGTCACCCCAAACTCCTGTATGTGGACCAAAGCACATGCTAGGAAAAGGAAATAACTGCACACAACATGAGCTTTTCCTCTCTAGAGAAGTCTAGTGCTGCTCATTTACATTGTGGCCTTAATTAAGCAGTGATTGATGCTTATTTGGAAAGCTAAAGATAATGACTACCTTTTCTGATATGAACTGGCTATCCATTTGACCTTAGTATATTAGCCAAAGAACATTGTGGAGAGTACAGTTCTTTTTTAATGCAAAAGAAAAAGTGCTCTCTTCTGTTCTTGTCTTTGGTAAGTTTTGGCTCCTCAGAGCAAGACTTTTTTTCCCCTGCCAGGTGGGCCTCTTGGTTCCCATGGAACACAACAGGAGGAAAAAGTGCTTCAGGATGATACCTTCTTAAGATGAACATCTGCCCTACAGCCTGCTTCCCCTTCAAGAGAGGAAAGGAACAGCTCAGATGTCATCTGTTGCTTCTGTCATGTGTTTGTGTGGCTATAAGGGCAGACAGAGAGTGCCTATGTAATTTCTTCACAAGTGGCTTCCAAATTTTTTAAAAACTAGAGCGTTAGATAACTAGAGCGTTATCACCATTTCCTTAAAAGGAACCTTGTTAAGCCTCTTAACTATCACTGGATTTTTTTTGCATTAGTACACAGGTGTGTTAATGTCTCAATTTTATGGCAAGAAGGAATGAGAGAAAGATGAGGAGCATGCTTTCTGCTGTCTCTCTCTGTCCATCTTTTTGCTTGCTGTCAGCAAGAAAATAAACAAGCTTTTCCTTTTTGCTCATTCCTTTCCTTTGTTGTTTTCTATACTAACATGATGTGAGGCCCTACAATGGGGCTCTCCAAAACTGTTGAGCTCCCTGCCTTGTTTTTATTTGTGTTACATGCAGCTAGGTGGGCTTTACTTGAAAACAGCCATCTGGAGAGATTTCACTACCTCCAGCAGGCTTCATGCTTCAAATAAAATGTGGCAGATATCTGGGCCAATAATGGGATGACACATTTCATCATTCCAATGTGAATTTCCTGTTCTGAAACCAGTAACTTCACAAGTGCCATCATGCAGAGTGAAGAAAAAATTAATTTCCATTCTGTCCAAGACAATGGATTGGGTTTTTTGTATGACAACTATAAGCAGGTTAATGGACTTCTGGGTATCTTACAGAGACATAAGCAATCTTTGCGCTCGATATTTTACTCCTGTGTGTGGTTCACAAGCTCCCCTCTACAGCAGCTCCTGCTTGTTTTTTTGAAGTGCTGCACTCACAGTTTAAGAAAATACCTCTTTTCAAAACCACCTTGGGAGATTTCAAATGGTGTGATAAAACAACTGTGTGATAGAAATTAGAAATCATACAGTAAGTACTCCATAGAGGGTGTTTAAAAAAACCATGAAAGTGTGTGCATATGTATATAGCATCATTAGGAATTATTTGAGTCCCTTTCTGATTTTCCTAATATTTTTTTTTTAAGTTCTACATTCCTCATTGTATTTCTGAAAGAAAAAAATGGGAGCAAGAGCAACAGATCCCATCCACAGCTAGGGAAATGCCAGTTATGGCTCTATCTCACATAAGCAGAGGATGGCAATTGCATTTTACAAGCAATTAGAGAAACTTCTGGAGTTGCCACATGCATTCTGTGATTTGGCAGCATTAAAATTAGAGAGATTTTAATGTTAGTGCTGAAAGATTGTAAAATCATGCCTTGCGATGTAGAGAATGGAAGTTCCTTTGAAAGCGGCATTAATGAGCCCATTTTTCTAAACTTCATTAAACCACCCTATATGGTTTTGCACAGATTATATATCTGTGTAAACTTATTCTGCTTCTCAATTGCATGGAAATGGAGTGCACTCTGACAAGTCTGGAGCTAGTGGCCACTACTGATTGTGTCATGCCAGGAAATCTAAACTATTGCAGATGTCTTCTTTTATCATTTTTTGAAGCTGTAGGTGAAGAAGAATTTGGCTAAGAAATGTGGCACATGGCTGTGGGTTGATAGAAGACCTATGGGACACAGGGCTGTTGTGCATGTGGGCTGTGGAGACAGATGGGCAGATACAGCGGCGGCACATTTGGGTTGGTGGCTCACAGAGCACTGCTTCTAGGGGTACAGATGCAAATGGATATTTCCAGTACTTGTCAGAAATTACCTTAGACCTGTGAAGGAACAAGGAAGATCCTCAAAGAGGGTGGGATGATCCAATCTACCACCAAGGAAAACAAGTTGTGGGCAAAACATCTATTTAGCTGAAGACATTGCTGTGTATCTCCCTACTGTCCTAAAATCTCTGCTGTTGTCTCCTGATGCATTGGACAGGGATGGGGTGGTGCCTGTGTTGTGCATCCCTGTGCAAGAGTATCATGGTCTTGCAGACACTGATCTCGGCTTTATGGAGGACTGTATGGTGTAGGTGTGTTTCCATGACATGTTTCATTTCATTTCATGTTCTTGAGAGATGCCAGTCTATGAATTCAAAAATGTTTTGTAAAGAAATTCAGCTTTATGGAAATTCGGAACTCAACGCTTTCCACTCAAAATATGCTCTTTTCTTCTACTACTAATTATTTTCTATTTAATCCCCCAAGGGATTAATTTAAATTTAGAAGTTGAAGGGAGGAAAGGAAAATGAAGGACTGAAATCAAAATATTGAGTTAACCTGAACCAACTTCATGGTTTTCTGTTTTCAGTTAGCAAACTATTTTGACAATTTAACTTTGCATCTCGTATCAAGGATTTATTTTAAACTTGTAACATGGGAAACATTGGACAGAAAGCATTGGAAAGATCAAGTACCTTATGATGTGTTGCAGCCCTGTGCCCATTGGTGAGGCAGACTAAATTTGTGCCTTGCACATTTTGATGGACTTTTGGTTAAGTATGTGTTTATTTAAACTCTTTATTCCAAACCTATTGTACATATTCATCCTGAATCAAAGAGTCACTTGTCAGAGGCAGATGTGGCTCACTCGCCTGCTTTCCCTTTTATTGTATTAACCTGTCCTTTGAGTGTCCCAGTGTTTTTCTTTTAATTATATACCAGTTGTGCTACATTCTGCCTTGTGGGTCACAATGTACTGTAACAATTAAGACCAGAACATCAAAGCTGACTCAGCTTTTATTGGTGAGGGGAAAGTAATGTAGATGGTAAAATAGCACTTCTGGGATACCCCAGATCTCCTTCAGCCGCCGTCAGTGAAAACGCAGGATATAAAAGAGAGCTGTCAACTTGGGTCTTTTTCACAATGTCTTTTAATGTGACTTAAATAAAAATTTTAAATCTGATCCAGTGCCTTAAAAGATATACATTTAAGAAATTACTCAGTTTGTATAAATCAACTACTGTTTTAGGGTCTTAACCTGAGACATTTAAAAGGAAGGCATTTTTCAGAAAGTGTTAAGTATTTGTCCATCAAAAAAATTGCTGTCACTACTGTGCTGAAATGATGTGTTCCCTGACTGTGGTCAGAAACATTGAAGAGTGGCTGAAGATTTGCAGTCCTGGTGGTCACCACTCCATCAAACCATGGGCAAATTTACCCACCACCAGCCAAAACAAGTTACATATTTGTACTGGCTGTGATACCTGGGTAATGTGTTTAGTACCTCCCTATTAAGGCTTGTAATTCCTATGCTGCATATAGTCCCTCATTATATCATAAAAATATGCTGTAAATGTAGTTTGATCTGATGCAAACGTTTGAAAGAGAGCTTGTGATGAGCTTATGCAAATGAACTGGCTGTGCCTGTTTTGCCTGCATGGGGGATGATTGGTTTGAGGCAGAGTTATTTTCAGAGGAAAGGTCATCTCTTACAGAGAGTCTGTGAATAAGGATATGTTTAAGGACTGTCTGCAAAGTCCAGTGTAGTGTTCTATGAGCCCAGGAGATGCATAATGTTATAGCTGAATGTTGTGGCATTGATCATAATAGGACAGCAGCAGCAAAAATGACTGGAAAAACCATGATGCTCACAGGACAAGTGGAACCCCATAATATATGAGCAGGATAATTTTCAAACGCTTTTATAATTGAGTTCCTGCATGTGGCTCTGTGCTCAGGTGAAGTTTAGGAAGACTGTTTGGGGAAAAGGGGCGGAACAGAAAAACTGAGGGCTCTCAGGGTAGGATGGCAGAAATGAGGCAAGAGCAACTCTTCCTTTAATCATTCCAAGGTTTGCGCTGGGCTTGGCACAGGCTGGTGTATGAAATGGGTAAACTGTAACTGCTGGCTGCTATTCCCCCGGGCCTCCATGCTGAGGAGATCTTATTCAGATCTTATTCAGAAAAGGTTCTCGTTGAAGGTAGTAATTATCTGGTAATTAAATGATGCTGTTGCATATGGTAGATTTCCAAAGTGGGATTGTCCTGGATTAATATAAGCCTGTACATGAGAAAGATGAGCAAAATCTTGGCTTAAGACTTCCATGCTTTTTTTTTCTGTGTGCTTTCTTCAATATCAAGCTAATGTTAAATGAAATTATAAAGTGAAACTATCAGCCATTTGGCAGTGGTTCAGGCAAGAAACACTTTTAAAAAACAAATTATAATATAAGCATGAAACATCTTTTCTGAGTGGCTGTGTTCAAGGAAAAACAATAGTTGTAAAGCTAATAGCAATTTCGTAAGAGGCAAATCAGCATGTGTAGCTAAGAGTTCAGAGCCACTAAACTTTGGAAGCTGCTATGTTATATCTAGTGGTTGAGAAGTGTTAATAGGATATTAAGAACCATCAGAAAACTTATTCTATATTTGCAATTTTTCCAGTGCCCTTCTGGAATAATATTTCTTGCAGCAGCAATAGCAGAAGCTCTTGCATAGGTTAGTCTACAAACCAAGACACGTTATGATTCAAGCTAGCAATTATTTTTCAACACAGAATGTAAATTTTGTCAAGGCAATGAGATGTTCAAAGGCTGGCCTCAACCTGCCAGTAGGGCATTTTTGGGTGGTTTCTAATTTTTACTTATTGCAGAAAGCAAGTAAAATTTACATTAAGGATAGATATTATGTTTCCTTTCGTGTCCTTTCTGCACAAATATTGCATCTAACTGAATCTTCCAAAATTTCCTTTTTTTTTTTTTTTGTTTAACATTTGGGTTTATGGTTCTTTTCTCAACCTGAATTATTGACAGGATTTCCATCCTTTTTGGATCTTTTTTTTTTTTTTTGTACCTTTGAGAAAATCTGTGCGTACAATGGGGGGCAGGGTGTGATCAAGGGATTCAAAGTACTGTCCTGGTGTGGTCTGAATCAGTGTGTAGAAAATTCTGTTCCAATCTGAGGACTTAGATGAAATATTTTCCCTGAGGCCAGAAGCCTTTCAGTGATGGGTCAGTTCTAAAGATGAGTCACTAGCTTGAGAAAAGACTTACCAAAGAAGAGCCAAATCATGCTGCTGATGCAAAAACATGGAGGGAGGGATGACAATTTAGGTTAAGAAATGAATAATGCACTTTTCTACAATCCAATTTTATTCCCCAGAAGCAATACTAAAAATAAAACAAAAGCTTTCTCAAGAGGTTTATTCTGCTGTTACTATCCAAAACAAAGTAGATATTCTGCAACTGAATAAAACCTCTCTTTTTCCTACATTGTCCAGTGCAGTTTTAGTTTCCTAGTCAAGACAGCCCACATTCAGAAAAGGTATAATTTCTTCAGGTGATGCCCATAGTTGCTTTGTTGCTTATCATCTGTGGAGCACAATCCAACTTCAAAGAGATAAAAACAGTCTTCTGCAAGCCATGGGGTGCATTCTTGCAGTTTCTTCTCTGTTGTCATGCAGAATTTATGAAGGCCTCATTTTTTGTACTCTGATGTGGTAGGATATGGAATATGGCCAGGTTTTCAGAATATTCTGCAAAGCCTGTGCCCATGGCCCTCAGCATGCAAGGTGCCTGTTGATAACCCATGTCGGCTGCACCAAAGGGGAAATAGGAAGGAGAAGGCCTGAGCTCTGCTCCCTAGCGACAACAAAACTCCATTACAAGTCTAAAATCAAATTAAATACACCTCCTCTTTATATTCAAATTGTTGTTCACTTGGATTGCAATGGCAATTGTTTGATTCTCACTGAAAGCCTTCCTTTCACTCAACCATCTTGTAAAAAGTCAAAGTGCTTGTCTTATGCTTGAAGTTGGATATTTGTCAAAGCATACTTGCACAGCTCTGATAGGAGCAGAGGTCAGAGGACTGCAAAAGAGCTTCCCTGACCACCCAGAGGGCCAGACAGAAGAGGGTGGGATGTGTTGTAAAGAGGAGGGGGGTTTGAGTCGTGCTCAGCCCTGTCAGAGAAAAGATGGTTTCCCTGGAGATTTAGGGAGATGAATTAAACTCTGTATTCTGAACTTCATTTTAAGACTACTTCCTGATAGTCTATTTTTGCTTGACGAGTGAATCTGTACAATTAATTCTGGTGCAATATTTTTTGTTGCTTTAAAAATCTAGCCCTGTAATAAATAACAGCTCAGAAATCTCTGAGCTCCCTGTCAGTGAATCTCTTTTAGTGACATCTGATTCATTTCTAAGACTGCAGTTTCTCATTGTGGCTTATTATTAAATGTTACTGTTTGAAAGATGGTGTAGGTAATTGCACTGGTCCCTTAGCTAACTATAGATTCTTTTTAGCTTCTTAATAATAATGAAATTGCCATAGATGCCTTATAATATTTTTTTTCAGAAATAAACATTTAAGTAGAGGTTCACACAAAGTAATCCTGGGCTGCCCTGTGGCAACAATTACAATTAAAATATAACTGATTATATAATTGAAATTGCTTCCATTTGATTAGCTTGGATCCTTTCCATGGTCATACTCCTCTTTTTGAATAACTCAGCCTTTGTGCTCCGTGCTACAGTAACATTAATGTAGATGCAGTCATGGCTGAAAAATACAAGAAAACACTTGACTGTAATACTAATTGAAAAAATCTGGTTTGTGTGTAATTAGATGGCTACATGCTCCTGCTAGAAATACAGGGCCAGTGCTTAGAAAGAACAAAACAAACAGTGAAAAGCAGAGATCAAGTATCTCCAACAACGATCAGTCTAACAATGTGCTCATGGAGTCAAGCTCATCCTTGCTCATGGGTGGCTTTTTACCCATGTACATATTTATCATCAAAATAGGTCTAGAGATGATCCTGAGAGCTCATCTTGTCCTTCACTTTGTCTAAATGGCAGAAAATGTGGGCTGCCTGGATTTCTTTCAGGTCTGCCCTGAGAACACTGGTACGGTATGGTATGGCATGGCATGAGATATCCCCTGCTAGGGAGATAGAGGCAGGCATCTTGTTTGTGCACCCCAGGGAGATCCAGGGAAGAGAGAAACACAAATATATTGACTTCTGTGAAGACTGAGGCATTGCTGACAGTGGAGTGCTTTGCTGGTGAAGCCCAATTGGACATCACATTCCTCCTCAAGATGTATGTGATCAAATGTGGTGGTGAAAGCAAGTGAGGTTTAGATATAGAGGCCTGGAATGGCAGTCTGGCACATATAACCCACCCAAAATCATCCCTGGGAGTAGCAGCAAAGGGCAATTGGTATTCTTTTACCACAATATGAGGGAGCTTAGAAACTGTGAAAGGGCACAGCATGTAGAGAGTAACTGATTATTTCATTTACACAGTTTGCAATCAAATTGGGTTTATCTAGTAGCAGAAACATAAAGCAGCTCTAAATATTGCTATAAATGCACAGAAGAAATAAAATAAATCTGACAGTATAATTACAGCCTTCATATTCCATCAACATTATTTAAATGCACATGAACCGGTGCTTTTACAAAAAAAAGGCTTTAAGAAAATCCCAAATTGTATTGAAATTTGGGAGAACAAGGGAAAAAAGTCACATTTCACATTTTGATTATTTTACAGTGAATACACACAGAACCCTATTGTAGTGCACTGCATACAAAGCATGACATTCAATTAAAGCGTTGGTTAATGATCTCTTCATTTAGTGACATAATGTAAACAGCAAAGTTGGAACATAACAAATTAAGAAAAGGAATGTGGAATAAATTTCAATTCAGGTTGAAAGCTAATTAATTGAAATGTCAAGTCAATCATTTAAAAAATTAGAATTCAATAGTTTAAAATCATTTAATCATTTTTATAATTATTTTGTGACATTGAAGGAGCAAAGGGTCAAAATACAAGACTGCAAGCATATTTTGGCTAATGTGAATATTGGAATGAACAGTTTAGTTGCATTTCACCTGGAGTACATTAGGAATTTTCACAATGATTATTTTTCTTGCTTTCAAGGAAATTAAATCATCAACCAGCCAAGACAGTTCTAAAATAAGCAATTGATCTGTCACAGAATAGAGGGATTGATTATTCTATAGTCTTCATTTCACTTTACTAAATACACATCAGAGCAGACTTTCAGAGGTGTCTAAAGGTTAGCTTAGCCATTTCAAGCCCCAGCCTCAAGGCTCTGAGCACATTCAGTTCCCACTGAACTTTATAAAAGCGACCCACAGTTAATTAAGCATCAACCCTTAATCACCTTCAGAGAGTGGACGCTATGTAGCACAGCTGTCTAGTTGAGGTGGGACAGGAAGCTGTCAGGAGCACCTAAGTCCTTGGCTTTAGAAGCACAAATATTAACAGTTTATAACATGTGTTATGAAGTACGAATATGTTGAGCTGCTACAAGAGTCACTGGGTTGCTTATTTCATGGTTACTCTTTTCCAAATATGACAGGTGACTAAAGGAGGAATGAAAGGGTTGGCTAATCTTCAGTGCAAGAGTATTGGAGAAACACCATGTCAGCAGGTTGAGCAACTATTATGTTATGATGGTTTCCTGATGTTATGCTCAGTAAGAGTTGAAGCTCTATTTTTAGAGAGGACATTGATACCACTGCAAAACATCTAGAAGCTTATTTGCACTTTGTCAAAAGCATGAGGAGAATTTATTTTTGGTAGGTGCCTGTGCAAGAAGAGAGGGTCAGCTACAGTGGGATTTGGTTGGTCTGTGTTCTGCGGGCTGCACTTCCAGGGAATCCAGAGGGAGGTCTGTGAGAGGCTGATTGTCCAGTTGAACTTTCTCCCTATTAGGGCTCTCTATGTCCTCCAGTATTTACAGAATAAACAACACCAGAGAACATCAAAAACATGGTTTGGTTTTGTTCTGTTTGGTTTTTTAGGAAAAAGAAAATGAGATTGTTTTCTAAGTAATATGATTTTTGACTAGGGTATTTGGTGCTGGTGGTGATACTGCATTTTTTTTAACAGTGGACAGTGGGGAAAATAGTCTGCTTGGGTACTGTATGATATAATTAAGGATATAAACACACAAAGAATTGTCCTTAAGTACAACTGGGTAAACCAGACTGGTAGGATCAATATTCAAGCATGGCAAAGCAGAAACAACCACCTGAGACAGCAACTAGGATGAACAACCTGAGAAATTCTACCAGATACTTTTCCACATGCCATTCCACGGCCCAAGATAATCTCCAGTGTCCCAGAAGAAAATTAAATTCTGTTGTACAAACCCAGGCTGACCAGTAATCCCAGAACAGCTTGTATTTGTCTTGCTGTGGTCAGCTTTTGGTAATTCACGTATCTTCCACAAATGATTGTGATGTGTGACAGCTTACAGACTGCACCCAGGAATGACAGGAATTACAGATGGAAAGGAATTGTTAACCTTGGCCCCATGGGACTGCTCTCCACTTCATATTTTAATACAATGTGCAGTTGGCCCATTCCAGATGACCTGATATATATGTTACTGTCACTTTCCCTCTTAGTCAGAAAAGCAAATCAGTGACAATGGAATAGATTATATTGCTGCCAATAGGAGTAATGCCTGCTAAAACCCTGAGCCACAACTCTATAGGTTCTTTTGAAACAAAATTATTTAATTATAAGGCTAGAAAATTACCATGGAATAATTAATATGCTTGGTATTTACACTTAGGAAAGTGATTGTAACGCATATAATACAGTATTAAATTTGAATTAGCTACACTTATTTCAGTTACTAATACAGCCACCCTCCACACCACCTATTGTGGGACCTCTCCAACATCTGTTTGAAAAAATGAGACCAAATCAGCCCACAGTTTCTGCATGATCTAATTGTAAATCTCCAGTAACTTCTTGGGCTCTATCCAAAACAACATGAGTTCCAATTTTTCAGTTTTCCTTATGCTAGGAAGTCAACCACCCATGTTATTACTGGGAAACATGACCCTGTGTTATGTTCCATCATTGAGGTCCTTGAGTCAATAATCCCAGCAGTGCCTCAGCTTTTTTAGAAGACCCGTTTTCTTCTTTCAACATGCTTTACTCTTGACACAGTGCCAAATGTTACAACAAGTTTTTAGAGGTGCCAGAGTTATGCTAATTAATGCTAAGAGAGTTGTAGAAAGGATGTAAAAGCTCATACCTCAGGGTTTCAAACACTTTCCCACTCCTAGAGATTAAGAACACATCATGGGGGGTAGATTATTCCCTTTCTGCCAAAATGGAGATTTCTTGTGCTTTTTTTCCAAGGCAGCTGGTTCTGGTTGCTGTCAGAGACAGGAAACTGGACATGGTGGACTCTAGCTCTGATCTAGTCTGCCAATTCAGATGCTGGGAGAAAAAAAGAAGACTGTATTGTTCCATCACTACCAGAGAGACAGGCCACAGCACCTGCTTCCACGGAAAGGACACAGGGCAGAGCCATCCAGATTTCCAGCATGTACCAGGCCATCCAGATTTCCACAGTGAAACTGAAAGTTTCACTTTAAAGTGAGCAGACCAGTAGTTTTGAATTCACATTTTAGCCACACGTTTTGTATGTTTATAGGTTTCACTCAGAAGACAGCAACCAGAAGCAATTCTGTGGGAAAACAAACCCTGGCTTGATTTTGCACGAGTCAAGATCCGGTACCCCTTTTCCTCAGTTGTAGTTGTGATAGTCCTTTTCTGAAACCCCCGGAGCCTGCCTGCGCAGGAGTCACAGTGATATTCTCTCACTAGGAGTTTGCTGCCTTCAGAAACAGGGTTAACATACATTTTGTGTTTGTATTTCAACCTTGTGCCCATCTTGCCAAGCACTGAGCCCCAGAACAGGTCCTGGTGAGGATGCCACCCTTTGCAGGGTTTTGATGAGCCACAGCACGCAGGCAGTGTGCCATGGGGAGGGACCCTTCCCTGTGGGCTGAGGGGTGTTAATCTCTTTGGAAGACTTTCATTTTATTAGAGCACGAGTTCCAAAGTTTTTCAGCATTGAGAAAGAGGTTGTGACCCTCTGACAAAATTTTGGCTACAAAATGAAATTTCCTCTCCATGCAGGAAACCACTGGAGAGAATATTTCTATATAATACTATATTCTATATAATACTTCCATTCAAATAAATCCAGGTATTCCAGTAATTGTATGGTCTCCAGTAATAATATCAAATAAACCTGTCATAGACTTCTATCCCAGATGCTTAGATACCGTCTCCTTTCACTACTTACTCGTGTAACACAGCTCAAAACACTAACGGACATCCAAGGTTATGCTCCTGCGGTTCAGTCTCCGTGGTTTGTCCTGGATGGAGACAATGGTTTCACTATGCTCGAGGGTCTGCAGCTCGGCAGTGCTCCTGCTTGCCCAGTAAATGAGGTCAGAGCAGCGCTCTCTGCTAATATCTTGGGTAACACGGCCTCTTAGAGAGAGCAGTTTGAACGTGATGCAATTAAAGCTCATAACTATATATTAACTTGCTTTGTAAGGCAAAAATGGTAAGAAATACACAGCAGCCACAACAGTGTACTGTCTAAAAAAATGTTTGTGCTGCTGGAAAGGTTTGTTGCAGAGGAAGATAAAAGACAAAGATCAATAAAATATAAAACTTGGAAGCCTTCTGTCTTAAGAGGAGACAGGTCTGCTTAGCTGGTGTGTGGAGGGCACATACTCTCCTGGCCTAAGCCTCAGACCTGAGTGCTTCTGCTCCCTTCAGGGCCACAAAAGCTTGTCTTCACCCATGCCAAGGCCTTCCAGTGTCACCTCTTGATTGAGCTGTCTTTTGATACAGCAACATTTAAATGACTGCTGGTTTTATATTTCAATTTGCCTTACCAGCAGACCTCTCTGCTCATCTGCCCAGCTGCAGAAGGGCATTTTCAGCCTTTTACATGCAGCTCACAGCCTCAGCACAGCACCATAGACTTGAGCCCCCCAAACATTTTAAACAAACCAGAGATGAAACACTAACACAAGTAGTAAATCTCAAAGACAGCTCAGTGATAGCATGTGCCACTTTAGCTATGACATACAGTAGCTTAAAAAATTAGAATTAGTTATGAATAGTAGATTTCTCACACTGCCAGACTGTATCATTTATCTTACATAATTTACTATATCATTTTCTTTTATAAACAGTTCAGAAGCCCAGGACTTGGTTAAAAACAAAACAAAACAAAAACCAGAAATGGATTTAATATTTAACTGTTCCCAGGGGACCAGGCTCGTTCCTGGTAGAAAAGAATGACTTTGACCCACTCTGGGCAATTCCCATCAGCTTCAATAGACTTTTCTTGGGGTTGGGCTCCACCCAATCTGTTTTTCAGTTCTTCTATGGATGACACTCTATTAAAATTAGAGTACCTTGACCTCCACTGGCAAGAGACAAAAGCCCAATATATTTTTCTTACTAATTGGCAGGTCCACAATGGCTTTCATTTCAACACAAGCACTTTGGAAATACAAATTGATGGGTAGAAAAGTTCATTGATTAGAGCTTGTGCACAGGCACCTTTCCTCCTGGTATGGTTTTTGCACATAATCACTCAGTGGTAGCCAGCACTTACTTATCAAAGAGAAATCACGAAATGTATGGCTGAACATCCACATGCAGGAAACATTTATGCAACCACATAATTGAACATTAATTTTACATACAGAAAGAAGGATTTCCCTTTTGATGGTGATAGTTCCTGTAACAAAGAGATGGAATGGTCTGAATAGTTTATAATATTTATTATTACAAAATGGGCAGGAGAAATTGAGTGACCTTCAGGGTTAATAAGAATTTTGAGCAATGATTTCATTGAGATATAATTCAGTCTTCAGGAGGCATAAGTCTTATATCTTAATTAATAATATATAGATATTTTAAAATAACATTTTAGGAGTATTAAATCTATTATCACTATAAGACACTTCAGTGTGTGAACTAGTGTGAATTAATTCACACCTAGTTGTATGGGTGGCTCTTAGCCCTTTGGCCCCATACTTGACAATATGCTAGGCTTGAATTAATGCACTGTAATTCACAGCTTGTCATGTCTTATTGCTGAAGCATATCCCTGAAGTGGCTTCCCCAATATATAGTCTGGCTTCACACTTTCTCACAGAAGAATGACTTCAGTTCTTTCCAGTCACATCTACCCTCCAACGCTGTGACCTCTGAGAAAGACGTCACACTACCCACTGCCATCAGCTGGTGTTCCCCATTCATGGATTTACTACTGCTACCTTTATAGCCTTGTGCCTGATGTGCAAGACACAGCTCGGGAGCAGATCTTCCTGCCAAAAAATTAAGTACATGCATCTTCCTTGCTTCCAAACATGGATACGATGTTTGGAAAACCACAGACTTATTGAAAGACACCTTACTATAACTTAAGTGCAACTGTGGAGTGAAATGCTGTATTGCATCACCCAATACTGGTAATATTCTCCACATACAGTGCAGAATAAGATTTCTTCTCCATTCTTGCTAAACAGAAATAATTCTGAATAAACCATCCAAGACAGACAGTGATGCATCCACTGCAGGAATTGCTCAAGAGAACTTCATTTCAGTGCGTGGGAAAATACTACCCTTGTAATATTGCTAGAGACTGCATCATCTTGATTTATCCTCCTCATTCTAGAAATGCAAGCATTATTTGTTGCATCCTCCTGGATGGTGACCTCACATAACCTGCTTAATTTTTTGCTTTTTCATTTGTTGGTCAGCTGGTTGGTTTTTCAGATACATTGGATCCCATTTGACATTCCTGATATGGAGCCTTATGTGGGAATACCAGAGCTGCTCCAGCATGCCAAAAGAGTAGAAAGAGCCCCAGTTTTGTAGTGAGCCCTCAGAAAAACAGCTGAGGCGATGAAGTTCAGGAAGTTGAAGTCAAAAAAAAACCAAACCATGTAAAAACGAAGAGCTTGATAGGTGTGGTGATAAATCTGAATAAATAAATGAGAGTTGCTGCAAGACACAAAGGTAGCAGTTTTGCTGAGCTATGGTGGAAGAAAGCCCTCATTGTGTGCCAAAGCAAGAGAACAGCTGTGAAACACTGGGTGTGGGTACTCAGCAGTGATCTGGTTTAACCCTGCACATAATGATATAATGCCATGTCCAGCCCATGCTCAATAAGTGGTAAAGTACACTAAGTAGGTGCCACACAGGCATAAAATATGCATAACCTGTTTCTTTTGTTCTGCAATAATCCACATGAAGACAGTTCTCCTTCTTCTGTCCATCTTAGGAACCATGAAAAGATGATGCTGAAGTCTTGGTGTGATCAAAACCTCTGTGCAGACTAGGTCACAGGGTTCTATTCTTTACCGGTGTCATCTTAGTGCTCTTCTCAACATTTCCCTCACATCAATTGCCAAAGCTACCCTTCGGTGTCAGAGTGAAGACAAATAAAAAGTTGTAAAATGAAACTGCAGTGGTTTATTGATCTTCAAATTCTATAGAAATGTAGGTTTTCCCAGAAAAAATCTAGAAAATCTCAGTGGAATTATTCAAATATAAAGGCATTCCCAACGTTGTCAGCTCTGGGTTTTTTTACCAGTTGTTAAGATCTGTTTTCAAATGTGGGTTCCCAAAATAATTTACAGCACTTTAATACAGATGGCATTTTCTTCCTCACCTGCTATAGATGTCACCTATTCAGAAAACAAAGACCTCTGTTGTCAGCAAAATTAACTACATATTTAGGAAGATGGTATTAGGTTTGAAAATGTTGTCAGCATTGGTTTTGTTTCAAGGCACACCTCTGGTAATACAGCATGCATATACAAAAGTTGGTAAGCGACTGTATACATCATGTCTGAATATATACAGAAGTTCGATATTTCTATTTACCAGGTAAAGTAATGGAGTCAGTCTGATCTGAGAGAGGTTCTGCATGCAATTTGAAGGAATCTATGTTTAATTTAATAGGTCATGCATCTGTCTCAAGTGGGGATTACAGTATCTGGTTTAAAGTGATCTACAGTATCAGGCTTATTATGTAGCTTTTATTTTTAGCAAGGAATGGATTTAACAGTTGACACTCCTACTTAAGTATGAAATACATCAAATTTACAACCCAGGCCAGCCTGCTGGCTGTAATGGACATACCCGTTTACAAAGAACCTTGGGATTTGCACTCATCAGGCAGTTAGGGGCAGTGTGAAATGGCAGGCTGGAGGCATAAAATCATCATATCCTGCAGCAACCTGGGCTGATCTATGGAGCAGTATTGTTGGTGAGGTTATAAAGCTGATTGGAGGACGGGTTGATCACTGCACTGGGAAAAGTAATAGAGCAAAACAGGGTATAAGGAATCCAGAGTGAAAAATAGTTCATGCTTGCATGCCCTGAAAAAGTGTATCGCAAACTCTGCTTTATGCCTGATGAGTGCTAATACAGACAGACAGTGGGACCAGCAGAGCTAGTCTGCAGTGAAAGAAGGAAAAACAAGCAAGCAATAAAGGAATAACATGAGCATAAGATTTCTGAGGGCTGAAGGGGAAATATATAAATGGTTGTGACGCATGCTGAGGCAGAATGAGGGTTTTCATGTGATAGTGTTTTTGCCAGTTGCAATGTTTAACTGATTTGGATACAGCAAGAGATCAAAAGATTATCGTATTTCCTGTGATGATTGGCTGCTACCTTGATCTCTCCTTGTCTGTACCTGCCCATTCCTCCCTACATCCCTCACTGTAGTTAGTTTCCAGCTAGAGACCAGTAGCAGGAAGCTGAGAGCTGGTAGTTTCTCACATAACGAGATGACTTTCATTTTGCTTGTGTAATAAGAGTGGCAAAACAGAGGTAAGTCATAAAGAGCTTATCTGTATTCTAATTAACTCAACTTTTGCTTCTGGTCTGGTCTGTAGGTTTTCTTGGCAGAGGAATGAATCCTCTCAGGTGCGGAGAAAGAGGAATGTAATATCTAGTCATTATAATTGCACCAGTGAAAGCTGCTATATAAACAGAATTATTCTGCTAAAATTGCACTTCTCCTAGGAAGCCTATTCTACATCTGCAAGTGGCTTTACTGGAGTGATACAAAACTTCCTTGTACGACCCAGCTACACAAAGGCTGCTGTGCCGGGGCTGAGCAATACTGGCATGTCTATATGAGCAAAAGGCTTCTATAGCAGACATCGCTTTGCCCACTGAGATAAAGCTTAGGACTTTTTTGCCCTTTAATTTAACTTGTTTATATCTAGCCGTAAAATCACTATCTCATGACCAGAAATACAGCTATAAAAATTCCAACAAATCCATTTTCATGTGCAAGTTTTGCTCCTGAAAATGATGCTGTAACAGAGTCATCACACGGTTCCACATCCACCACTGACCAAATCTGCTTCATTTGCAATTAAAAGTTAGCTTTTCTGATTGCCAGCTCTAGCTGAGGTCTGGCAGACCAGCCAGGATCTGCCTTCTTCACATATCCTCACCAGCCGGAATGAATTTGAAAGCTGGATTCTGCCCTGCCTTACACTGGTTTCTCAGAGAGATGCATTGAAACAGTGAGAATGGACAGGGGCATAATTTCACCTTTCACATCGATCTGTAGGTTCACATCAGTTTTGTATGAAAGGAATGAAACCTGGTTCAGGTGACAGAGCACATGCTGAGTTCGCTTTTCTGGCCTTTAAGATTTAGTCACTTAAATATTTACTTGGGCACAGTCTTTCGCTGGCATTGACTCTTCAGGATACCACAGACAAGGAGGCCAGGCTGTTGACACAGGGTGGTCATTTTGACAAGGTCAGTAATGGAAACAACTGAAATCTGCTTTCTTTTGTTTTCTTCTTCTGCTCTCCTAAAGGATACAGCCCTGAACTAAACTCCACTTTCCCAGCCACTGCACAGCAAGTTGCATATTTCTGTAGGCAAGGTGGCAGGTTAGTGGCAGGAGGACACTGCAAAGCAGATGATGTCCAGGAAAGTTTAATTGGCTCCCCACAGGTCCTATACTTCCAATATCGCTTTTGTAATAAATCTAAAACATCACTTGTTAAATAACCCGAGACCTTTCTTGTAATCACACAGGATTACATTAGAACATTAAATCAGACATAATTGGACTGTCCCATTTAGACATAACTTTAAGGTAAAAATAATAAAAAAAAAAATCAGACAGTAGTGTATTATATGTAATAAGAGATTCATTGCAGTTCCAAAAATGTCTTCACTAAAAGTATAAAAGAATTTATGGGCTAATTTTTTTTTCCTGAATATAAAAAAGGACTAACTAGAGTGTTTTAATCTGCAGTCACTGAAATAAGACACAAAGGGTTTGATTTTACTAACAGTAATTAGATCTTTAGTCACCTGAAGACTAAAAAATAGAAGCCTATTATATTCAAGAAAATATTCAAAGGCTCTGTTCACTGGTCTTATCTCTTTAAATTACATTTTCTACTTGTTCTTGAAATAGCATCAATATAACTTCATTGGCTTCGATATTTTGACATATAATCAACCTTAAAACTGATTTCTCAAATGAAAGGCTTAGAATTAAACAGGAGTCTGTTGAACCGAGATGTATAAAAATACTCTTTTCTGTAAAGTTTATTATTATTTATAGTCAAATATATTCACTATCAGAATGTTTCACTGACAAAAAGGTTGAGAAAAGGCAGAACTACTATCAGCATTGCCACTTTCCTGGAAATTTATGTTCTGCAGGTATGTTCAGAGAAGTTTTTTTACAGAGATTTCCCACCCCAGAGAGTGAGGAAACTGATTAGGCAGTGGGAAGCTGCCCTGGCCGCTGAGTGAAGGAGCACAGGCAGGATGCACACAGCCGTGACACGCCAGTGATGCTTCCTGGCAAGGCTGTGACGATGAACCAGAGCTCTCCTCTGCCACACAACCTGGCATTACAGCAGGGTGGGCAACAGGTGCCTGAGGTAGTCCACGTTCCTCCCAGTGTGTTTCCTCACCCTGCTGGGGTTACACCTTTTTACAATGGTAAAATGAGTTCATGTGCAGGAAGTTTTGCTTAAAATCTGATGAAAATTAAACATTTTATTATACCAGCCAGTCTCTGCCTTCAAGTGATTTTGTGCTAATATTGTTCTCAGAGAAAATTTGTGCTTCAGGAAGAGTTCTGAGACTTCAATCTGTATTTCTCAATGCTCCCTTTTTTTGGTGTGCTTTGCATGTGTCTTAAATGAGATGTTTTGGAATTTATGGATGGTATGCTTCCATCTGTGTTTTATAGTCTTAAGATTTCTAAATGCATACACTTCATATTTATATCATAGAGAACTCTAATAACCTTGTGTTACTATTATTTATTTCAGTTTGAAATAAATCAGGAGCCAAACAAAAGGGAGGACAGGTTTTTCTCTGTTTAACTAGGTTGCTTCACATTGCTTGACATTCTCCATTACTTTATTTAAAAGCTTCCTTCCAGCTTCATTAAACTGCCTTTGACAGGCAGCAGCTTAATATACACGTGCACACACACATATGTATATATGTGTTCATCTGAATTTGGGATCTTTCCCTCCAGACTCTGGTAATTATGATTTGTGTCTGGAGGGATGGACTGTCTAAAAAATAATAAATAAGAGGCCAGGAGATTTGAAAGATAGAGTTCAGGTTCATCCAGAAAGAAACTAAGCAAATCAAGTTCAGGTTTATAAAGGGAAGTAAATTACCCTGGGGTCTCTACGCACTGGATCAGAACTGACTTGACATATTTAATTATATTGCAGGTTCCTGCCCTTCCAAAGAAAATTTCTGCACTTTTACTACAGTCACCTAGGGAGGTAACAATGAGGTTATCATCTGTCAGTCTAGAACTGCTGCAACAGCTCCTTAAATACACCCAGCCAGGGAGGGCTCCTAGTGCTAACGACACCTCCTTATACCAACAAATTAATGCCCAGCTGGCCACTAACCACCCTCATCAACTACCCCCTCGGCTGATTGAAAGCTTCAGCCTTTTGCGTGAGTGAGTGAGTGAGTGAGTGAGGGAGGGAATGAGGGAAGGAAGGAAGGAAGGAAGGAAGGAAGGAAGGAAGTGCCTCCTGAGGAGATAAAGGAGACAGAGAAGCTGGGAGAAGCTGCTGATGATACAAAACATACCTTTAGAGGAGTGGAGGGGTGGTGTGGATGCCACCTCTGGCTGCTGGGTTGAGTCTGGGTAGCAGCAGCTGCTGGATTTGCTGTCCACTGGCAGCTGCAGCTCTGAGTATGCTGAGCATGCTGTGTACTACAGAGGTATGTAAAAGAGATGACTCGACACAGCTCTGATTATGATCCTACAAGCAGCCAGGGGATTTGGTCTTGATGGTAAGCTGATTATTATTTTATCTCTTACCAAACTGCATAATTCACAGTAGTCTAATGTTTGTATGTTTTCTTTATAAGCCACTCTTGCTATTTCATTAGTAGCTGTGTTAAAAGAGAAAAATGCCTTTCCCCCCACAAAACGATTTAGTCTCTTTCATGCAGACTGCTTCCACCCCTTCTACCTCTCCAAAGAACCCCAAGCCCACTTGAAGGGTTATATTTTTGTAGTCGCTAAACAATCCATTTCAGCTGGTTGCAGAAAACCATCTTTGATTTTGATTTCCCTTTAAGTGATTTAACTAGGCTCCTGGCTGAGAACAAACTTTGAGAAGGGCCTGGAGTGTTTTCTGAATTCAGCTACCCAGATGAGAAAGCCAAATTTAAAGATGTTTATGAGTGTGCACGATGCACCCTTGCACACCTGCAGCCCCAGGCTGCCATGAGGTGTTGATTGCCAACTTGTGCACATGTATGACACTGCTGGGGGGCTCAGGAGCTCTGCTGACCCCTGAGTTTTTGGCCTTGCTTTGTCAAGAACTTGACTGAAGTAAATAGATTATTGATGCAGTAGGTCTTTGCACAGTTACCCAGAGGGATATTTGTATTCTGGCTGTTCAAGGGTTTGATTCTTACATAGATTTTTGGCTGTTCGTTAGTTTTTTCCCCAATTATAATCTAATGTGTTACCTGAAACAATGCAAATATGACCACTCAGGTAATGACTCACTTGTCTTGCTTCAAGGAGAAAGGATCAGACAAGTTAGTTATTCTGATAATCTGATGACAACTTCTTTGGTCTGTGAATGCTCACACTGATAAATAGCAACTGGTAGTTATTTTGGCAGTGCTTACCAGCAGCCAAGGCTGTGTAATACTCAGAAGGGAGGTCCTTGTCCTGCTGGATGCTTTGGTACATGACAGAATGGGTTTTTTGCTGCAGTTGTTGCCTGTTGTGTCAGTTCTGTAGTGCATAACTTTACATCCAAACACACAGGCCCAAAAGCTGCTGGGTGAAATACAGGTGACAGGGTCTGTACAAAGGGAGGAATAGTGAAGAAGCATGGCCACCAACTTTTGCTGGTCAACACACTTCTGGTAAAGCCAGACTGTGAGTACAACTTTTGGATCACAGTTGCTTTGACAGGGCTTTCAAACAAACTGCATATACTGTAGGTAAAACTTACTTTTCTTAGCCTGCCTCGATTCTTGATGTTAAGCTCACTTTTAAAAGATGTGCAAAAACTCTCAGCCAGCCTATCCAAATGTTATTCAGTCTGCTTATACAAAAATATGCATGGAAATAGTTTTTATAAAGCAAGTAGATTCTACAGGGGTGCTCATTTTAGGCTGTGAAAAACAGGAATCTTGGACTACAGAACAGCTCTCATTGTTATTAATAATGATAATCCATTATACTAATAGTGCTGGAGTACTTGTACATTTGGAAGTATGAAGAGGTGCCTTTACAGGTTCACCTGGAAACATGTGAGTTGATGTTGCCTCCACAACCCGCAGCAATAGATTTGGTTCCCACAGTGTGCAACAGGGTAATGAATTAACAAAGTGATAACAAGTAGGTGATTCTGATGGAGTATTGGATAAAATGTTGGAGGGAAAAGGGGAAGGGCAGAGTGCTGCTTGAGCAGCGCAGCCTGAGACACAGCTTATATGATGTGGTCCTGAGCACAGACCAAATCCTGCTCGCCCTTGCTATGTGCTTGGAAACAGTAACTGACAGCAAAGAAAAAGGCATGGGACTTGGTCTGGTACGTGTTGCTTTCTTAATGGGAACATCGTTTGGCTGAATGACACTCTGCTACTGCTGGAGGATTTGGAAAGCAATGCTGTGAATGCACTGGATGCCAGTGAAGGTGGAAATAGGAAACTCCTTCTGAAAACTGGACTGCTCTTTGCTACCTTCTTCAAATGGTTTCATTTGTTTTTAGAGGAGTGTTTCAGCATTTTTTTGTTTAATATTAAACCCACAAAAGTAGTAAAATACTTGTATCTCATTGGTAAGAACCATGTTGTGCTCAACTTGCTCTTTCAACTAGACCCTTAAACTTCATTTACTGTATCCCCTATAAAATGTGTTAAACTGCTCCTTTGGTTTTGGGGGTATTTTTTGTTCTGAATATTACATATTTTTGTAGCCACAGCTTGTGACAGTTACTGGGCGTTTCTGTTTCACTAACAAATGAGACTTCACTTTCAAATTCTTTACCAAATTCTGCAATATACATTCTGTATGAGACACTGAGCGTTTTTAAAAAAAATAATAATTTTGGCAGTGGAAAGACTGTTATAGTTGTGTAACAAAATTCAGATTGAAAGGAAACGGCTCACAAAAGCATGAATTAAACATCTAATTAAAAGTGTTAAGTTTCATCTTAATTTTCTTTAAAACACCAAAGACAGAAAAGCAGCTGCATGCCTGAAGAATGCAGTATGATAGGATCCAGTTGGGTATGAACATAGAATGATATGGAGAGCTCAAGGAAATATATTTATGGAAAATGTGTATTTTTGGGATCCTTGAACACATGATTTATTAGGAGTAGATGTTTGTAAGGACTGCTTATGAAATGTGTGGCAGAATGATGTGTTTTCCTAATTTGTGGTGAGCAAATATATATTTAATTAGCTTAATTTTTTCAATTAGCAGATGATACTCCTATGCATAATCTTGTGCCATGCTTCTTGTTTTGGACTAATGGGTTTACAGGGGTCTGACATAAATGGACTCATAGTTTTAAGTGACTTCTTTGAAGATATGCAATTGTCTCAGCTCAGGGTTGCAGTGTCCTGCAAGCTGTGGTTTGAAAATGTAAAGAAATGATTTGTCTCTGTCTCCAGTTAGAACTACAATTCTAAGCCAGAAAAAATTTATACACACAGAACTTTTAGAAGAATACATTTTTTGGATCTTCCATGTTGCATATCTACTTAAAAGGAACATACAGTGTGACCTAGGATTGTTATCTGTTGTTCATTAATGTAACTGGACAGTCTAATATTTGCTCTATGAATATGAAAATTGTAATGCTGAATTGCTTGAGCCATTTAATGTGATTATGGGGGAAAAAAGCTCCTTGCCTAATTACAGTTGTAATTCTAAATGTATTTTAAAATATTTAAGAGTTATTTGTACTTGCAAAACTCAATCTAACCAGAAAGAAATATGTTGTATCCCACCCTGTAGGCTGTATTCTGTTAGATACTGTGCAGAGAAGTTAATCTCAGAGAGATGAGCGATGGAACCATATGAAATGCCACAGTCTTCTTGTTTCAGCCCTGGACTGCACAAAAAGCCTACCTGCCCAGACAGAGTCCAGGTGCTTCTGTAAGCTGAAAGACTAGACTTGGATCTGCTTTCTAAATTAGAGTGTTTTTTACACTGGTGCAACTGGAATGGAGCTCCTGATTTACACCAGTTGCTAAGAATTAAGAAATGGGCATTTGAAGTCAAAGCATTTTTCTTTTCAAGTCAGCCCTGATGTTTGGATGGCTCCTGTGCAGAGCTTCCTGCTGAAATAACCAATGCTTCTAAGGAAGCAACACCGGCGAAGGTCTGTGCACAGCTTTGTTGAGAGACAAAGCATACATGCAGGCTTACATGGGTGCTGCTGTGGTTGTGTGTGGTAGGAAGTTTCTTGATTTGAAAATGCTTGTGTTTTGCCATTTCTGTTTCAGAGAGACTAAACAAGTTTGTCACTAAAATGCTGGGTAAGTTGCTGGGCACATCTTGGGGGAAGCTGTCTGATCTCAGCCTGGGTAGACACATAAGCTTATTTTGCTTTCATGTGATGAGAAGTTATAAGCCTTTATATTTTTTTTATCTTCACAAAATATCTGGGGTCTAATTAAATGCACAGAGATTGTTACACAATTACCACAGTAGCTCTAGGTGTATTCTGGGTTTGCAGACACTGAAACCCAATGCGTCAGGTCCTTGGGTTTATGCCTTGTATGTCTGAAAAGCTGCGACCAGCAGTGAAACCACTGAGTGGAACAGTTCTGCCCCAGTTCTTCCCTTTCCCTGAGACAGCAATGCAGCTGCCTATAGCTGAGTGTTCCCGCATGTGGCTTGAGGAATCAAGCAGAGCAATACATGAATTTCAATAAGTTTTCCCCCCTCTCCACACACAGTCCCACATGCCTTTCTCAATTTTGTTTCTGGATGGAACAATTAATGTGCATGGGTTGTGTGAAGCCATGGGCAGCTAGAATATGGGTGTAATTGCAGACACAGTACCTGTAGACTGCCATGTTGGGCAGGGCGAATCAAATTCAGTTCTTTTGTTATGAATTTTCTGGGCACTAGACTATACAGGTCGAATATCTGCATTAAAATCTGCATTTAACATTACTGTGGGACATTTTTTATTAATACTCTGAGGTGTAGATATATATGAAAGAATGCCTTATGGTACAGCCAGGAATCACTGTCTGCTCTTTGGATTATGAGAGGAGGGAGGATAGCATTCTAGGAAAAATCAATGAAATATTTAAGCAGAAAAAAGTAATTTTGTCTCTTTGATTTCATCTGGTAGCAACTGCAAATATGTTTTAGGAGCCTTTTAAAGTACATCTAATTCACTGCTGAAAAAAAGAAATTTCTCTGGTTATTCATAAATACAAGAGCAGTATGAAGCGGTTACTCATTTATTCAATATATTATTGCAAAACAGTGTTCTAAAGTAAGAGGTTTAAAGTGGCTGGAAATACAAAGTGCTGAAGCATAGCAATGGTAATATTCATTTGCAGAGGGCAGCTGTATATGACTGTAAAACTGAAAACTGGACTAGGGAAATGGGTTGGGTAATGAGATCAGGAACTCATAAATTGAACATTCCCCCCCCCCCCAAAAAAACCCCCTCAAACAAACCGCCTCCCCCCATAAAACCCCAACCAAAAACCAGAGAAGCTGCTGAAATTATACAAATATCAAACCATATCAAGAGAAGTGTGAGAGAGGAGAACTCGCTTAGTCATGGCTTGAGAAAGGGAAATGGGCTAAGAGACAATGGCTGGAAAGTTAACGCTACAGTCAAAAGAGCTCTCTAATTATAAAAGAAAAGTTACAGTCACTAAAAGACTACTCTAAACCTCAGAAATATTTCTTTGCACAGAAGAGGATACTTGTGTGTGCATGCTGAATTCTCTGCCCGCGTACAATATGTGTGAAGCTTTGTTGTAGCAAAGGCTGAGCAAACAGCTGGTGCCAAGGACCTGGTGTCTGTGTTGTCCAGACTTCAGGTATTCGCATTTCAGATTGGCTCTAGCTTGGCCAGGCTTCATGTCCTGGCTTGCTCTGCAGAGCCAGCCTGGAGTAGGCAAGCAGGCTTCCTTTTTGTGGAAACTAAACTAAGACGTGGCCCAGAGTAATTTCAAAAGAGTTGTCTTGACCTGAGGTGCCACCAGAGCCACCCCAGCCTGGGAGCATGGGGTGCGCTGCTGAAGCTCTTGTGCCCAGGTGCAGCTATTTGGGGTTTTGCCACTTGTAACCTTGTCCAAAGTTGATCAATGAGACCATTGCTTGTAGCTGAGGAGTCTTCTGCACACCCTGTGTTTTGAGTAATATTTATTTTTGGCAGAATGATCATGTGCTGCTTCTGCCCTTCTCACCCACAACACAAATAAAGGACTAATCAAAATGAGATTGCTACAACACTTTGTAAAATGACGATTGCTGGGGACTTCTTGTACTTCATGGGGAATTCACCTATATATTTTTATGTGGTTGAAGTCAGATGATACTGATAATCCTACCTTTCCTCCCCACGTTTATACAAAGAGCAATGACCAGTCCCGGCTATTAAATACCACACAGTTGACAACAGAATTGATTTTAGGCCGATCTGCTTTAACTTCTTGTGCATCTGTACCCTCTTCAGTTTGTCATATTCGCTACCCAGAGGACACCAGTCATAAATTGCATGGCAGTTTTGAGCAGGGTATTAGTTTTGTTAAGGCTTTTGTACTCCATCAGAATTTAAATTTGTTTGCCATTAAGGAAAAGAGGAGCAAAGCAAAATGTACTGGAAAATGTTAGTACCAGTGCTTTCACTACTGTATAGGAAACAACCACATCTTTACAGTGCTCTCCAGGCATTTTCTGTCTGTTCAGAAAAGGCAGCACAGGAGGCTCCATACCATTTGTCACTCTTTCTATGTAAATGAGCACAGCTGAGGATTGTGCCTATTAATACATTTTTTAATTGAGAATACATTGACTAGGCAAAAAGGGAGATGTTCACTCTGCAGAAATGCTACTGGCAGTATTCTCTCCATAGAGCATCAACCAGGAAAAAAAATAAATGATGGCATAATGGTTTCATAACTTAAAGATACATTTTGAAGTAGACCAACAAATTCAGGGCAGGACAATGAAAGCAAAATTTTCTATTGCATTGTCTTGCTCAGGCTGTCCCAAAAGGAATACTGTAGGTGCTGGCCTGGCATGGAGAGCAAAGGTGCTCAGAAGAATTTACCAGCACTGTGTTTTGTGATGCTGCTTTAGTTTGTTCCCCATCAGCAGCACCTTGTGTGAGCCCCCTGCCTTCAAGAATACAGTCTTAAAATGGTGTATGGAGAGCAACAGTAGCTTAAATTAAGCCTGATCCAAAGGAATGTGGAGTGATGGTCAAAACCTGTCCCCAGTTCCACCAGTGAAAACACCAGCATCATGTAGCTGTCCTGGTGGGGTGCTTTATCACAGTCAAGAAACCTTAATGAGCACTGCTGAGTCCACTGGGACCACTGAGATTCGGCTTCCCTTTTGCCAGGCTGGGCTCCTCTGCTTCGCTGTGTGTTGCATGGTGCATGTACACCTGAGATCAGGCTTTATCCCTATGGATAAAATTGAGAAGGATTTTTTTCTAGTCATTCTACCCTAAGGAATTATTTCAGTCTGCTTAGAGGGAGTTAAATATCTTATATATTAAATTTTTATATCAATAAATATGAAAATAAAATCTTGATAACCACTCATTATCTATGTTTCCTAGATCTTATCTAGCATGAACAAGACGTTACTGTTATTAGTTTTTCTAAAGTATATTTTATTCTTAAAACTGTAGATTATTCTGAGTCATTTTAGTTTTTAAACCATGAGAGTTTTATAAGATTGTTTTCCAGCTTAGAAAAAGGAGGTTGAGTTGTCTCAGACAGTACAAAGTGAAGTTACAGATAGGGCCATCCCAAAATATTGGGTCTTAACTTGCTTAATTTGCTTTGAGCTATAGGAAAAGCAGAATTCCTGGTGAAGTGGGGGTGGGGAGAGGTATAGACTCATATTTGGATGTAGGTGATTTCCCCTGCATCATGGGGGTAGGGAGCAGATTGCTAATGGACTGTGTTTGTACCTCAAGATCTGAAAAAATAAGGAAAGATGCACCTCATTTTCCAGTGAAATAAATATTCACCCTGAGCACTTTAAAAAGTAGGCTCCAAGTGTGGAAAGAAAGGATAAGTGTTCATAGCAGATTCTCAAGCTTCACAGATGCAATTGTGACAGGTACAGCATAAGAGTAGGGACAATGATAGAAAGCAGAGGAAAAAAAAATAAGCTTTTCTTCATAAAATTCTCATGTTTATTCCTCAGCTTCCCACAATGCTACTAGGGCCATTGTATCTTGATTTAGTTGCCGAAATGGATGGACTTGCTTTCCATATAAGATAGTGGCAAAATGGATGTTTCAAACTAGAACTGGTCCTATGAGTCTCAGGAGACAAAACTACCTAAAATGCAAATGAGGCCCTGAACTAAAGCTCAGCTTATGTGAATAAATGTCCTCCCTCAGCGCTGGGGTGGCTGTCTCCAACATGCCGCAAGTTTTAGGAGCAGTTTGATCTGGGAAATCAGTGTTAACACTGTAGGAGGAGACAAACGTAGCACATCAGTCCATATAATTCTTGTAAGGAAAGTATTTAGCCAAAGGGAAACTTCCACCTTCTGCTATTGGAGAGACTGGTGATGCTGGGGAAATACTGGGCTAGCTACAAAGAGGAACAGGACAGAGTGCTTGGTACAATGTTGAACACTGAATATCTGACAAAACTGAACATAATGCTTTGCTATGAATCATGTGGTCCAAAATCAGAATAGCATGAAGTAGTGGTACTCGAGGAATACTGAAGTGGGACTTGAAGGAAGTAGAAAACTCCAGCATTGGAATAAAGCATAATCAAGTGGAAGAGTTTTGTGTCAATATAAAGAATAATTTCAAAATTGACACAATGTTTTAAGTGAGAATAGGCTCATTAAAACAAGGGAACTAAAAAAAATCCTGTGTTTGTCAATTAATTCCCAAATTGTGGTGTTTTTTTTTAATAAGGGGGGAAAAAAAGGACTGAACTTGAAGGGGAGGGTAGAGAGATGAAGGAAAATATTTATACTATTCTGTGACTGCTCTGTATCTACAGTAGAAAAGTAGACTCAATTTTATACCATTTACTACCTGGGTGGTGGTGGGTATGGTCTTATCTGCACTTCTGTGGCCTTTTATAAAGCAGTATCATTTCAATTTGCACTTCTGTTTTTTAAAAGGTCTTATTTTTTCTCAGTTCAAACTCTTTGTCCTGCTGGAACTGATTTGTCCCCTCTGATTCTGATACTGTCAGAAATGAATTTCCTGCATATTATTTGTGGGCCTTTAATTATCTCAGGGTTAATCTGCCTCTTACAGGAAGGCCTTCTAGCTTACCCGAACCAGTCTACAGGGAACAGAAAGTCCTGTTCCAATGACCCATCCATTGGGGCTCTGCTGATGGGGGGTGCATTAGCAGCACTGGGGAGGGCAATTCACCCTGCTCTGACTTTCCTGGTCAGATGCATTCCCATGCATTGTCCCCCACCATCACCATAGACATTTTACTCTGTACTTACACTCTGTACTTACATTCTTGTCTAAAATGGCAGATGGCAAGGTATACGAGTTGTTAATTTTACCCAGTGCTTTGTGACTGTGCAGTTAAAGAATTTATTCACTGGGGATGTTGTGAGTGAAAGGTCCTTTTTGGTTCATTATTTCCAATGAGCTGAATTTTAACACTGTGTTCAGTTTAAGTCTGTGTAATAACTGATGTACTATTGGATGGTTCTGGATAAAGTTATATGGGGAGAAGCGACTTCCAATTAAAAATGGTTCAAGATGTTGAATAGGCTGTGATGAAACAAAGTTGCCTTACAAGGGTTGATTTTCTTTCCCATAATTCTAGTCTGGAAAACATTACTGGGGTTTGGTTTTCATACATTTATCCATTAACTATTTTTAAAGGTAATCATTTCCTGAAGCAATAAAATGGTAATGTTTGTGCAATTAACAATAGGAACATGTGAAATAACATAGTCATGCTTGTCTGAATGATTAAATGAAATTTGTCACCTCTGATGCTATTGCATACCTTATGACAGCAAAGGTAAGCATGATGTTATGAAAACAGTAAGTTAATTTGCACTTTGCAGCAAAAGCCTTATCTGCAGTAGTATAACATCTTAAAAGTATGGTGGAGTTATGAAAACTACACATTTTATACAGTCAAAAAGGTAATTGACTTTATATTACCACCAGTCATGTCAGTAGCTTCATATCTATAGAAGCAAAAAATTAACTCAAGAAGCAAGGTACTTGAAAAGTCAATCAAAATTAAGAAACTACAAATCAATCAATAATACCCAAAAAATTCCTGTTATGACCTCAGTTACTTGTTTAAGCATAAACAAGATAATCAGCTACATTTCCTGTCTAGAAATAAGATCACTGCCAATTAACTTAGAACTTAATTAACTCTCTAAGGTACTGAACTTCAGATGCATTATAGACTGTTTTAGCATTATTATTAGTTATTGCAGTGACTCTAGTACATTCTTGATTTATTATTATTATATAACTATTACATTTTCACTTATGATGCTATTAAAAACCAAAGCCTTCAATATTACATTAAAGATAATGCCACAAAAAGGACAGAGGTATTAAATAAAAGTAGAATTAAACAAAGGATATAAGTTTACATTGGAAACCCACTTGTCCAGCTTCTGTTCTTTGCTGGGAGGCATCAGCATAAGAGTCTACACGTTTAGAGGTATCAATTTTCCATTGCCCAGCTGTAATTGCTCTTTATTTCTGGTCATGAGCTGTTGGATTTGCTGGCCCTTTGGCAGCTCAGAGAAGTCACAGTATAGAACTGTAATGTAATCCCTACCTTCTTTTGAAGAACCTTTCTGCTTGTCTCTTCTATAACAAAACTTGGGACAATCTTGACTTATTTTTTTTCCCCTTTACTCTTATGACATCCCAGTAATCTCTTTTTCTGACACCTCAGTGACCTAGTTTTCTTCTTTTACTTCTCTTTCCGTTTTAATAACTACAAGCTGCTATTTTTCCAAGGCTGAGAAGAATTTGTTCAATGGTTGCCAGGAATAAACAGCCCAGTGGAACAAGTGTTCTGTCGGCTGAACAGAAGAGTGAAGAGAGAAAAAGTTGGATCAGTGCAGACATTTAAAGCTGTTCCTTTGCTCAAAGTGTATGTTAACGTTAGTTGTTCAGTGGCGTATGATAAATGTCTCCAGAACACTGAGTGTCTGGAAATAAACCTATGTTATACGCAATATGCAAGTGTAGCTATTGCCTCATGAGCTGGCAATAACAACACCAGCACACATCTTTTGTAAATGGGTATTTTGTCTTTTTTATGACCCTAAAAAGTCACTACAAAAGTATTCCAATCTTTTATTTCAGAAATACTTTCACCTTGTCTATACATCAATTCCTTTTTGGGTGCTTTTATGCACTCTTTCCACCAGGTAAAACAGTACAATGTAGTTTTCACCTTTGGCTTTACCACAGTTTTAGCTGGCATCTAGGCTTTGGCTTCTTTACCATTTTATGACTGAGTTGGACAAATGGGGCCAGGAAAGCCAATGTACCTTTTGGCACTGATCATATTTACAGCAAGAGTGAGCAAACAGCAATATTTTCTTTCATGAAAGAATCATTTCAGCTCTAAGAAAAGCTCACAGCTCCCATGTATATTATCTTGTGGCTTTGGGGTTGTTTGGGTGGTTTTTTGTTTGTTTGCTATGTCCAAACTTAGGAAGGAAAACAATCTGTTATCTGCTTCAAATCTGGCAACCTAGACATAGGTGAATTTAAGATTTGCAGCATTCTTTTTAGAAAGAAACAGGTTCATAGAGAACTACTTGATAGGATTGATCCCACTCCTTTACAGTGTCTGAAGATCAGGAGGTTTCTTGACCAAAACACTCCTGGATACCTGTTTTGCGACTGACTCACTAATGATATATGCATATATGTGGTGGTATTGCCACAGTCTAAACTGAAGCTTCTACATCTCTCCATCCACCAGTCCTAGGCTGGGACTACAGTTAATATCTCCAACTCCACAGCATTTTTGACAGTTGCTATGTGTATTCAGTACTTCATGCACACATTTTCTTTTAATTCATGTCTAGATTGGTCACATAACATTTTACTTGGATCTAAGAATAAGTCCCTTACAATAAAAAGGGTGTCTACCTAAGGAAGTAATTTGGCAGAGTCTGCCAAATACAACAGGTGAGCTATTGTTTCTAAAAAGGCTAGAAGCATCCATAATGAGACACTTTTGTTCTAGAATAGAAATATCCATCCTGGGAGGGTTCCTTCTGGAACTGAGCCAGCAATTACTCCCTGAGATAATGCCCCATGAAGGTTTGCCTCTTTCTGTTGTCTCCTGGGCTTTTTCCTTCAAGATGTGAAGCGGTCAACACAAAAATGTAGTGCTACATACAGAGATGTACTTGATTATCTTAGCATATAACTTTTTTTTCCCAGTTACTTTTGGACTCACTGTTTCACAAAACTCCTGGTGTTATCCAAATTTGTTTATTGAATTCATTTTCTACAGAGGACATATTGTTTAAGAGCAAGCAATGAAGAATGCTTTTTTTTTCATTTCAGATATAGTCCTAGCTGCCAAGCATATATGGCTAATTAAAGTAACTTTATCATAGGACAAGTGGATCACTTCTCACATACATGTCTGCCTTAGTTTGTTTGTATGGGCTTGCTAGTGGAAATACAGCTGGGAGGAGACTGAGAACTGGTGGTGTTCATGCAGAGCTCATTTCTTTAGTATTGTGACTCTTGCTCTGGTGTCTTTTGTCTAGATCCTTTGCCCCTTCCTTGCTAGTCTTCACTTCCCACTTCCCAGTTTCACCCAAATCTAACTCCAGGGTAACTGTGTCTGTTGTTACAGTCAAGACCACATCAGCCTTCGTTCTTGCATTCTGTGGTTCAGCTGCTGCTTTGTCTCTGCTCGGCCCCAAATTCAGGCTGAGCAGGGAAGCAGCCTCTGCAGCATGCTTCTCTGGGTTGGCTTAGCACTGGCTTCTGACAAACAGGGAGAAAATTATGATGTTATTGCTATTGCTGGGTATTGCAGAAGTACTAATATCTTTACAGGCATTAAAGAATTGAGTTATGCCTGGCATTTGCTAGTTATGTACTTACAGTCATGCAAAGAGATGGAATAAGGCACGTCTACTCTGCCTCCATTTCCTGTGATTTAAAGGACACTCCTAATCACAACTTTATTATGCCTGCCACACACTGCTTATATTTCTGAAAGGAGCTTGACTGAGAGTATTGACATTTCCTAATGATATTTTGATCATTTTCCTGTAAATTATCACGTTAGGAAATACGCCATATGGAATAGAGGAAGGGATGGAGAATTTTACTTTCAGCCAGATATAGATGAGTAAACCTTGCCATGGTTCTGGGTGCTCAAGGTCTTTCTAAGATGAGCTTAATATATTTGGGGCCACATTTGAAACTTCTACTGAATTTAAATAGGCTTTGAGTTAGACCTTTGAACAGTAACTGGTGGGGGTTTTTTTATACAGGTTGTCACCATATTGCTTTTGTAGACTTCAGCTCACCAAGTTCTCATAGCCTCATGAGCAAAAGTAATGTCACTGTTGGTATTCCTCAGGAGCAGTTATTGTGGTGGGTACAGCAGCACACTGTTAGGAGATTAACCTCCCTATGATGAGTGAGGAGGGAGGCAGCCTGTGATGGGAGGTCATACTGGTGGCAATTAATGGCCTTTTCATCATATTCAAGTACTTTGCTCTAGTGTGGTAGCTGGTGGCGTAAGCTTCTGGGAGATAAAATGTAAGGGAGGGAGAAGGAAAAGGGAGGTAAAATATGAAATGTGTGACATGTTGCAATGATGCAGTTATCTTGGCAGTTCATGAATGACACAGCAAATCCCAGACACTACAAACAGTGCTAATTCTGTGGGCTGTGATTCAGACACCTCATGTTCAGCCTACCCAGATCAGAGGATCATCAGTAATTGTCACAGGGAGAAGACTATGCTGTTAAAAAAAAATCTGACATCAATGGCAAATAGGACTGGAGTTTGCAGCAATTTTGGAAGGTTTGTTTTATTTCTATTTTTCTCCATGCAGTGTGGCACTGTGCATGGTCCAGAATTTAGGGGTCCATTCACAGATTTACCACTGCTCACACACATATCCAGTGGTCTTTAACCCTGGTGCGAAGGGACTTCTCATCTGGAAGGGAGAGAAGTCTCCACTGACAGAAGTGGCTTTGCAAATAGGAGAGCAGCAACTAAGAAAGTCCTTTATCAATAACACATCCTGTATGTTAGCAAAACCATAAGCCTAGCTGAAATAAGTCAAGATAATCTTTTCCGAAAGCTCTTTCAGCATCACCCTGAGATGGGGATTTCATTGTTAACTTAATAAAATGGTCTTTCGTTTTCATGACATGATTTACAGGGCAGACTGTACAAGCTCACTGGGCTTTTGGTTGCATGGACAGGTCTTCGTTGCTTCTAGCCCTTGAATATCCAGGCAAAATCTGATCAAACATGTTGACCTTTACTGCAGGTCCACCTTTGATTACACTGTGGGTCAGCACTTAGCATATGAAATAGTTTGCTTTACCAGGTGAGATCTTAAGAGCAAAAACTTAAACCTTGACATTTAAGTTTTACTTCCAGATGCTTTGATAGAACTATCTAGCACAGGCAATCCTAACGAAGTCATGTCCACTTGATGGCATTTAATTCAGCCACTTTTTTTTTTTTCTCCTCCATAAGCAAACAGTAAAGCTCTCCATTTCTTCCATGAGTGTGTTCTTGCAAAGCTCAATTCTGAACACTAAACCACAAAAAGCTACAGCCAACCGCAAATGTAAGGAGCAGATGGAAAATACAAAGTGTATCTTCTGAACTTCCTAATGATAACATAAGCACATCACGCCTGCAATTGCTCTATCCCTAGTTAATGTACCTATTGCCATTTGCAAGTATTAGTTTAGACCTTCTGCTTCAAAATTCTACAGTCAGACAGACTGCACACTCATGAATTGAGGTTATCTGAAACAAATATTGCCCATGAATTTCTTTTTCCCTCTAAAATCTTTAAAGATCTTAGAGACATGTAAAATAGACTTAGCAGAATACATACTGTTATTGGTGACTAGAGTCAAGCAATCAATCTTAGAATCATCCCTGGAGTGCACTAGCATTTCCTTGCATATGGGTGCTTTGAGAAAGCAAGTAAATTATCTGTTTAGAGCGATTAAGGGAGTTGGTGTACTAACCTGCAAACTATAATTTAAGGAGTCAAAAGCCTTTCTCTCCCCACCCCCTTCTGCAGAAATTAACAACTCCAGTAGCATAATGTTTTTTTGTACTGCTGCTCTCTCTACAGTAAAATATACTTTATTACTATTTGGAGGCTTTATCCCTTTATGGCAACCAGTACCAAGAGTAATATTACACCAATAACTTGGTTTGCTAAGTATTAATACAAGGGAAATTATGCTAAGAGCACTGTGTGAGTTTAATTGCAATTCACACTTTAATATTTTGATGGAGCTGTAAAAATGTAGAATGAGAAACATTACAATTCTATTATATAATAATAAATTGTGTTGTGGACAAGGATATGAGCTGTACTTGCCATAATGAAGCACATTCTACTTCCCATCTCTCCGTTTTGATCTTGTATGTGTATGATTTTGTAGAAAGGTTCAGGAAAGGTGCAACAGAACAAGTAAGGAATGAATTCAGGGTTATATATTTTTATTTCCAATAATCAGAAACAAAATGAAAATAATGTAAATCATCTTTCTCATGAAGTGTTTGACATAAACACTTCATGTAAAATGTGAGATTGTTTAGAATGAATGCTATCATGTTTAATTTTTTTTTTTCCTAGGCTTAATCTTGCCAGGTTTGTATGCATCTAATAAAATGTTATTCTGAGAAATATTCAGAGATTCATCCCCTTTCATTTTTCCCTAATAGAAATGACATTTCTAAACTGCTATGCTTTTTCCTGCTATTTCTATTCATAAATGAGGGATGCACTGTAGCAGCTATGCTTCCATGGAGCCAAATCTTGCTGGACTGCTCAATTAGTCCCATTGTATTTCTCTGAAGGCAAATGTATATTTGGCCCTGGACTAGTAACTTCAGCACATAGTGTCTGAAGCTGTCCCATAAGAGCCCTCAGAAGGAAAATCTGTGGTGCGTATAGCGCAAAATTACATGCGAGATGTTTGACTTGCTGACCTGCTTATGTTGTTTCCAAGCACCTCATCTTTGGTCATTTTTTTTTTTTTTTTTTTGCATGTGTGTGACAGTAACTAGTTATGCTTCAAAAACTCACTTGCTTTCAATCAGCTGTGTGTGCCCTGGGCCAGTTGCTGCAAAAGACACTAGTTCTCATGCTCAATAATTACAGCTCTCTGAGAACATAGCCAGGATCAAGGACTGGATGCTGTAGATAGCTACGGAAAGATATAGTCCAAAGTGAAAGATCTTTTGATTTAGTCAAGTAAATGACTGAAGAAGGTAGACTGTACTGCAGGTTCCCCAACTTCCATGTTTTGCGTGTTCTGAAGTAACTTGTGGGTGTTCAAAATATCAACCCTATGGGTTTTCCAGATATCAGTAGTGACTGAAAGGAGACTAAGCTAACAGTTTAGTCTTATGATCTGACATCCAGACTAAAATACATAGAGATATGTGACTTCAGGCAAATCTCTCGAGCTCTTTTTAGCTTCTGTTTTGGTAGTTGGGAAGCGGAAATAAAAATGTCTCTCTCCAACCTCAGAATATTTTTCTGATTAAATAAGAACATTATTTGTGTCTGTTTTTCCCCTAGATTACTCTGTTTTCAGAGAAGTGCAGGTACAGCTGGGAATGACACCACTTCTGTGCCACTGATACAGAGGGAACATCATGTCCTGTAGCAAGACCTTCCTTAATTTAGCAGTAACAAGGACAAGATTAGCCACAAAATATATTGGTATCGGGGGTTTGGTGTCATGCCACCAATAGCAATACAAGACTCCATGGGAGAGCTGATAAAGACCCAACTCGTGTCCTCGGGGAGGACAGCAGAGCACCACTTGAGCAGATCTGCTGACCATCAACATGTAGTCGTTATCAAATAGTGGTTCACTGTGATTTTTCCTTTGAATGTCTGTGAATGTATGTGTGCAGGTAGAGGATGATGCAAGACTGCTGGTTTATTTGTTCTCCCTATATAAAGTAGGTACTCAGAGTGAAACCAAGGATTTGTAACAGCAACATTTACCTTTTCTTATCAGGCTTAATCCTCAAAGGCTGATGTAGTTTTCCACTGGCTTCAGTGGATTATTTTTTCAGGAGGGTGGGGGGTGGGGAGAGGAGGGGAGGGGCGAGGTGAGAATGATTTAAACTAACAGGTGCTTATATACCTCATTGCCAGCCCAAGTACTCTCACTAACAAGTTATGTCCTTTCACCTCTACTAGCTTATAACACCTTGCCTTTTCACCAATTCCTTCTGCCCCTCCTGGTCTGGTTATTCTGCTGTATCTGGTTTTCTACCCATGCTCTTGGGCTGAGCACAGCCGACTGCACATTTCTCTCATTCCTGAATCTAAACCCATCCATGTGTCTTGAATGAGCAACTTACACAGGGATTTTCTCAATTAAAATGTTCACAGAGTCATTAAACTAACTAATGGTGGAAACTTCAGTAGAAATAATGCTGTAATGAGACAAGTTTTCATCATCTTGCAGAGGAAAACATATTTCACTTGATTCAGATAAATTATATGCCCCTATGTATTATGATCAATATTTTAGCAAGACTTAGTATTTAACTGTGTCATTTTTGAGTAATGAATAATCACATTGAGTACATGAAAAATGAGTAATGACAGATATCACTAGACTGGTACGTTTTCTACTTCTCAAAATGATATTTAATTTTTTACAAAATAAAGGATTAATATTTTTACAAAATAAAGGATTCGGCAACTCAAACTTGACCCTTCTAATGGGTATCTATCATTTAATATTGTGACTGCTCTCAAAGTACAGATTAACATAACTAATTCTAAAATGCATTCACATAGTTCTGTATTTTGACCAGGGAAAATGGAGCCCAGTTGTCAGGGAATGTATGTGATAAAACTGGATTTCAGAAATTGCAGGCCTGAGCAGACCATTACTCTCTGATGTTGCACAATGACAGTAGTACTTAGTAGGTCACGGCTACTTCATGGCTTTGTTGTTATAGGAAACATAAAAGATGTAAAGCATCAGAATATCTAAAATAACTAATGATTTTTAAATAATGTGTAGAAAACTACAGCAGCTGTCCTTAACTCAGCATGCTTTAAATTGTATATTTATTTGCCTCTGCTTACCGTATCACACTTCTTTTGTGTGCACCCTTCCCAATGGCCAATATTAAAAATGTTTATGCTTGAACTTACATTCTTAAAAGCACAGAACAGGACCAAAAGAACAGTTTTGATTTTTCTCTAAAAAGGCCAGTGTGATTTCAAGCATCTACTTAAGAAAATCTTTGCCTCTTCTAAGGCCTGTTGAATGAACCATCAGTAAATGTGTGCTGGTGGGAGGCATTTGTCACTAATCAAAAAGAAATCTCTCTATGCATAGGATACTAATTTTTTCTCAGTCAGGTAATCAGTCACTTGATTACATTGATCTGTGGTTGACTTTTTTTTTTATTTCCAACAACCGATCTGTCACACAGTTTTACGGTTGCAATTGGGTTGATAGATATTGTATATATTTTCAATATCCTTAGGCTATTCTGCTCTTGATTGACTTCTTTTTTTCATGATGTCTAGCAGGTGCCTAAAATTAATCTCCAAGTATGACCACAGACATGGTGACTTGCTCTTGTAGCTGGGTTTAGTGGTGCAATATTGTACTTCTACCTTTAAAAAAATTTTAAAAAAATCATATTGATGACTATACCATATTTCAGTTGCATTAAAGAGAGGCATTATTGGCCTCAATAGTTATTTTGGGGTCTTTAAAATTAAAACAGAATGAACAAGCAACAGAAGGGTCTGTGATTGCTTAGGTCCACCCTTCTGTCAAGCAGCTCCTAATGGAGTTTTGCAGTGTTATCTGTAACAGGCACTGTTTGGGTTTAATCACCTATAATATACAAAGAAGTTTCTATTCCTAATGGAGTGGACAAAAGGATTTTCAGGTGTCCCTGCAGTGTAGCTGGCTGTAAGGTTTCTTTCCAATATTTAGTTATTTTAGCACAGTCCAGACAATTTTCTAATGTTTGTCATTTTACGGAAGAATAACGTCAATGAGATCAGCTATAATCTTCTCATTATATTTACATAAATACTATTCTCCTTTTAAACTCCTAGCCGAGTTGTAGCTTTTTCACTCAAAGTGAAATTTTCCCTTTGTCAATATCAGTGTTTTCCTTAGGGATGAAAGAGCTAATAATCTATTCTATATAACAGGAAAATTCATATTAATACTATCACAAAGATGGTGATTACTGACTCTTATAGGACTAGTTTTCCACAATGACAGAAAGGCATTCTAAAATGCATTTTCATAAATTAGGTCACTTAAATCAGTTCGATATGTAAGTCATGGTAGCAAATTTTTCACTTGGCAGCTCTTCATTTTGTTGCTTGGACTAATTCTGATTTAAGAATTCTCTTCAGTTGTTCACTTTTTTTCCTCAAAAATTAATTTTTCAGTAAATTACACATCACAAAATGGTATAAAGACATTTGGTGCCACCCCTTGTTCTACCTGTGGAGATGACTTCACGAGGCACAATCACTGTAAATAGTAGAATCACAAGTGACAGATAAGAATCACAGTCACAGATAAGTGACAAAGCAGACTTTTTTTCACTGTGAAAAAAAACTTTTTTCATAAGGGGGGAAAAAGAAAGTGGAAGCAGAACTGCGCCCCAGTTCTTTTACTAATGATGGGAGTAAAACGAAGCTATACTACTCACATTTGGAAATAGATTTTAAGATTATAAGTCATTTAACCACTTTTAAAGACTTTACCCCAGAGCGCCTCAGTGTTAGAGCCATACAAACATGTGGCAAAAGACAGTCCCTGCCCCAGTGAGCTTAATAGCTCTCTGGGTTCCCCCCTGGCAATGCCCATTATGCTCCAACCCTCATCGCTTGTGGAGGATGAAGGCCTCTGCCTCCTCCTCCTGATTATTTTAACAGACCTCCGGAGTGAACCCTCTAGACTTAGCTGTCAGTGCCACAATCCTTTCAAAGTTCACCTGGCAGGTTTCCCAGAAAAGCAAGACACAGATGTTTAAGGTGGTTGCCAGGAAAAAGGCTGAATAATGCTCATTCTAGCTATTTGTTTGGGATACTGGTTCTCACTTTATGAAATAAATATGCCAGACATTTATCTCTTGAATGAAAAGAAATTGCTGCAAGGGTCTTGCACTGTTCTTCGCAGAACCTTTCCAAGACCTCTCAAAGGCCTTTGACGGACCATCTTGGATGCTCTAATCCTAGCACTATTTCTGTATAGAATATCAGTTTCACCAGGTCTTCCAGGGCTTGGATGGAGTTTGTTTGGGGAGACTTCTCTATCATTGTCTTGCAGGTGGGCCTGAATATCATTTTCTCAGGTCAGAACTGGCTTTTGTTTCTTGTAAACTGTTGTAGCGGTGTGAACATGCAAACCCACTAGCTATTGTGCACTGCTCTGTGATTGCCAAAGAGTGGGTATGTGGGCTGGTACTCATATATATTCTATAGCATAACACTTGTTACCTCATATCAAACTAGGATGTAAGAAGTTTATAGGATCCATTTCTTAATGGCCAAAGTGTCTGGATGACTGGCTGCATCTGCTCATAGAAAGCAGACATTTCTGTTTTTCTTACAAGGCAGCCAGGAAGAAGTCCTGACTCAAGTCTATTGGCCTGCCCACACACCAGTAAAATGCTCCTGAAATCCTGTGAAATTGATCAAATTTGTGAAAAAAAACCCAAAACAACTCCAAATACCTTCATCTGGGTATGCGTTTGTGAAAACACAGTGATCCTGCAATTAAGTTGACATAATTTATCAGTGCTTTTTACTAGAAATGAAATGTTGTCAGTATTTTTCAACTTCCCCTCGGGGGAAAGTATCTCCTTAAATGAATTTCAATTTTGACTGACCTCTTCATTGTATATATGGAATATTTCATATATATGGGTGTTAATTGCACTTTTTAATGCTTCATATTTACCATGAAATTCCTTTGTGTGATATTGGAAATGTAGGCAAATACCCAAGCTGTTGCTTAGATGACATTGCATCATTAATCCTCAATGGCTACAGGATCTGCTCACAATGTATTTGTTACAGATACTGTGTTTTAATGTTAGTAGAAGACAGGAAAGTTTATTTCCTAACATAGGGTGACCAGACAATTGAGGTTGAAGGTGGTGAATATAACAGAGTGATCTTATCAGAATAACAGAAGAGGGGAAAGAAGAAAGCGAACAAGAGATCAACTTTTCTTGTCTGATACTCCACCTCCATTCTAATGCTATCTGCTGGATATTGCCTTTTGTTTCTTCCATAAAAAGAAGCTTTGCCTAGTCTTATGTTTCTGTAAAGTGCATTAGAGAATATCATCATAAAAATCACTGAAGACAGTACTTCAGCAGCTTATATATAGACATCATCGCTGTAAAGTGCTTCTGTCTTTTGAAAGCAACATGGCAGAAAGAAGGAAACTTGATGGGAAAAGCCTATTTTACCATGCTTTTGCACTTCAATTTTCTGGCTGTGTTTGTGTTTCAAAGTTGGTACAGTAGTTTTCTTTTAGGCAATAGCTTTGGTTCCACTCATAAGGAACATATGGTCATGCAATTGGTTAAAAAGCTACTACAGGGATTGCTTGTGCGTGCCAGGCTGGGAGAGGGTAAGAGCCATGCTAAGGCTGTATGTGATTGGTGTGGTTAAAGGAAGGAATGGCAACAGATGGCCTCCTCCTTAGCAGCTCACTTTGGCCCATCATTCACAATCAGTTGGTAAGCATGAAATAAAATTTTGTTCCTTAAATCTATAGAAGAAGGTAGCCAGCTGCCTTAAAAACTACAAAGCAAAGTACTGGTCATAAACTTAAAAACAAGAAAAAAAGAAAGGAAAAAGGGGGGAGTAGATGGGATAGAAGGGTCAAAGAAGTCTATTTGTACGTTGAATAGTTCTGGGTTTTGTTTTGTTCTTTTTTCATGGAGCCTTTGTACTTTTGACCACCAGTGCTCTCCAAATTCTTAGTTGTGTGACCCTCCCCTTGCTTTTCGCAATTGACTTGCATCTGTTTTCCAAAAGATCTTTGAGTACAGTCTCTGTCTTGCCTAGTCTTGAAAGTTTAGACTCTTCTAACTGTTTTAAGAGTCACCTGGCTAATGTGCAGAATTACAGTCATAAATAGGGATCTCAATGTTATTGCCTTTTTTCCCCTTAACTTTTTCTGATAGTGACAAGACATCACGGTGAAGCTGTACCTCAGGGTCACACAGTGTCACAGTCTAAGCACCACAACACTTCTAACATGATTTCAAGAGATGCACCCTGATAAGCAGGCAAGATTAGTTTGCAACCTGTATTAAGGAGGACTTTCACCAGGTGGTGAGAAAGTCCTGGGGCTTTTGTTGACATGTGGCCAACATATGGAGAGATACCAAAAGAGGGAGCTGAAATCCCCCATGACCAATTCACATCCGACTGTTGTCGGACCTTACAATATCCACTGTACAACTCATGAGCAAAGTGTGATGGAACTTGGTGTGTCCTGGCAGCTGGCTGTGAACATATCTTAAGATGTGATACATTAGAGCTTGCCATTGTGAACTCTAATATAATAAAAATACCAAAACACCATGTTTCCTGAAAGAATATAGAAGCTTTTATTGAAGGAAGGATTATTCATCATTCCCCATTCTTACAGTAAGAAAACTTTATCAATATATTTTCAGAAGTTACTATTGTACTAAATTATTCTTGTTTCATAAAATTGCAGTAGCAGCGCTAATAAGAGAATAACTCTGCACAGTGCTGCTCAGGCAGCACTGAGGTGATAATTACAATTAAGGTGGCATAAAAATAAAGATTACCTATACATATGCACTTCAAACTGAGTAACCACATATTTTCAGTAACTAGAATTCTCATGTACTTTGAAATGGTAAATTTAGCCATAGATGCAGCATATGATGTGTTCCTATTTTATATATGCCCATGTCAATGGTGATTCTTTTTTTCTGACATAGCAGCTTTAGGAGAAGTAAGATTTATGCACTCATGCTAATGGCCTGTTCTCACAGAGTTGGGCTAAATGTTCTTGCACTTCCTTCAAAAAGATGCTACTGTTAACTTAATTTTCAATGTATTAATGTAATCTTTGTGCTTTATCTAAGGTGTTATAAGTTTGTTCTCTATACATGTTTAGTGCAGTATGAATGAGACATAGAAAAATCAATCATTGCTTCACAGAGAAACATGAACTCTGTTAGCTTCATTTTTCACACTGTGAAATGACTTGACCTTCCTTTCCGCAGAAATCCAAATATCTCCAATCTGTATTCAACAGCGTAGCTGGGCACAAATTTTCCATTAACATTTTCTGGATAGAAAACTGTGATTTCATTCTTCTTGTTTTGTGTGAAAATAGGGTTTTCTTTAGATCAAATGGAGTATTCTCAGCAGAAAAGGTTTCCATTCTGTCTCACAGGGGTTGCAGTTCAGTTACCTTTCGCCTCTGCAGCTGTGGACCGTTGGCCTCAGTCTCTCTTGCCTGACCCACTATGGCCACTTCTTCAGGAATAGGCACCACAGGGCAGCTTGTGGTGGCTGCAGCCTGGCTGCTGAGCCCTGCCTTTGGAGCAGAGCACTGAATGGGTCCTCTTACTCCTTCTCCATGTCTTCATTGCCTTTGTACCTCGCTTTGTAGGGTGTGCGTGCAGAGCCTTTGGGGATTGATGTTAGCATGGGATGTATGTAGAAAGGATGAGACTGGAATGCCCCTTCTCTACTTCAAACTCTGCATCCTGCTGTTTGCTGCCGTACCTGAACGAATAGGTGGGAAGTCCAACCGTTTTGGTGTAACCTCATCCACTGCCTTGGTTGTACAGTGCTCTGAGCCTTGTCCTTCCACCCATGGCCACTCAGTCTTGACTGCACCAGCAGTTGCCTAAGGGGTCCAAGCATTTGTTCCTTCATCAGAGGAGAGGGGTGCTCCAACAGGCCTCCTCTTCCTCTAACCCTGAATGGGTACAACCACCAAAGCCATCCACCATGAGATTCTTTCCAGAAAGCTGCCTCTGGACTTACAGAGTAAGATGGGCAGGGGAAGGGCTGGCTGGGGCAGGGCAGGAGTGGGTGAAATGGCAGCAGGACTCATAGCCTGTAGCCTCGTTGGCAAAACTGGAGCCTGACCCTTGCTGAGCCAGCATTCCCCTTTGTAGCAGACTGTGGGACTGGGCAGTGGTGAACAGGGTCAGGAGACCTTGCTGATCTTATTATCCCTGTCCTGAGCTGTTGCAGGTGCTGGGAACTGCAGTTGTATTTTCCACTGCAACTGTAAAAGAGGTCACGCCAAGGGTGGTTGAACTTTATATTCCTGGGTAAAATGAATCCTTCTCTACTGGAAGCCAGAGCTTGGGACAGCCTCAGGCTTGCACTTGCCCCTGACTGGGCAGTTTGCAGAGGCTGCTTGCTCCTAGCAGTCTCGCACCATGGGGAGTACGTACCACCCTGGCAAGCTCCCCACCACCACTCGTCGCTCCCCTGGTCCATAGCAGTGGTGAGCTGGCAGGGAGCTTGGGCACCTCATGGTACAGCTGGTGTGGGACCAAGGGTGGCCACTGGCAGGGGGTGTGCTGTGTCCCTGGGGAGGGTCCTCTTCAATATATTCATCAGTGTGGATGAAGGGATGGAATGTACCCTCAGGAAGTTTGCTGATGACACAAAACTAGGAGGGGCTGACACCCCAGAAGGCTGTGCCACCATACAGAGAGACCTGGACAGGCTGGAGAGATGGGCTGAGAGAAACCTAATGAAATTTAACAAGGTCAAGTGTAGGGTGCTGCACCTGGGGAGAAATATCCCCAAGCACCAGTACAGGTTGGGGGATGACCTGCTGGAGGGCAGCTCTGAAGAAAAAGACCTGTGAGTTCTTGTGGACAACAGGATGACCATAAGCCAGCAATGTGTCCTTGTGGCCAAGAAGGCAAATGGCATCCTGGGGTGCATCAAGAAAAGTGTGACCAGAAGGTTGAGGGAAGCCATCCTGCCCCTCTGCCTTGGTGAGGCCCCATCTAGAGTACTGTGTCCAATACTGGGCTGGGAACTGCTGGAGAGGGTACAGCAAAGGGCCACAAATATAATTAAGGGCCTGGAGCATCTCTTCTAGGAGGAAAGGCTGAGGGACTTCCCCTGTACTTGGCACTGGTGAGACACCTCAAGTACTGTGTCCAGTTTTGGGCTCCCTACCACAAGAAAGACATTGAGGTGCTGGATCGGGTCCAGAGAAGAGCAATGAAGCTGGTGAGAGGTCTGGAGCACACGCCTTATGAGGAGAGGCTGAGGGAGCTGGGGTTGTTCAGTCTGGGGAAGAGAAGACTGAGGGGAGACCTTATTGCTCTCTACAACTATCTGAAAGGAGGCTGTAAGAGAGGCGGGGGTTGGTCTCTTTTCCCAGGTCACAGATGATAGGGCAAGAGGTAATGGCTTCAAGTTGCACCAGGTTAGATATTAGAAAATATTTCTTTACTGAAAGGGGTGTCAGGCACTGGAATAGGCTGCCCAGGGAGGTGGTTGAGGCACCATGCCTGGAGGTATTCAAGAGATGAGTTGACCTGGTGCTTGGGGATATGGATTAGTGGTGGATTGGTGGAGATTTGGGTGTGATATGGTGTTTGTGTGTTGGTGGGTTTTTTTGGTTGTTTGTGGATTGTGTTTTTTTGGGGGGGGGTGGGGGGGTGGGGTGTTGGTTTGGTTTTTTTCATTGTTTGAACTAGATAATCTTAAAAGGTCCCTTCCAACCTAGGTGATTCTGTGACTTGGGTCATTTTAGTCTTGAGAAGAGAAGACCTAGGGGGGATCTGATCAATGCTTACAAATACTTAAAGGGAGGGTGTCAGGAGGACCGGGCTGGTCTTTTCTCAGTGGTGCCCAGTGACAGGACAAGAGGAAATGAGCACAAATTTGAGTACAAGAAGTTCCACCTAAACTTCAGAAGGAACTTCTTTAATGTGAGAGTAGTAGCACTGGAACAGGCTGCCCAGAGAGGTGGTGGAGTCTTCTCTGGAGGCATTCAAAACCCACCTGGACAAGTTCCTGTGTAATGTGCTCTGGGTAGACTTGCTCTGGCAAGGGAGTTGAGCTAGATGATCTCCAGAGGTCCCTTTCAACCCCATACGATTCTATGAGAGGAGTGGCGAGGGTGGTGTGACCAGAGCTGGGTGTCTGCAGTGGTGACACTCAGGTGTGTCTTTGGGTCGTTTGAAACTTGACTGCAAAAAGCCAGTTTCTGAACAAACTTTCGCAGCTGATGGCATGGGGTGTTTGGGGAGCTCCAGGTGCCAGACATGTAACTTCTGAGGGAGAGGGATTACCTCTACTATTGCCCTTCATGGGAAAAGCAGGTTTGCTTGCTCATGCAGGGTCTCCCATCCCTCTTTGTTAGAATGAGCCCCAAAAGCCTTTTCAGGAACTACTTTGTGCAGTTTCTTAAGAATTGAAAAGGGATTACTTTAAGAAAGTGAAGACACTAATACCTGGGAAGTAGTTGGGTTTTTTAGTTTTTTGCTGGGTAAGTACAATGGCTGCTGGCAGACCCTTTGGGTGTGGGGGTGGCCAGCTGGCACCCCCTGACCCTTTCTGAAAACAAGGGGAGCAGAACTGCAACTTCCACAAGAATTCCACAGAATGCTTTTGGTAAGTTGCTTAGTTGAGTTTAATGCTTCATGCTCAAGGTAGCAAAAATAGGCGAGTTATTGAACATAAGTGATTTGGTGACAGGCTAGGGCTTTACTTTTATTAATAGTATTTTAAAGAACTACAACAAAAAACCAAAACCAAAACAAAAAACACAAACCAAAAAACATAATACCAACAAACCCTTTGCACCTGTTTCTGGAGAAAAGGTCTGAAGATGTGACCTCACCTCCTGTGTTAGTTCAAAGTATTTGCCACAAATGACAATTTTTGAATGGGGCTTTTAAAACCAACGGTGATGCTAAAATAAGAAACAGAAGAGAGAAAGGGTCCTGATTCGTACTGTTTCAAAGCTCTGGGCCCAGAGCAGTGCTTTTGAGTCTGTTGGTGGAGAAAACAGAAATGTGAGAGAGGAAATGCTGCATGCATCTGCCTGCCTGCAGTGGGAGAGGAGCAGTGCTTTGGGTTTTGCTAGGTGCAAGCGCAGGCTGTCAAGGATGCAGCTTTGCCCAAGCTCCCGCCCCTTCAGGGGCCACAAGACACATGATGCAAATGCGAACCTCACAGCAAAGTCCAGACTAAGACGATGAAGTCTGTCATGTTTGACTTCCACCGATAACGGTTCCACAGCTTTCCCTCAGCAATATTTTTAACCCAAGAGCACTTATAAAACAACTGTGTACTCCTTAGGAAGGCAAGGAATTTATAGGTTATGTTAGGTGATCTGCTACTGATCTACTTTATAATCTTGGATTTGTCTCTTAATACTGAGGAAGCCTGTAAAGATGCTTCTGTTAGAGGGTTCAGTGGAGCCTGGGCTCTGTGGTGACAGAGATGGCCACTGTGACCAGCTGCGTGAGCCTCCTGGAGCTGGGGCACAGCTGTGGAGGTGGGACCCCACCAAAGCAAGGGGCATTTCAGACTTTGCCAATACTAAGTTCCCAAGTCTCATTGGCATGCAGGGAGGTTCAGAGTGTGACTGGTCCAGTAGAAAACCAGTTTTGGTTTTGTCTTTGCAATACCAATGTATGTACTCATTTGCTCAGTGGGTATGTGTATTTGGAATTTTATATTTATGAAATGGATGTGGAAAATCATAAGATGTTACATAAGATCATAACTAATGTTACTGTTCAGAAGGCAGTTGTATCCGAAAGCATGTGGGCTGGGTGCATGAATCTGGGTAGAAAATAATTTGATGGAGGGCACAATGGGCCCCTTTCCCCCTCTGGGACTCTGCTCAGGCTCTCCCTGGGGTGGGTCGTTCTGGGATGCCCCCATCCTGCCCAATACCCTCAGGTGAGCCGTGCTGCGACCCGGTCCCGCGAAGCCCCTCGGCGGACAGGGCGGCCAGCCCAGCTGGCAAGCAGAGGCCGCTCCGCGGGAGCCAAGCCCCAGGAGCGCTCGGGAGCCCTCCGGGGCTGCCCGGGCCTGTGCTTTCCTCTTCCCCCTCCCCTGCCATCCCGCAGCTCCCGGTAAGTCTGACCCTGAGCGCCACCCGTGCCATCCGTGTCCGCACCATCTCTCGGGTCAGCGGGAGTCAGGTTTGTTCTCTCACAGGAGCTGGCTTTGGCAATTAAATTATTGATGGCTATTTAATTGTTTGGTTTGATTTTTTTTCTTTTTTTTTTTTTTTATTATATTTTTTTCTCACCCCTACCCCCACTTTTTTCCCTCCACGGCTCCCAGCCCAGACAGGACGCTCTCAGGTTACCCCGAGGCGCGAAGCCCCGCTGCTCACCCCCCAACCACGACTCCTCATCCCTATCCCCGCTGTTTCTCCTTCGCTGCAAAACTTCCCCGGGCGGGGGGCTGCCAGGCTCCGCCAGATCCCGGCGGTGCTTCCGCGCCGGCTCCATGCCGCGGCTTCGGGCCGCCCCGGCTCCTCCCCTCGCGGTGTGCGAGTCTGTGTGTGTGTGTGCCTGCGCCAGGGCCGCCGCCGCCGCCGTGCCTGCCTCTCCCAGCCAGGCAGCCAGCCGCGCCGTGCCGCGCTGCTGGCGGCGGCCGGAGCGGGCGGCGGCGGCGGCGCTCGGCGAGCCCCGGGCGGCCCCGCGGCGGCCGCCGCTCCCCGCCGTGCAGCTGCCCCATGCCGGCCGGGCAGCCCTAGCCGCGCCGGCTCGGTTCTCCTCGGCTCGGGGCAGGGAGGGGGCAACACTTCTCTGAGTCTCCCCACCAGATCGTTATGGACCTATTCGACTTTTTCAGGGACTGGGACTTAGAGCAGCAGTGGTAGGTTTTTTGGGTTTTGTTTTTTTTTTTTGGTGGTTTGGGGTGGGGTTTTTTTTGTTTGTTTATTTTGTGTTTTTCTTTTTTCTTTTTTTTTTTTTCCCCTCCCCTGTCTCTCCATCCTTCTCGTAGCTGCCTCCTTCTTCTTCCCGCTCGCTCGCACCCCCGGTGCTTTAGCCTTTGTTGCGGGGTGAAGCGCCCGGTGCCCGTCGGCGAGCGGCTCCGCGCTGCGCCCGCGGGTGAACCGCGCCGGGGGCTGGCCGGCTCCGGCCACACTCCGCCGTCGGCTGGGGCCGGGGCTGGCGGGGAGCAGCTCGCCGGCTGCGGCGGGCGAAGTTGGCCGGAGCCAGGGCGGGAGGTGGGTAGAACCAGGGGAAGCGGTGAAATGTGCCGGGGTGCCGGCTGAAATCGCAACAGCAGCAGCGAGCCCCGAAAGCGGACGCGGTGCCGGAGGGGCGATGCTCGGCCCGGGATCGCAGCTTTGCTTGGTGTGGTGTTTACCGCTGTCAGTGACAGTGTCCCTTTCGCGGGGAGAAACGCAAGTGGAGTTTTGCTGTGTGGCACAGTTCAGCTACAGCCTTCCTCAGCGTGGGGGCTTCTCTTGCTGTGTGGTGTGGGGGGTGTTTTTTTGTTGGTGGTTTTTTTTTTTGTTGTTGGTTTCCTAGTGTGGGTGAAGCGTGGTTGAAATTAGTTTTGGAAGTGGGACGATCAGTCTCCGTGATATTATAACAGGTCTTTTCCCTTAGATCCCCCCTCCCTCCTCGTTATTCGATTTTATTTATATTTTTTTTGAAGAGTGGAATTTTAGTTTTATATGGCTCTGCACACCTCGGTGCATCAGTTTAAGTATATTGTAAACTTGTTACCGAAGTGAATGTTAAGGAATTTTCGATGGGTGACAAGTAGCTGGGAAAGTTAGAATTTGTGTAGGTATTTAATCACTTCCCCGGCTGGTTAATGAGATTGTGCTTCGACTGTTTTTATTGGTTCTTTCTTTACTTTTCAGTTTACAAATATAGTTATAAAATTCTTTAACTATGCACGGTGAAATTTAGTGGTTGCTTAGTGCTTTGCTAAATGCTTTTAGACTGGAGTGCAGTTTGCCAAGAAAGAGAGGGATTAAATTACTGTATTTTGTAATACTAATCTCTAAATGTCACAGATTATATATGTGTATGCATGTGCATTTGGACCTCGTGTTTTGCAGAGGGTTTACTTTACTTTTTTATAATATAAAGGTATGTCTAGGAAAAAGATAATATATTTAGTTATCTTTTTGCCAAACAGTCTAACTGCTGTGGTTGCAAATCCAAGATAATCAGAACCAAATACCTGTCACGTTCTGGTTTACAGTAGTTTGAAATAAATCCTTGGAACTGTAAATTACACTATATCAGTATTAATCTTTAAGCAGGCATTTTGGATTATGTAAGTTTTATCAGCTCTACATAAACCACTGTATTACATCTTTTAATAATCATGCTGTTGTTATTTAAAAGTAATAAGCACAATAAAATTAGTGCTCAATTAAATATTATGCTTCTACCACACTATTTTTATTCTGCTACACTAATTTATTTTGCAGACAACTGATAACTAGCATATTACTACTCAAATAATATTTGCATACAATTTGCCTAATTTATAACATGGGTAACATCATTAATTTAATAGAAGCTTAATTCTAGAAATTTAATAGAAACCCAATATGTGGGTGTAGTTCAAATACTAAGCACATTATAGGTATTGAGTTTTAATGTTTGCTTAATAACTTACTTTCATTTGACTATGGTTTTATGTGGATTTAGAGATGTGCATCAGCAAGAAGGAAAGTCTTGTTCTTCTGTTTTTCCATAAAATATGAACATACTGCATCTTGGTCTAGAAATTCCATTTGCTTGCTTTCATACAGTGAAATTTATTTGCTTTAGTGTTTTAGGGTCCAAGAGGATAGAATGTTTTTGCTTTGACTGTTTCAAAGTGTTTGATATCTACACAAACTCTGTGGCACAGGTGTTCACGCATATTTACTTATTGCAGACATCAAGTTGGATTTAGCTTTTAATAATCCAATTAGTATATGGACATGCACATGTATATAGTAAGTAGATACATAATCTACATGTATACACAAACATTACACGTATTTTATTGTGTGTGTAAAGACTTCTGACTGACACGTAGTCAGGGTGCTTAAGGCAAGTTGATTTTAGCTCATCTACGCATAAATATGTGCATATGTATATATGTAATATGTTATACATGCATTGTCTCCGCACAGCCAGAAATACGTACACTAACCCATCAAGATTTATTGATTTTTGTCTGTGTATCCAACCCCAAACTTCTGCTAATCTGTTCTGCAAGCTCAGGCCTACAGTGTGTGTGGGTGTTTGTATGTATTATCTGTATGCAAAGTACAACAGAAACGTAGCCTGAAAAATACATATGTGTGTATATATATATATATATAAATTTTAGCTTGAACAGAGATTTTTTTTTGAAATCCAGTGAAAAGGTGTAAAGGTAACACTTTCTATGCATTGTCAATATGTCAGGAAATGACTCCTGAAAAGTTTTGGGCTGATGGGAAAAATACAGTTAATTTCCCCTTTCCCTCCTTCTCCTTCTTATCCTAATGGAAGTACCTGTTTGTGTCACTTCTTGAAGCATATTTTATCAGGAACTGTCACAGTTACAATGTTCACTGCCACTACATGTGTTCTTAAGTTCTCTCCTGGCATTCCGGATGATTAGTAGTAGCTTTGTCTTAATCCAAACTGCAGAATCAGCCCTTCAGGTTCCTACGTTAGGTGAGATCACTTGAGTATAAGAATGAGGTGTTTCATTGAACCTTCATAAGGAGTGTGGCTGGGAGGGTAGCAAGGGTTGGTGTAGGGTTTTGGGGGGTAAAATGCATAAAATTAGCCTACAAATATCCTAGTGGATGTTTTTCCAGAAATGAAATGCTGGAAAAAAACACCCCAAAGCAATTTAAATGAATCTAAACTCTGGCTGAGGTGAAAGGGCCAAAGCTAAAATCCGCTATGATTCCTAGATGAATAAGAAGCGTTCACCTGGGCTTGCACTTAATACGAGACAGTCTATAAGGGAGAAAGGAAGGGAGATGCCTATAATGAAAAGCTTGAATGCCTGTGTGCACCGAGGGGACCACTTGCTGTTTAAAAATCAAATTTCATCTTTTAAATCACTTTCTACGCTTGTCTGTGGTAACCAAGTAAATGAAATTTTGAAGTGTCCTGAGACCATGTGGCTAGATTTGAACCTGCTTATGGAGTAAGGTGGTGCCATTAATCAGCAGCTGTGAAACAACAAAACCCAACAAAAACCCAACCACCCCAGTATATAGAGCTCCTCACTAACACAAACAAAGGCAAAGAGATTCATGGTTTGTGTTATATTTATTGTCATTGGTATTAATAATTTTTAAGTTGTCCAGTCTTTTATAAAAATTGTAGAAGTCAAGAAAATACTTAGTGGGAAAATGCATATTGAGGTGTATAAAATAAAACCTGGCAAAGGGAAATAAGATTAGCAGGTACCGGTATCGCTGTAGCTGTGCGGTTGTGATGAGGAAGACTTCTCACTGCAGAGAAACAAGCCTCTTGGGTTTTTTCTTTTTTGTATTATGTATCACAAGTAGCCTAATTACAGCAAAACCAGCAAACTGCCAGTTATACAGGAAGAGGCTTAAGCTCACTACACTGTTATATAAATAGAAAGTTCAAAGGTCTGTTTGTGGCTGACAAAGCCGAGAACAGGCCATCTGTGGGCCAGGTTCCTCTCCTGTATGAATGCAAAACCATACTGCATGCCACAGCAGCGTGTACTTTTGACATAGTCCTCAACCTGGAGGGGGGTGATCCTGCTTTCCAGACAAAGGTGAACTGTTTCAGTTCCAGCCCTGGGTATTTCCCCTCCTTCGCCCACCTTCCCTCTTTGCCTGGTGCCTCTGCAGAAGTTACTGTTCTTTCACTAGGGTCTGTAATAGCTCGCTAAATGAAAAGTCTTCTGAATGTGGAAAGTGGTGTGCTTCTGATGGGAATGTGTGAAATACATTAAATAGGCCCTTTGGGAATTAGATTGAATTTGGTTTTTTGTGGTTTTTGTTTTTTTTCTTTGTGTGTGTGTGTTTTGTTTTTTTTTTTTAATTTTTGGTGGTGGTTGTGAGACTATGAGCATAGGAGACAATCACATTTTGAATGGATTTCTGGAACGTTTTTCTCCCCCTCCCTTTCTTCTCCTTGACAAGTATTACAGTTGAATTGAAGTTACTTTTTGGATTTGTATTACAGACATCTCTGAGTAATTTTTTGAAAATGTTTCAATTTGCTTTGAAAGTGTAAATGGATAGATTGTGTGGCTGCTGGTGGGTGGGTGAGGGGGATTAGATGCTGTCAAAACAAGCAGCTGAGAAAGACCAAAAATAGTCTTGGGCCAAAACCTGTACTTGAAGTACATCCTGATTTAGTAATTCTTCCCTGGTGTTGAACTCCACGGAGTGTAAATCTTAAAAGAATTTGGCTGTTTGCAAACATTAAGCTCGCATCTATCCTATGAGGCAAAATTACAATCAGTTTAACAGCATTTGAATTGTTTTCCTAATGATTCATTCAAGAATTTAATGACTTTTAAAACATACAAATTGGGATGGAGAGTAGATACTTCAGATACTGTTCAGCTGTTCTGAAGCCAGGCAGAACTTCAGAGCATTTAAGCACTTTTTATGTGAATGCCAATTATATTGTTTGGGATTTTCTTTTGAGTAAAAGGTGGTGTTACAATGCAGGTCCTTCAGTCAAGCAGAATTATTCCTTTTGTCTGTCTTACAAGGTTGTCACTGCAACCTGGAATTTAAATAATTTAAGGGGAAAATGTGACATTCTGCAAAGTATTAAATAAATATACTAAACGATTTCTGAAGAAATGAGTTGACACTGCTGGTCTTTTTGAACTTCTTAGCACTGAGGTAGTACACTCCAGTGTTGTTGAAGGAGTATTGAGATGCTTTTTTTGTGGTATGAGGCTCAAATTCTGTTTTTTATCACAGTTAAGCAAAATTCCCATCATGTAAGATGGGACAAAATTGGTTCTAAGACATAGAAAAAGCTCATGGGCCTCAGTGTAGCAGGGTCAATAGGCAGGTATGTAGTTTTAAGCACACAGTCCTATTGAAACAACTCTGATTTCTAGTTAAGTTTTACTGAAATGGGTTCTTGATTGCTCTCAAAATGTGCAATGTATTTTACTAATGACTAAACCCAAGTTCTCCATGTATTTGGTAACGGAAACTGATGTTATTTTTGAACGTGTAGTACACATCCATTTCCCTGAAGTCTATTGGCAGTTTTACATGATTGCACAAATAATTGGGCAGCTGCAAAGAATGGAAACACTAAATCTCATTTTTAAAAAAAAAATTAGAAGAATTGTAGGAAACATTTTATACTGAACCCATGCAATAGGTGGAGTGAGCATCTAAACAGGTAGACCTCATCCTGTATTTCCTAGGTGCCTTTAGGTTGAAATAATGGATTTTTTTTTTGTGTAGTGGACTTGATGGTTTGGGTTCCTGGGTGCTTGATAAGTGTATATGAGCAATAAATACCATAAGGTACCCATGTCTTCCTTCAGTTTAGGCTTGAGCCAGTATCCAGTGATGTCAATGGAGATACTCCCAGTTGACCTCAGAGTGTCCTGGATTTGACCCTGTTTTGGCCAAAAGGCAGACTGTGAAATGTGGAGCAACTCTGTAATGACCAAGATCAGCAAGGCGCTTTGCACACACCTAATACTATGCATGTGAAGAACTCCATAGAGGCCAATTCTGAACCTAATTCAAATTTACTGCCTTTCTTTTGAGAAGAAAGAAAAGAAAAATGGAAATGAAAGCTTGAATCTTTTCTCCTGGTTGCAGTTAACAGAATAGATCTTATAATGCCTGAAACATCTATTAACACTGAAACGGTGCCCCAAGTCTGGGTTTTGTAAAGTTACAAATTCTTTCTTAAGCATTGAAAAAGAAGACAGGGAATCCAGTAATATGTCAAGTTAGTATAACTTTCCAGACCGCTTACAACAGGAAGTCACAACAGTGACTCAAAGAGACAGCTTTTCCATCCTTTTATTGTTACTGAATGTTCTATATTGATGCTTTGTAATAAAAGTATTTGTTTAAATTGTTCTAATAGCTTTGGTCAGAGGTCAGAAGGTTTGTTAATCCTGACTAATGGACAACTGCAGAGATAAAAAATGAGAGGAAGGATGGCCATGTGCTGTCAGTAGCTTTTAAGCTCCATTTTGAATAACTTTGAATGATACAGTTGCTTGACCAAAGATTATCACAAAGAGCGTGTGATAATCCAGTCTGCATTTGTGAGTGAAGATTTTGGGGAATGAACTGGGGGGGTTATTTTCAGAAACTGTGCTGGAGCCTAGGCTTGCAGAACCTTGAGGAGAATTGCAAGTTGCTCCTTAATTTCAACAAGACCGCTGTCGAGTGTGGTCAATACGATGGGTTTACAAGGTTGGGCTCATAATGCTGAAAAAATAACATGGAACTAGAGAGCTGAGGTAAGGGAATAAACCAAAACTTCCTGCAGTTAACTTCCCAGCTGTTATAAACTGTTTTATTGTGAAGAGGCTCTTTTTCAACTCATACGTAGCAGATCCACACCATAAATTATTATGACTGTTAAACAAAGGGTCTAGTTGGTAGTCTCTTCTGTAAAACTTTATATCACATATTAATGACATTTTATGAATGTGTTCAAATCAAGCCACTGAAGGAAGAAAACTCTTAGTTGTGGAATTTTTTTTCTTTATGTGACCTCGGCAGTTAAGCTGTTGTTGATAAGGCCTTATTCCAGGTGATTTGAGATGGTGAGGCTTAAGGAGAGTTGGACATGATACCACAACTGGAAGCTGACTTTCACTGTAGGTGACACAGGGAATGGGAGGATGCCATTTACTATGTACAGTGTCTTGTTTAGTGAGGATATATAGTCAGCAATTCAGATTCCTGACTCAGACGCTGCACGGTGCTACCAGTTATAGTAAGACGTGAATAGCCCACTCATAATTATGTGCTTTTATAGGGGTGGAGTATTAACAGCCAGCATGAAAGAAGACAAGATAGAGCACCAAGCTAAAAATCACTCAGTTGTTCCTTTGACAAGTATTATAATAGCTTTTTTTTTACATGGTGGTGTGGAATAAATAAATTCTGTACCTCTAGTGGGGAATTGCTGTGATTCATGGAGAAGTTCTATATTGCTTTTGGTGCCTGGGGCTCAAACATGCAGATGTCTCACTACTGAGATGAGTGTTTTTTCCTTATGACACTTTTCATTGGCTATTGTCACAATTCAACTGTAGTTGAAAAAGCTTTCTTGGTCATTCAAGTGTATGATAAGTGATGGTATCTGCATCCTACAAAGTGATGCCTAAAAGTAACACTGGGTAAAACGGAGCAGTGCTTGGTGGCTTCTCATCTGTGCTGAGAAAGTGGCTTCACAAATTCTAAGGTCTGAGAGAGACTTACATAATGGATTGTCAACTTACTCTTTTTTCATCCTGTACTGTATCATTGGTTTAGATCAAGATTTCACTTCTGAGGAAAAAAGCAAACAACTGTCAGTACAGAAAGTAAATGCAAATCTTTAAATATAAAATCAGGAAATATAAAATGTCGTTAAGGTTGCCAGTTCCCATTTATTTTAGTCTCATCATGAGGGGAAACTCATGATCAGGAATAAGATCCTGCAGTAATAGGATGTTTAGGTGGGTTTGTTTCGATGCTGCTGTCAGTAACCACACTTACATTTGAGAATGTAGTATTTGAGACTTGGAAGAATATGTGCCTCTTGATTGTGGACCTCTTTTCTGCATAGAAGCCAGTGTAAGAGATTTCAGGGGGCTTAATTTCATGAGATTGCGCACTGCTTAGATCTCTGTCCTGTACTCTCAGGTGAGATGGTCGTAGCTTGGGGTAGCCAATGTGTATATAGAAACTTCAGGCTGCGCTTTTGAATGTGGGGGTAATTTTTCTTCCAGTTTCTTTCCTGTAGAACAATGGAATGACATTCTTCCTGGTGTTTCCTATGAAGAATAATGATGAGGAATTATCTTCTCTGTCTACAAGTGTTTAAAAACTCATTATTAGGGTTCCTGAAAGAATTCCAATACAAGTCAGTGGGTGTGGCGGAGCTGATTGTAATGGGAAGCAGACTGGGCCCTGGGGCTGGTGGTCAGCAGGGAGGCAGAGCTGTAAAGAATACTGTGCATATGCTATAGTAAGCATTTTCACAGATTCCCTCTGTGGGAGAGGACAATAGCTTTGGAGCTCATATTTACTCAAAAGGCAGCCCTTTGATTTTCATGGCTTTATGCTTCGTTGCACATTGGAAGGCCCATTTGTCTTTGCCAAGCCTTTGAAGAGGGATAGGTGAAGGGACTGAGGCCTTGGCCAATGGCGGTTGCTTGGAGAAGGAGCTAAGTTGCCTTGCTTGCTTTGGGAATAGTTGGCAAAATGTTTGTCCTTTCTAAGTTTGTTAAATCAAGAGGAATATATATTTAGGAATAGAACATGGATTCTTTTACCAGCTCTGCCACTAGCTCCTTTACTGCCTTTGAAAAGCCACTTTGTGTCTGTCAAAGTGGAGTCATGATAAATACATCTTTGGTAATTTGCTGTGGTTTGGGGGGTTTTTGTTTGTCTGTTTTTCAGGTGGAAGGCATGAGAGAGAAGTGCCAGCTGTGTATTTACTTTTGTCTGGTGTTTCTGTTCACTGTTTTCATCTTCCTGGGGGTCAGCTAGAACTCTTTTTGACACTTTCTCTATTCTGAACTTCACTCTAGCTATGTAGCCCTTAACTAGCTTACTTGTGCTCTGTTACCTACAGGAAGAATAAATGGTGCTGACGCAGATTGTCTATGGCATAGTTTATGGACTGAGATTCTGTGTCAAATGCAACTTTTGTGATGATGATATCAGCATGTTTATCAGATATGTTTAGAAAAATGGGATTATACTTCTGCCCATGGATCTTTGAAGTAATGTTGTTTTATGTCTCTCTGCTTTACCTCCTTTTGTAATAAAAAATAACATCAGAATTTTACTGGTAGACTGAAGCATTTTGCAGAGATGTTGTTATCACTACCCCTTCTTATACGGGGAAATGGAAAGAGAAGAGCAAAGTGACTTGCAGAAGGACTGGACATTGGTCAGGACTGCTGTCAATGGAGTTCCTGTTCACTGCTTGCCCACTCTGATGGGTATATTTTCGTATTCTGCAGGGATGTGATGAGGTTAAGTCTCTTAATGTTTATAGAATGTTTATGGTGATAGAGCGAGACAGGAACCTAGGCAGATACATTAGTAGGGGAAAGGCAAGCCTGTAAAGAGAAATGGTAGGATTTGGGCAGAGGATATCTGCAAGAAAAGGTAATCACAGCAGAGAAACTCTTCTGAAGGGCAGAAGTTATTTACAGTGTGCATATCTGATATAATTTACCTTGCTTTCAGCTGGACAGTAAAGGCCATGGACCTTCTGGAGACAAAATGGTCTTGTTACTCCAGAAGACTTGTCCTGGGTCTTATAGAAAATCTTTGTATATGAAGCTGTAGCTTAAGTAAGCGTCGTGTCTTGGATGCTTCACTGAATAGTACATGCACTCTTTTTCAGAAGCATTGTTACTCTTTGAGCCAGCTGCCTTTGTTTCTAGCAGACCGCTGCTTTGTTGGTTAGCCCTGGGCATGAGTTTTCTTCACATATGTTATTAGACTGAACATATTTTCTATTTATACCACTTGGGAATACAAATTACTGCGGTGTGTTTAGCAAGCACTAGGAAGAGTACATCTTTGTGATGTAAAAAACCAATAAAAATACAGAGGCAAAATTTTATTCAAAGGTCCTTTCTTTCAAGGCTCAAGGGAAAATAGGCAGTAAAACTAGTTGATAGTCTTTATTTTTATGTCCCAGAAAAGCAGGAAGGTATTTGCACGTACGTGTTTGAATAGATTATGTTGTTGGCATTTGGTTCTGAAATGAACAATGGGCATTTGAAGAAGGGAATGAATTTTGAGGAAATCCTGTGTATCATTTTAAGGCAATTAGGGAGATTATTAGTAGTGTACATACTTCGAAGTACTGTTTCCATGGCTTTGATAATTGTCTATGGGCCAGTAAAGTTGCACTAGAGGGCTGAGCTGCAGGCCACTTCAGCCTGTTGAAGTTTTTAATTGATTTTGTAAACTCTGAAACATAGTTAGCCAGAGCTTCCTTCGCTTACTCACACTGTTTCTGGAGAAAATGACCTTTACCTACTCTCTGGTAGAGCTCCAGAAACATTGCAATCTATTGGTATATTTTTGTTTCTGTTCAGTCTTTCCTTCTGTCTTTAAAGAGCCTGTGTCCAAACTGACATTCTTTAATGGGTGCATAGAGAGGTCATAGAATTAGAGAACAGAATTAAAGAGGGCTTTGATATTTGTGTAGGAAAACACCTGTGTGCTGATTCAGAATCACACAGCCCCATCAGCAGGGCATTGAGTATGTCTGGATCATAGACCATGACTAGGTGTTATCCTCATCAGGATAATAAATAATACACTTTCCTGTCACTTCACACTGCCTGGTTCTTTCCCTGTTACCCAAGACAAGCTGTTGATGAGAATTTTGCCTGGTTGTAGACTGCTCATGAATCTTGCAGTACATGACATGCAGAAACCTAACAAACATGACTAGAAACTACGTAAAATACACAGACGTAACACAGAAGTCATAAGTTTGAAAACACGTTAGAGTTCCACAAATAACCTGATATCTAGAAGACTTTTTTTTTCCTGTATATCCATAACCAAGCTGCATTTCAACCAGATCAGGGTTATTTAAGATTTTGTAATGATCCTCACTTGTGTAAACTCATGCAATCTGCCTGCAAATTCAACGTCAATGATAAAAGCTCTCATCAAAAAGTTGAGGCAGGCTAGAATGTTTGGTTAAGATTTAATATCTTTCTAACTAATTATAATACAGTGTCAATATATGCTCTAATATACGTGGAAAGAAAAGGAACATAAATGATACAGTTTCAATGTACTAGGTCTTTTGTAAAAAATTAACAGTTAGGTGGATGTCTGAAGCAAGGGCGAGAGAATTGATAAACCTATTCCAAAGGGCTTGAAAAGTTGAAGTGAATTCTAAATGTAGATTAGGAGCAAATGATGACAGCCAAGCCAGAATTACCTCTGTTGATTAATTTATAAGGAATACTGGTCAATGATTTTAACCAACAGCTATGCGTAGTAGAATCCTCATGGGATCTGTCTGTTAAGATTACATAAAGTAGAGCATTTGCTTTATTTCATAGCTTTCTAATGCTCCACTTTAACTTCATACAAATAATGCATTAGTCACACTGGATAAAATGGTGTATTGAATGAAGTTGTGATTTTTGTCTGCTGCTTATAATCTGATTCTTATAAAGGATTAAATCTGTTTTAGTAGTTATTCATATCATAAAAGAGATTGTCGGTTGAATGAAATCTTTACATCTGCCACTTTCTATCTCATTAGAAAAGACAATAACATAAAGTTTCTCATTTCCTCACAGTCTGTTTTATCACCTGGTGTGTCTGAGTGTGTATATCTTCTGTACGTGTTTGTATATTATAATGTCAGTGTGTTTTCGAAGTTGTGGTTAAGTCTGTGTCACAGCTTTGGGGGGATTAATACGAGGGCTTTTAAATGTTCTGGCAAAGAAAATACTGAGCCAGGAACAAATGGGGGATGCGGCAAGGAGTGGCTGTGAAAAATCTGAAAATAATGGCTTTTAGCAGCATGGCCATGCATGTGTGCATTGCTGCATTCAGCAAGGTATTAAGTACACGCAGTGCTTTACTGCAAGTGTGCCTATGTCAGTGGATGCAAGCGCATGCTTAATGATAAGGGCATGTTGACTTACGGCTGATTTAAGAGGACACAAAGGTTGGGCATTCTTCTGAACTTACATGTGAATTGTCAGTTGTGATCAAACTGTCCAACTGTCATTCATCTGTCATGGTTCCAGTGGTTTTTAAAACATTTTTCTAACTCAAATGCATGGTTGTTGGTTTTAAGCTAAATATTTAATGCAAAACTATAAAATCAGGCATTTTTATCCATTGTTGCCAGAATGTTGGCTTATTGTTTGTGTATTGTATTCCTTTTGTTTAAATGTGTGTCATTGACAGAATGCTATTGTTACAAGTGTCAGTTGTTTTTGCATAGACATTTAAAGAGCAGCAGATGATCTTTTATAGATGTTTTCATATTTGTAGGTAAGGTCCTTGTCATTTCTATTTAATCCCATCAAGTGTTTCGGGCTAAAACTTGGTTTTAGGAGCATGAGTTTCTCTTGGTTTCTGATGTTGAACAGAGAGGTAGTATCCAGCTCTTTTAGTTACCTTTTTAGTCAGAAAAGCAGATTCTCAGGATCTCTGTTCTCCCTTCTGAGAACTTGCTGAGGATGAAACTTCTTCATTCGCATTTTCATTTGTTGATACATGTTGCGGCTTTTCTGACTCTGGCATTTCAATCTTGGTTCCTTTTCCCACATACTTTGAATCATTAGGAGTATTTTGATATAAAATGTGTAGTCAGCCTCTTCTGTAGAGCAGGGAGCCACTTGCAAGCTTTGGTTGCAAAGATGGTGGGAGCAGCTGTAGGGCCTGGGTAGGCAAGGGGGGAGGCTTGTGCTGGGCTCTGCCCTTGCAGGGGACCTTGGGTTGCCCAGGTGTTAGTACAGGATGATTCCCCCTTGACTACCAATGCAGGACTGGGCCTGTCTCTGACTTCCAGCAAACTTCTCGAATGAGGCTTGATGATTCACATGTCAATGGACCAGCTCGGCACTGGCCATTTTCTCTGCAGTGGTGGTGCACTTGCTAACTGAGTCGAACAGTCACAGCTGAGTCATTTTTTGCATAAATTGTGTTCATTACCACAATGGTGGTGGTGGGGGGGGAACCACAAGCAACCTTTACTTGTTACAAAAGTGGTTTTGGTTGTGAGTGCATTCCCATGATGCAGAATGCCCCCAGGAAGAGCAGCAGTGTTTGTTGAGGTGGAGATACACCCTATGTAGTTTTGGGGGCTAAATCCAGGGAATATGCATGGGTTGGTAAGGGTAAGTAGCTTCCATTTCATGTTTTGCATGAACAGTGCCTCTTCCTCAGCTAAATTTAAGTATCCTCTGCAGCAGGTTTACCTACACACATGAAGCAGCTCTCATATCTCTGACCTTGCTGTAAAAATGAGTAGTCCTAAGAAGCAAACACAGCTCCAGTGTGTGCTGGTGTGTGGCTCCAGTGACGCTGGGGTAGGTGGGAATTGCAGGTGTCTAGGGAGCCAAGGGAGCCATCCAGAATCACCCTCCTTCCCAGCAAACCTGGCTTGATGGGGTGACTCAGCCTGGAGCTGCACATGGCTGGAGTACACATCCATCACTCCTATCGGAGAGTTGCCAAACCTGGCATCTTCAGTGCGCAAAACTATTGAAATACGGAAGTATTTGTCAGCTTTCTCATATATGTAGTAGCATAATTTCAGGGGTGGAAAGCACATGCTGGTTTCATGTGGTTCTAGTTGCTATTTGAGAACATGAGCTGATGCTGGACCCACAGTTTCATAATACACCAAGGACTCGTGCAACCTTCCAACACTGGGTTAACAAAGTAACCTGCAAGATGATTATGGCAGTAAGACACAGCATAAGTATTTAAATCTGAAAGAGCAGTGCCACACTGTTTATTTTCTGTGAGGAGTACTGACTGTATCTCTGAATAAGCAGACAACAGCCTTTTATGGGAGATTTTTATTGTATTTTATTTGGCAGCTGTTTGTCTTAATAGGAATTCTTCAATAGTATTTATTGTATTTTGTGCTGGTAGGGGGGAGAGCCAAAGCAGAATCTGAGCAGTTTTACTTGCTTTACTTGTGAACAATAAGAAAATATTGCTGTATTAATTACTGTTATGTTTTATTGGCAAAAATAAAGAGATCCTATAATATGAAATTACTAATATAAGAAAGGCTTTGATTTTCTCATTAGCACAGGATATTTTGCATCTGTTCTGGTTCACGAGTGCATTGTCGGCACTTAAATAATAATAATGACTCAGTAATGAATAAGAATAACAACAAATAGGCATGTGAGTATGCAGGCAGTCAGGCACCCTCCGGTGTTTATCAGTAGGTTGCTTTTGGAGGTTTTGCAAAATGAGCTGTTCCCATATGCCCATTCAGATTTTCTTAGATCATTGCACAGACTGGAGATTCATTTTGCTGCTGGCATGGCTGGGTTATATACAAGCACTTTTTTTCATTGTGTGTCAGGAGTAAAGTGTTAAAGTTGACACTTGAAATGGGAAAATGTATGTTTCTTCCACTTAGAAACATTTGAGTCTCCATTTTTCCTCTGTTCTGTTTTTTCTTTTATCTTTTTTTTTTTTTTTTTTTTTTTTTTGGTGTTGTGTGTGTGAATAGAGTCTTAAGTATCTTATTGTTTTGAATTCGTGAAAGTATCAGAGCTCTGGATTGTTCTGTCGGTCTTTAAGTATGTTCTTAAAAACGTCGCCTGGAAACATCTTTACTACAATTCAATTCAGTTTGTATCAAATTGTCCCTGCTACTTTAGTTACTATTACAAAACTAGATAATACTAAACTAATGTTAGCAGTCTGTCTTGAACGTAGAAAAGCCTAGGAATCTAAAATTAAGGTTCAAATTCTGAATTGACACTTTGGTTTAGAGAATTGTCTCACCTCTTATAAAATCACACACCTGTCTGTATGGATTTAATTTTTTTCCCCAGGTTCTATCTAATCCTGAATAGTTACGAACAGTGATAAGTGAAAGATAGCACAATACTCCTTTTATTATTAAGGCAGTGGCTAATTTCATTAAGGAATGTTAACTTTTAGCCTTAATAGCAAAAAAAATTGACCTAGTGATGTGGCTTAATGGTTCTGAGTTTAAGAGAAAAGGAAAATGCTCAGTTTAAGTTGAGGAAAAAAATCAGCAATTATGCTTCGAGCTACTAATTTCTTAAAACACTACTCTGTGTTGTAAATAATAATTGATGACCCTGCAGCTCAAGAGAAAGTCACAAAACTGTGTGTATAAAAATTATTTGGAATTTAACCATTGTCATCAAAATACTTGAAGTTCTGGGCTGACAGGCAAGACCACATCTTCTATATGAAGGGTCTACATTGTACTTGCCATTTTATGACATTTAAAGGCTATCTTAAAAAAAATTACCAAGAGGGGCCTTATTGATTGCTCTGAGTGATACTTCTTTAAGAAGTCTGCATATGTTAACGTGCACTTTAACAATAACTGTGAAACAAAGGAAAGGGAAAGCAAAAATGCATATTTTTTTTTTGTCCGTATTGATTAAAATTGTGGTTTTAGTTTAACAGCCCTTAACTGTAATGGCACAAACCTTACATCACATGCATAACTAAAAGAAAGCAGCAGGGGAGGAATTAAAAAAAAAAGCAACCTTCCCCCCCAACTAAAACAGTTTAGCCCTGGATAAGTTAAAAAAAAAAAATTGGTAAAACAAGTAGTTTATCAGCACATGACCTGTAAAGTACTTAAAATGACCTGTGAATGGAAGCTACCCTAAGTCTGCTTCTTGTGACGGTAACTTGTCTGGTTTAAGGGCAAAGGAAGTGGGTCTCCTTGACAGTACAAAAGTAGATCACCAGGTAAGATCAGATAGGAGTCTCTGATGGTAACAACAGAACTACAACAAAGCTCTTCTTTTGACACCATTTCTGCTGCTCTTACTGCTGTTAATAAGTGTGCTAATTATTGTGAACCTGATAAGGCTTATATTAATTGACTGAACTGAATGTAAATTCTGGTTAAATAGAGAATAGTTTAATAGACATGACAGGTGCTGATTTGCTTAGCTGCTGTGTTACAGTAAAGGCATGCTTCAAAACAAAATAAGTATCTGTATTTTAACCCTTAGGTTTCTGTGAGGCTTAAAATGTTCAGATTTGACTCTTAAAATAGAAGAGCTTGAGGTTTTCAGAGTATCTTTTGCCTTTTTTCCCTGTCCTTTGCTACTTTATGCAAGGGCAATTAGTTTTTACAGTTTTTGTATTGCAGTAAAATCCCTGTGTAGTTGTTTGTCACATATTTGCATGACCCAGAGTAGTGTGACCTAACTGCTTAGTCTGTAGACGCTGTTACAGTGGGGAATGTTGGATAATAAATGCCAACAATGACCCATCCTATAGCTGTAGACATTATGTGGAGTTCCAGTTAGAACTGGCACTTTCTGTTGGGGTTTTGGGTATATCATCTCTCTCCATCTCCCTCAACACATCTGCAAAATGGGTACTGTAGTATATGCTGGGCTTTAGAGCATATACTGTAAGGTATGCCTAGTAATTATGAAGATACTTTGAGGTCTTTCAAATATCTTTAATTTGTCCAGTGTTGGTATTGAAGTGCTCTTCTGCCTGTGAGAAGGTGAAAAGAAGTCTGACTTACATTTCCTGACTCAAAGAAGTGTTTAAATGCTCAGTGTCATAAGTGTAGACTTGGAAATGGACAGGGAAGGAGTAAATGTGATAAATGTGGAAAACATCACAGATTTTTGGAAATGCTGGAATATTTATAGTATATCTATTCCATAATTAGGTAGTCCCATTACTGCACACGACCTCTTGATTTTGCCAGGTGAGCTGTCACATAATAATACATGCTGCAGCACGTCATTTGTCAGCTACATTTTATTACTTTTTAAAATGTTTTAGGTCTCTTCCCCCTTCTCCCTCCAGTAAATGTCACATTCATGTGTAAGGCAGACAGCTCTAGAAAGCGGTGGCCTCTGCTTTCAAGAAGCCTTGGCAGAAGTTCTTCCTCTGCACTCAGTGAGGTGGTTCTGCTGTGCTCATGTCTGGTCGCTTCCAGGAGGGGGGTGATTTCAGTCCCCCTTGTTGCTGTACTTGATACTCACTCTAATATGCATCATGCTTGCTAGGGACTGACTTCTGTACTACTCTTGCTATAATGCTCTCCTGCAAAAACACTCTCAATCTCCTACCAACCCAACAAAAGGCAAACCTACTGTGAGGCTTGTGCAGTTTCAGGACTCTGCAATCTCCCTGTGAATGGGGCTGAAGTGGTACCTCAGAGTTAGTTTTTTTGCACATGGGATAAAAATAGCTGTGTGCTTTCTGCACTCTGCATGCCACCTGTTCCAGTGAAAAGAGGAAGCCTTAGTTGCTTATAATGGTCATGAAACTAACTGCACTTTACTGAGACATATAGGTGCAAATAACCCCTACTTTTAAAATACATAAAGTTATAAATTGGCTGTTGAGAAATTAGAATGCAGCTGGACTCATTTGCAGGTTGAGGGTGGCTTATTTATCTTTGGGTACTCCGTTTTCTATCAATGCATGGTAATTACCAGACGTTACACTTTATTTTGGATTACAAGATCATCACAGCCTTTTACTACGTGCAATGCTTTATTGAAGCAATCCTGCATTATGTGTACAAATTAAAAAAAAAATAAGAAAAATACAATTACTTCCTGCCTGAGGAACATGCTGCGGGGCTTTTTTTTTAAAAAAAAGTTTTTAGTTTTGTATTTACTAATTAACTGTTTGTTCTAGAGCAGCAGTGAGTGGGAGTTAAATTTTAAGTGCACATTTGGCTCTTTAAAAAGACATTTAGTGTACAATTACTGCTGTTTACCATCTTAGAATTGTGTGTTTAGGCTTAGACAGGTTTAGGAAGATGGCTATCTGTAATCTTTGAGGGCCACAACTCCCTGTCCTAGTTTTTACAAAAGAGAAAGTAATTATAGATATTGAGATAGATACATAGACATCACTCCATGCTGTGATGTTTTAGCGATTAGTGTAAACATGTAGACAAAGAGGTTGTGGTAAAAGATGCTGTATGTGGCTGCAGTTTCAGTCAGTGATATTCAATGTGATGCTTCCAGTCAGATCTGGGAGTCAAGACTGCTCTTTGTGGAGTCCCCAGATTTGCTATTCTGTTGTTACACAGGTGCATAGTTTGCAAAACACTGAGTAAGGGGCCATATTTGTAGTAACAACTGTACGTTACACCACATCAGAGTAAAACTAACCAACTGCAGTCATGCCTCAATTGGCAGGCTGATGAACAGGGGTTGCAGCGCATCCAGTGATGTAGAGGAGAAATACCTCCATCAGCCTTTTTTTGGTGGGCATCTTTGTTGGATAGGAAATAGTAGAAAGATGCATGAGTATGTGTTTGGGAAGATCCAGACCTCAGGATCTCAACAGTGCTTAGAGTACATTTTAGGGGAGCAACCATGGGTTTGAAGCTGCAGGTTTCAGTTTGGGGTCCGTCATAAGAAAAGGACAATTGCATGTTCCAAGCTGCTGTGTAGCTTGTTGCTCAGTAAGACTGTTTGTCTTTTCAGTAATGCATGCACAAAGCACTTGAGATATATGACTGAATCCAGGTGTAAAATATATAGACAGTAGTATATTTCCCTTTTCCAGGCACTGAAATGTGGTCTTTGTGACTTGGCAAATGCTGCTCTGCTAACCTATGTTGTCTGGATTTTCTTCACAAGAAAATGCATCTCTGAGGAATGGACTGAGAAAGGGATATGAATGTCTACAGTGAAAATGTAAATTAAGTTGTATGGGTTGATTTTTGCTTTGAACTTGGGTTGAAAAGACAGTTGGGTAAAAACAAAATGTATCAAATGTGTAACTGAAAATGCCATAGAACTTGAAAGGCATTAGAGAGAGTTAAAAAGCATCATTAGCTAAAAACATATCTTACTTTAATTCAGTTCCATGACCCACTGTAATTCGAAGACATAACTCCACTGTTTTTCTTTAAACAGGAGAATATTATTGGATTTTAGGACAGTCATCTGAAAGTTTTCACTTATAAATGTAATGAATGCTTTCAGCTGTATTTGTACGAAATGTTTTTGGATTACAGATGCTCTAGAGAGAGAAATCTGAGGGCTATTTTGTAACTGAAAGCCTTTGAGAAAAATGTTCCTGTCATTCAAAAAAAATCTGAAGCTCTGAGTATGTATTGTGACTGTTATATTAACCTTCATACTCAGAATGCAAAGGACAGCTAATCCTTCCCTCCTTGGTAGGAGTCATATGATGCTTTTTAACTTTCTTTACCATGTTTATTTTTATTTTTAATATTTTATTTTTAATGTAATTTTAATGAAAAGGTGGATCTAGCATTATGAAGTGGTTGTTTGTTGCTGCTTTTATGATGTCACAGAGATAGGAGTTCCAGCAGTGTTACTTTTTTGGGGGAATAATATATACATTCTGCACTTAAACTTTGATCTTATGTTTGGTTCCACGAGTTGAAATCCATGACACTTTCTTTGGGCTTATCTGTAGCCTTTTAAAATCAACTGTTTTTTTTTTTTTTTTTTTTTTTTTTAACGCACTGTAATAGTCTCTGGATTGAGACCACAAAGCTTGAGTACTTGGGTGTTACAAAGGTGGAATATGGGGAGGGAGGTGGTGAAGATCAAATCCACACTCCCATTTAAAGGGTAGAGATAAAGACTGATACAGTACCTCACCTCCCCTTGATAAGGCTGCTGTCTGTGTCAATGCTGTTCCTCCTTGCCATGGTGAACTTTACCCACTGACATTAAATCCTCTCTCATAAGTGATTGGTGTACAATCCTTCTCTGTGATTTCCAGGCATGTCAAGGGATTTAGCTGTACAAGCTTTTTCTTGTATTTGAAATGCAAGTTTTTCGTAGTAATAGGCAGCGGATCAAAATGTGTGATTCATCCTATTTTGTACCCATAAAATCCTATAACAATAGGCAAGCTAATTAATATCGTTAATTAATTTGTTCAGACTGGTAACTAGTAGGGGAAAAAACCAAAAAAACACCCACAAAGTAGAAATCCTAAAGCTTATCTATTGTAGAAACGGGGGGAAAAAAAGCTTTTTCTTTAGCGTGAATCACAATTGGTTTTTGAAGACTGAACTTTTATACGGGAAAATATATTTTCCCATAAAGTACAAAATTTCAGCAATTTTATGTCAGTACTATTGGAAATTTTTTTAATTTAGAAAAGGATCATGTTTGCCAGTGGAGGAGGAAAATTGTTTTGCTTTAAGAAATAAATCTGAGTATCTCTTAATAAACACTAACATTACTGTGTTTTTTATCTGTGTGTGCTTTCATGAAAGGTTCTTTTCAGTGCAATACACATTTGGTTAAATCCTGCAGTACCTTAATGCCTTTCATGCTAGTGCATCCCAAGGCACTTTACAATCTGTAAAGTTAACATTAGAAATGCAGCACATAAAATTCCCTAAGACAATCCTTTTTAAAATGCTGAATAAAACATCTAAACTGTTAAGTTTGGATTAAATGGCCCAGCAGTTGGTGCATTTTTTCATTCTGTGGAAAATATGTTTGAAACAAATGACTGAAATGAATAAAGGCTCTGTAAATATGACTTCAAATGATATTCATGAAGGCCAAAATTTGCCATTCTGCAGGAGGAAGTCTATACATGTACAAAGTTCAGCTCTGTTAATTAAGAGGGAGCAATACGTTGCAGTGAGTCAGAGCAGTTTTATAATCTAAATGCTGCTAAAAGGGACTTTTGTCAACCTCAAAATCTTATTTGTTTTATAATCACTGGGTAAGGAGACTTGCTGGATGAGGAGGGATACATGTCTCTCTTAGGTTTGAATGCCATCCAGCCCTGGTAGTGACCAAAAGCTGTTACCATCTGATAACTGTTTGTTATGCTATGCAAAATAATTGTGGTCTCCAAACAGATCCTAGTGTCAATCTCACAGAAGCCACCCCATCCTTGGCACTAATTATTGCCCTTGCTGTCAGCCTGGGTGAGGAGGCCAAGGTTTGACTGCTGTTTCCTCTTTCAGAGCTTGCAGTGGTCCTGCTGAGAGTGTGTGTGTCTGGTTTGTGGTTAAACGGTGTATACTCTGTTCTCTGCAGGGCTGCCAGACTGGCATCTTTTATAAGTACTGATTTTTATCATTAAGAAAATAAGATCCTACATCATCTCCTCACTTTGGGTCTGCTATGAGCTGATCTTTTACATTGATGCAGTCTTTAAAAAAAAAAAAAAAAAAAAAAAAAAAGCAAAAACCAAAATCTGAAAAAAAATCCAGCAGAAAAAAACAAAAGCAGTGCCAGGTATGAATTTGTTGTGCAGGATAAGATGAGGCCATAAAGAAATAGATGCTTTAAAAAATTGTCTTTTTTGCAAATTAAAAGAAATAAAATGTATGCTGAAAAATAAAAACAAGAATAACAGCCAGCTGATAGCAGTTGAATACATAAGAGAAAAAACCACAGGATTATGCAGCCTCCAAAAGAGCCAACAGATGTTCAGGGCGGGTTAGAAAAACAACATGATCTACGGTATGAAAGCTGCGACAGATCTAAACAAAACCCCCAAATAGATGCAATTCTAGAATAAGCCTGAAAGAGAGAAAATCATTATAGGCTTTCCTCAGCACAACTGCTGGTCTCTGATAAAACAAGGTTGAAACTTCTCAAAAAGGCAATTTATACCAAGGTGGGTTTGCAACTTCATTGCTCAAGACTTCTCATGCACCTCTGCCAGTGAGTAAATTGGGAACAGAATAAAAATGAGCAGTCTGTTCCCCAGGCAGGAAAGGTGTCTGAAAGAAGAACTAATTGCTGACCCCGAAACGGAGTGGCACTTTCTTAGGAATGGGGAATGTAGTTGTATCACTTAAAATAGTTTGTCTAGTCAAATGAAAAAAACCCAACTTGAGCTGGAAGGAAGTACATGCAGACTACGTAGTTGTCTAAAATCACCTCTCTTGCCCTTGATGCACTGGTGCTGCATTCTCATAAAATGGAGGAAGTGTGGGTGAAGCCTGATCAGCATGCAGTGGTATCAGGGATGCGGTGGCCCTTGCTGTGGATCATGGACACTGCTCCAGGGCTCGGAGCAGTGTTATTGCCTGACTTAACCATCGTCCTCCGCCAGCATTGGAGAAATCACTTTGTTGGGGCAGACCTGGGGATAGGCTGTTTCAGGGGGTTCAGGCTAGTATAAGCTTGTTGGTGCTCTCCTTGAGGTCCAAAACAGCTTTCCCTCAGACACAGGTGAGATGGTGTGACATATTTAACTGTTTGAGGCCCTTTTGCTCCTACTTCCAATTGTTTGTCACCTAAAGTGCTACTTAATGGACTAGATGCTCCCACCCTGGGAGGACTGAATCCAGAAACATATGTCACTGGCTCCAAGAAGAGGGGATGCCTGCCTGAGGCAGGAGTCCATTGGCTGGGGTGGCTGCATGTGGTCTCATCAGCATGACAGGGCCTCAAGGGTGACGGGTTGGGGCTGGCCTCCCAAAGGGGAGCCAAACGGGGGCAAAGGTGGAGACCCAGTGGCTTTTTTTTCCAAAAACATCCTTAACTGGGGTGTTGTCTGCTGCCTACTCTGAAGTGAGCCCATAGCCACTGCAACTAGCCAGGCCTCTTAGCTGTGACTAAAAAGCAACGCTTTCAAAAGGCAAGAATGTATAGGTCTGGTTCAGATCCCGTAAATTTTCATAACATAGAGGTTCACTCTGGAGTGAAATGCCTTTCCCATAACACTAACTCAAGGTATGATGCCCTGGCAGGTGCCTGCTGCCTGGCCTGTGGCCTGGGCGCCATGTTGGGCCAGGCGCACTCCTGCTGTTTGGGCACCAGCCTTCCCTCTCAAAATGCTAATGACTGAATCTACATCAATTTGTATAAATTATGCAAATTGAGTAGCAGTTGTGCACCTCTGTGGCCTAGGTGGATCTTGTGCTGTACATACAACTTGGTGTTGGGCTGATGCAGATTTTATTCGCCATGATAAGTGTTTTTGGTGCAGAATGTTTGGAAAGCAGCTGGTGGTGGTAATTGGTTATAGGTGATACTGGTGTACTGTGTTAAGGTTTATATAATAATATATTTTTCAGTGGAGAAATCCAGAAGGTTAGTGAGCTTAATTCACTGATATACACAGCTCGAACCAGGAGTACATGGGCTGTTTTGCTCTAGGAGAATGTTTGTTGAAACAGTGATTATGTGCTCTGCTAAAAATAAGTAATTTATTTGTTTTTCCTCAGGTTTAGGAGACTGTGAAATTAGTGTTGAATGATACAGAGTTGGGGCAGTTTTCAGTAGTTGCGTTTGTACCTTGGTTTTCAGTATTGCCTCGTTCTGCAGCCCTGTGTCACTGGCTGCTCTCCCCTCTGCTCCTCTGGGGACATTCAGCATCTTCCCATGGCACAGCAGAGCTGGGCATATGTTTCCAGAAGGAATCCAGCTCTAGTTTTTCAGATGAAAAGGTTAAAGACTTTGACACAAGATAATTATAAAGGGAAAGTGAATCTTTTCTTGGATCAAAAATTATTGTGTAAAAGAGTGTGTAAATTATGGCGTGCAAGTTAAGTAATGGCTTTTATACTGAAATCTGGAATTACTGTGATGAAGGAGATGGTGTCAAACTGTGGTAATTTATTTCATTTTGGTTTCTCAGATCTGCAATGAATTTAGGAAATTCAAATTTATAGCAAGTGTGTCTTTGTAAGAATTTCTCTGTAAGAATGAGGATGCTTTATGGAACTTCTGTCGGGGTCATATTCATACCATTATTCTAGCTGGGACTTCCAGCTAGAAAGTTGCCGTGTATGATTTGTTCCACTGGCTTCTGTAAATGGATTTTTCAAACTTTAAATATTGCTTCCATTTTTTCATTTAACTTGCATCACTGCTCATCAGTGTTTGAACAGGGATATGTATGATTGTGAGCATAATGCAGTATTTTGTTAATAAACCAGAAAACCTTCTAAGCACTGGTTACCTTTTTTGCTTGGAAGTTGGTGTATTTCTTTCCAAACCATGCACAATTAGAGCTTTTGTTATTACACCAGAGTACTAAGAGCCCAATTTGAAGTTTCCCTGGAAAGAAAATTAAAGTTCTTAAGGTTGTATTTTGGGGAGATTAGGTCAGGTTAATTATCAGGGCTCAATTTTATTCTCAATGGAGGATGGTTATGAATTGGTTGTAAGCATAATTCACCTTTGAGTCACAGCACTTCACACAGAAAAATATTATTGATGCTCCAGAGCATATAGTTTGCCTTGCAGTATATCAAAACCTAGGGTGTAGAGTCTTTCCGTGTGTGCATGTGTGTTTAAAGAAAGAAATAAGCAGGCTATATATCTGCTGTATCTAAACTGTGCTCTTTTATAAACAGAACGGCTGTTTTTGACCCTCTAGCAGGATGTCTCTGGCAAAGGGAAAATGCAGATAGATCCTTGCATGCACGCAGCTGTGTACCCGTGTTTATCACTCAGTGAAGGGGCTACGCATATAATTCATTTAACTGGCAATTCTTTTGTGGTGTCAGTATGATTTCCTAGCAAAATTGTCTAAAGGAATTGTTGCAAACACAAAAGATGTTTTGAACTGGCCTAATTACTTGCTCAACAGCCAATAACTTTGGGACTTGTTTTCTATGTGAATTCTAGATACAAATGGGGATATCTTCCCATTTATTTAAAAAAGATTAGGCCAATAGGAGGAAAAAAGGATCTTTACCCAAACTTCACTGAGCAGTGAAGTTTGAATATACAGCTTGCAACTGAAACTATGTTTTTTTTCCAAAGCCTTTGAGGGCTGTTTTTCAGTCTAGTGTAAACAATTTATTGTTAAAGTCCTAGAATATTTGCATTTTAATTAAAGACAATTTTAATTAAGTACAAAACTTTAATCAGAAAAGCAGAGTTTAGGCAGACAGTGTGCTTCATGCTAAGCAAGCTTACTCTGAGGGGACTTGTATTCTGTGTAAAACTGGTTTGTGTGGTAGTTTAAGCAGGAAAGTTTTAAATGCATCTTTCTTGCCTAACTTACATAGAAATAGTAATCTCCCTCCTGCATCTTTTACCTTGCAGTAAGGTATTGTTCTTACAGGCAATTAAGTGAAAGGGGCAGTGAGCAGAAGAAAGTTTACTTTGGGCTCATAAGGATTCCTGTAAAAGTAAATGTTAAAATGACTGTTGTGTTTTTTAAAATGGTCTGTTTCAATGATGCTTTCAAAGTTAATTTTTTTAAAACAAAACATAGGCAATACTGTGACTTTTTGATGTCAAATCATATATGTCACATCTGAATTTGCCTGCACTTGGTAATGCTATAAAGCTGATGCTATAACAGTATCTTGAGTTATAACCCATTGGTTTTGCCTGGTTTGCAGATGAAACTCTCTGAGCCCAGTTATAGAATGAATTAGGGCTCCAAGGGGCACATGCTTAATAGAAAGTTGGGGTCTACCGTGATGTCATTAAGTAAATTTTGAGGTCTAACGAGCAAATGTATTTGTGGAGCTTTCCTCCTGCATTCTAATGGGAATTTGCTTAGGCCAAGATTGCATAGCTGGACATTGGGAATAAATCCTTCCACGGAGAACTATGAACTAGTCTTCTGAGAAACACAGCGGTAGCTCGACTCTGAGAGGTTTTGATTTGTGGTTGTTGTATGAGTTTACTTTTATACATTAGGTTTTAGTATCCTAGGGTAGGCAAGAAGTAGGTGATCTTTTGTGCCCCTTCCATTTTTCTGTTGGAATTCACTTAATCCACTACAAAATAACAACTAAGAACTAAAATGATAAACAGTCATAATATGAAAAGAGGATATTTTATATTTACCTGTAGCTACTTCTCGTTAAGGTCTCATCATCGACAAAACTGCTCATAAAAAATTAGAATGCAAGTGTCACTCAAGAACTGTCTAAGACTGAGACTTCAGCCATGATTTAGTATAATATTGGCACTGTGTTTTTATTCAAAATGGATATATAGCACATATACAAAAATATTTTCTCTTAGACTTAAAGTTACTTGCAGTAACGGCAAATCAGTTAATATATTACCTTTGCTAACAGGAGAAGTGCTGCATGTAAATATTTTTAGTCAATGTATTTTAAAAAAAGGTTTCTCAGTGGGATCAGATTTATGTTGTCAGAAAAACTTATTCAGCTGACAAGTGCGGATGCCTGATACGTTGTGTATTCTAAGATTTACAAAGCAGTTTCTTCCTGGACGTCAGTTGTATGTGGTTATGGCAGGGGTTATGTAGAGAACTGGGGAATCAGTCCAGAAATCCTTTTGTGCAAAATCCTGCCTTAGATTGGTATGATCCAATAAACCTTTGCCTGTACACGTCTGTAGCAGCTTCTGGTAGTGTTAGATAGTCAGGTCAAGAAGGGGCAGAGCAGTGGAGTCAGGATCTGTGGTATGGATCTGAGAACAGAATTTTGCCTGAAGCATTTTATATTTTCCTTATACATTAAACGGGCCATTTTCCTCCCTCTATTATTTGTGTGCTGCTGCCAGCTGCAGTTCAGCTAGGTAGAAGTTGGAGCTTGCTCCTTTGGTTTACACAGATAAGTAGAGGATAATGAAAAGTAGAGAATAAGTAGAAGATAATGCTATTTGTGCATTGCATTTTGCCAAATGTGCATGTTTCAACTGCTATTGTTAAAGAGCCGGCATATTGTTTGTTGTACAAAATACGTATATAATGAGAAAAATATGCTTGAACAGAGATTTCATGCTGCGTATGAGTAAAAAAGATATGCTGCTTAGATCCAGTTTAAAACTAATGATCACAAAATAATTGAAATTCAACTCCTTTGGAAATTAAAGGCCTTTAAAGTATTTAAAAACTGATAATTCCCATTTGTTTTTACAGTTCTAAGGTCAGTTTGTGAACTAGTTACATCAGTCTCCATACCTTTTGATGGAGCTGTATTGAGTTACCCTGAATTTATTGCAAAAATTTTAATTGGTTGAATGGAATTTTTTCTCACATGATAAAGATAGCTAAAGCCAAGGAGGTTTTTAGCTGCCTAATTAGCCTGGTTTGTGAAATGATTTGGTATAGGGTATGTCAGGAAGAATTTGCTGACTTTGAGATAAACCATCAATTTTATCAAATAAAGAGCTGGAATCTTTGTTTTTCGATAAATAGGTATAAAGTAAAGAGAGTTATTGTCCCTTCATTTTATGTCCTTTCTGGGTAATTCTAGTTATCTAATCAGCATAAAATTTGCACTATAGTTAAATAGCAATGCATGATTATACTGATAATACACTTCTTTTTTTAAAAGAAAAATAATCTAATAACAGGATTCTGTATTGATTGTGCTGCTAATTCTGCCTTGTAGCACAGACTGGCGGAAGGCAGGTAGCTGAATTTTATTTAATGGTTTTATTGTGATGTGACTAAGATGGATGTGACATGGTCCTCTATTATTCGTTTGAGAGTGTGGACACTAATGAAGCCATTAGCTGAGCTAAGGCAAGTGAAGAAAATAGGGAAATTACCATTATTCTGAAGCCATTAAGTTGTAATCTGCCACTTTCTCTCCTTACTCAAAAAGGCATCTTCTTTTTAAGGCCTCCCTGACTGTCCTTTAAAGATTCATTAATTCATTAACTTTCCAAAGGAGATGGAGGAAACACATTTGAAATTTTAATCAGCTCGGCATGTCATATTATTAACATTTTGAGTGTATCTGTATTCACTGTTGCACCACATCAGGTTAAGGTTAAATAAACTACATTACAGCAAATAATGTTCTGTTTCATACCATAAAACATAAAATGTTGAAGGCAGAAATTGGTTTCATGGTTAAATTAAATTACGATACAGAGCTCATATTATAAATTCTGTTATTCAAATATGTGTTCTTTGGAGGAAATGCAACACTACCTCTATGTTATCAGCATTCATATTTTCAAAATATTCAAGATCTGTGTATTCTGTGTGAAAGAAGACAGGACAAAACTTTTTTTATAACTGACTGCTTTTACTATATACTCATTTATGAACAATGCTTTGATTTTTCTCTTTTGTGAAGTGGCTTACTGACTTCGATGTCTCTCTTCTAATGGGTCATTCAGACATTATATACAATTACAGCTGTAGAATTTTCTCTTTGTTATTCCTTTTGCTTAGATACTACAGAATGATATTTTTATCTCTCTTCTTTTTTTAAAAAAATACTCTCCTTCACCTCAGCTGGACTGGAGTGTCCTGAAGTACAGCATGCAGCTTTTTGTCCTGTGCTATGGGAACTGATTGAGATACAGTGGTGACAAAATGGATGAGCTATGTGTCTTAACAATTAAAATATCCCAAATGTACAGAGTGGGTGACCTCAAACCTGAGTATGGGAACACTGTATTTGATTTCAGGTAACTAACAGAAACTTTTTTTGGGGGGGGAAAAAGCCCATTTCATTTTGTGCTTTCTAAGAGTGGTTTTATTGATGCTTCAATTAAGAGGCCTGGGGTTCAGATGCTCTCAGGTCTTTTCAGGTGCATGTTTTAAGCATTTGCTTGAAATTCTTTGATACCATTTCAGGGATAGGGTTCACAGGTCCCCAGGGGAAAAAAAAAAGGTTGTAAGAACAATAAATAGAGGGGTGCTGACAGCCTGCATGTTGGAGGTAAGAGGAGGCACGAAGATGAAGGGGGGGTAACGGAGGCCAGAATGTGCTGTTGCTTCTGTGAGCTTAAAGTTCCTTTCCAGGTTCATCAGATTTCTTCATCTTCTTCCTATATTTTTATGTTTGCAAACACTTTCTATTTGTTTCTGGACTGTTTTGCCCTTGTGCTGTATCACAGAACTTTTAAGCAGTGATATAACAAAGCCCGCATAGCTTGATGTTAATATTTATGCTAGGCAGGCAAGCCTGGTATAAATCTGAGGTGTTTTTCTTTCCTCTTTTTTTTTTTTTTCCTAGCTGTGATAGTGTCAGTTTGATATATCACCTTTCATGTTGTGTTTGTACTTGAGGTCAGGAAACTTCTGAGTTGTGAATTGTAAATACAAAGTAGCCTTTGGCACCTTAGTGTGGTGCCTTGAAGTGTATTTGTCAAAACAAAACAAAATCCCCTCTTTTGTTTTCCCCTAGAGTCAATTACAGTCAGGATGAAGTAGTTAGTGACACCAAGGATAGTAGCTGAAGCATTACAGGTTAACCTGCTTATCAGAAGTGGTATTGGTATTTTCTAGTATCAGTGGCCAGCTTTACTGTTCCATTGAGAACGTCTGTTTTCAGCAGACTTGCCAAACTCAGTAAAAATTCTTTGCAGATTTTTGAATTTCCAAAAAGTACCCACTTAAGTAACACAATTCTGCTGTGTCAGTGCTGGCAGTCTTTCAGGGCAGGACCTTTTGCCTATGAAAAAACCTTTTGATCAAGGAAGTGGAGTGGTTGTTGTTTCTTCCAGCCATTGCCTGTCTGCCCTACTGCAGGGACAAGGAAGATGTGTGCCAGCCCCACAGCCCTTCCTGATAGCTTTGGGGACGTACTGGCTCCACCACTGTTGAGTGTATTCTGCGTTTTTATCTAGGATGCACTGTCCATAAACATGTCCTGAGTGTGTGCTAGGATGAGTTCTCAGGCTTAGAGAATTCATATATAGCTGTGTATACGTGTATACACACCTTTGTAGGTGCTAGTATTGTTTATATGCTATATGATAATAGAGAAGATATACATAAGCATTATGTATACATATATGCGCGGTGTATGGCAAGTATGTTATCATACCTGTATGTTCTCAAGATGCTTCTTTGCATCCTCACACAGGATGATGTAGTTTCCACATGTATGGAAAATGGGCTGGCAAGCTGTGGTTTTCCTGGGTTCAGTACACCTGTGGCATAGTAATTTAACAGCAATTGGTTTTCTGTGTCTTGGATTTTAAAATGTCCTTTCCAATGCTTAAGTATATATAACTTTATAACATGAAATAATCTAAATAGATCCATTTCTGAACAAAGCCTTTGCTATTGTGCAGAAAAAGTTTGATTTGAATCCCTTGTCAGATAGGTCAGCTCATTAATTTTGTTGCAGCTGCGATGGCATAGTAAATGTGGCTCGAGTGTTCCCATATTGCTGTTGCATGTAAGATACAAGCTGGTTTTTGTAAGTAGTTTCCCTACTTCGGATTAGATTTTAGCCATGTTCTGAAAAGAAAAAGAATTCAAAGTCCAAGGGAAAAAAATAACATGCCTCAGAGGCAGCAGAATGTAAGTCATGTATTGTTGTTTTGATGATGAGTTCAGTAGTTCTTCATTACACGTCAGTAGATTAAAAAATTACTCATGGCTTGGGATGGTGTTTCTAGATCTCCCTGTTGACAAGCAAGGTTTGGGACCCAGTCACATCTGCTGTGATGTTCTTTGCTTGAACAGAGGTTTCTTCCCATCTCCTTTCACTGGCTGGAGGTTAGTATAATATATTTGATTATAGTGAAAGGTCCAGACATCCTGGCCAACAAACAAAATATGCTCTATACTTAATACTACCTCAAATTTCTCATAAATGGTCTGTGATTATTCCAGTCGCAAATAAGATAGGGAGGCTTTGAGATAGACTTTGTGTTATATAGTTATGAGTTCTTTTGTAAATAAAGCCAATCCTCAGGAGTGAGCATGAATAATGGTTGATCCTGAAAAATGAAGAATAGGACTGTGTTTTGAAGCATGGTGAAAAAACCCACACGTTGTAATTTATTTATTTACTTCCATTACTCTGCACTTCTCCAAGCGCTGAAACACAACCAGAACATAAGAACTTATTGCAGATCTGCAAAGTCCTGTTCAGCAGGGACTGCTTTTAGTTATTGCTATCAGCAGCAATAAATGTAATAAACATAACCCTTTCACGACAGCCTCAAACATCCCTCAGTCTGAAACTTCCCCAGTGGCTGAAAAATAGATGGACTTTAAAGTGGGCCTGAAAAGGTTTATCAGCAAACTCTGGGTCTGTAGACTCGAGGAAAAGATGAGGTTTCAGTGTCCCACATTCTTCATGGAAAATACTCCGTCATCAGGACCTCTAATTTTTTGGGAGGCTCTGGTCATAATTGTTGCTGTCTTCCATGTGAGGAGTAGTAGTCTTTTGAGTTGACAAAATCCAAACTAACAGGAGTGTTAGGAGCTAAACCCAGTGTCTGAAACCTATGTGAAAATTAACCAGCCACCTATGCAGATGTTGGAGGACCACTGGCACCTGTGAAGTGGGACTACAGAAATAGGTAGCACCAAGAACGTACACCAGTATCTTATTTTGAGGTGAAAACCACAAAGCCTGTCTGAATATGCAAAAACCTCAGAGCTTTCCTGAGTCCTTCCTAAGATTCTTATGAAAACTCAGAACTTGTCTTCAAATGTTGTATCCCTGGTGACACCACCGTGCCTGACTGTACTTCAACTTCCATTGATAAAAGTGAGGTTGCATGATTTGGTTTTGTTCCCCCATCCCTTTGTTGTGTGTAGGCAGACATCTCAGTTCTGTGGGATGGGTCACACAAGTACTGAATTTAAGAAATGCAGTCCTTGTGAGCTCAGTTTGAGATGGAAATATATTTTGTGTATGAATCAGTTCTCCCTCTCGTGGTCAGATGAGGTCCTTCTCACAGTCTTCAAGTATAGACAGATTAGATGTTTCTGTTTGATGTAACCTGTACCTTTTAGAAGGCTCCCATCTGCAGACTACAACCAAGATTTAGTGGGGAAATTACTGATAGTTCTTGAAATACTTATATTGACTTTTTGCTATGCTCTGAGTGGACAGATTGGAGATCTGAACTGAACTGCGACATTCCATGGAATTGCATTAAGCTTACTTATAAACACCTCCCCTAAGTGTTTCTAATTTGTCTCTGTTTAGGTGTTAAAGTACTTCTGAAACATAGCTCTGCTTATCATCCTCCTGACACTCCTGTTGACTCTGGTGTGTGATACAGTGTAAGCTTGGTTGCTTTTAAGGGATGCTGCAGTGCCATTGACTTTGATAGGAGCACTCCTCTAAATAAGACGAGTTGAATTTGGCTGTCTGTTATAAATCCCACTGTTTGCGAAGAAAAGTCCTGAATATTTTGTTCAATGATATTTAAGTCTCCCCAGAAGCAAAAACCCCTAAAACTCAATTAAAAAAATAATGCACAAATGTGCAGGATTAAATATGCCAAAATCAATTCTTTATTATTGTTTAATTGATTTCAGATATAAAAAGGAAAGAAAAAAGAAAAATTTCAAAGACATTCTTTATACAGGGCTTAACAGCCACTTTCTATCAAACTGGATATTAGAACAATATCAAAATTCTGTCATGGACAAAGCCACTGTACACCAACATGCCTTTTGTTGGTTTTATCACTGAGGAGCAGAAGTTCTATTTTATTAGTTTTTCTGATTTATTTCACAAATATTTTCTGTTCCATGCATCATTTTTAAGTGCATCCAGTAGTGTGAGAAAACAATTGCCACTGTTTTAAAATCTCCTATTAAATTCTGAAGCAGTAAGTTTAATTGCTTATTATGTATTTCGAAGTAGTTAGTTTCCTCTATGAATTGGCTAAAGATTTTTCTCACACAGATCTTGACTCAAAATTTGTCCTTTAGCTAGAAAATATTGATTTGCTTTTGTTTGGCCCCTGTGCAGAGTACCTTATCTTTAAGAGTGGGTCTTATTACGATGCAAGTTGACAGAATTCAGATTTAGCCAGGTGAAGTCTGTCATGGTGAGTAAAAATATTAAAGAATCACAGTAATAAAATATTATATTAATCTTGTGATTTTTTCTTTTTTTTTTTTTTTAAACTCAAAAGCAGTTTTTAATGTGATGCAGAGATTTTTGGGAGTTCTGGCATATTGAAATAATTCATGCTAATTGTCTCATCTGCTTAGTATGTCATTTGTCTTCTATGAATATCAATGTCTACATTCATTTAATCCAAAATAATTAATATGCAAACAATTAATAATGAGAGAGAGAATCTGAATTGAAAAGAACTTAAAAGATGTTTAAATATATTCATGATTGTTAAGATGGAAGATAAATATTGCATTACATTTCAAATTATTTTATCAGAAAGATTATATGAACTAGTACAAAATCATAGGCACCTTTTTGTTATGCATATCACATATTTTTATTTTATTAGGAAGTGTATTGTGGCAGGTCAGGGATCAGACTTATGTACCATAGTTTAGGCATTGTGCAAGCTGAGTAAAAGGATACAGGCCGTAGATGGACAGCCTGGACTATTTGAGTGTGGTGGCTGCCTTGCTGATGTAAGCAGGGAGATAGGTGCCTTTGAAGAGTGATTCAGCAGCTCTTGGTGCTGACTAATCACTAGATTTAGCCACTAGCAAATGCACGATCCACGGTGATGTCTGAGCTCCTGCCATTTAGGGCTGGCATAAGGCTCTGACTCAGGGTTGTATCTGCCCACTAATGATCTGGTGCATACAGCACTCTTCTGATGCAAAGTATCTGAGCCCATCTTGTTTCCTTAAAACTAGCAAAACCCATGACAAAATGTTTCTGCCTTAATAGTACTTTGTGGCTTTTCTGTAATAACCTGGTAACAGAAAGCATGGCTTTGGGATTCTCAGCACCCTGAGAGGGCAGAGCCTGCTTCCCTTGCTTGGGAGAGGGCATCCCTGAAAACCCATCCTCTATGCACTCACCTGAAGATGAGCTACAACACAACGGAAAATGCAGCGGTCAGAGCACCAGAAGTAAGTCTGATCCTGTAGCCTTGTGGCCTGGGATTTACCTGAAGGGGGTTGCTCGGGTCTTTGGTCGGAAGTGTTTGTATGTTTTCTAGCAGGTAAGAATTGGACAAAATAGCCAGGATAGCTATTTCTAGTCTTAGCTGATAGATGTGAGCTGCTGTTGTAACACGGGAGTGTGCACCTTGCCTGTGATGTTCAGTAGGACCTATGTGACTATAACTTCCACTCAATGGTGGGTTGCTTTGCATAGTTGCTTCCCAGTGCTTTTTGGTTTTAGCAGGTCTTTCACACTGCTGAGGAAACGATGTTAAAAATGCGAAGGTGGATTAAGTAAATGTGGAGGCAGTAGCTGAGAACCTATCGCTGGCTCACAAAACCTGCTGCATCCATCCATGCTCTCAGGTGTATTTTTGACATGTTGATGATGACATGGTTACCTTGGTGTGCCTGGTGGTGGAATGTGACCTTCCACGCAATTTAACTCCCTGTCTCTTAGCGCTGATGTCTTTCTTCAGTCAACAGACAGTGCACCCTTGATCACCTCTTTTCTGAATATTTTAGGGCACTGCCCTCAGATGTTCTTCAGCAGCTTTCTGTCAATCTTCAGGGAATTATCCCACCAAGCAAACTGGTAGACTTCACTACCGTGTTCTGTGTATATTACTGAAGTTAATTTTCCTTAACTACAGGTACACTTACAGGCTGTAACAGAGCTGGCACAGTTTGGCCATTCCAGTTCTAAAGTTATAGCCTGATGTGCTACTGCTGCCTGGCCTAGAGGACATGGTAATGTTGTTACAATGATGTGCTTTATATGTGGTTATCTGAGCCAGAGGTAGTTTGGAATTCCAAAGGTGATAGTTAGAAAGTTTGAAAAGATAAAGGGGATAATGAAACTTGGATATTTTTTTAAGCATCTGTAAAATATCCTCATCCTGAACATTGTGAATTGTAGGTGTGTTTTTTTCATTCACTTTAAACCTAACACATGCACAGGCTCCCAGGACAAAGGCTGTTCTGCCTTCCAGTCTTACCCTAACTATGCATTTGTTCTGTCTGCCTTGTGCTGGAACTGGGTTTTAGAATGTCTTGTTGTGAATCAGATCAAGTAAATGATCCTGCTGAAAGCATTCTCTCTTTTTATTCTTTTCTGGGGGCTTGGGGTGGGAATGGGAGGGAGGGAAATTACTTTCCAGCCAGATTAATTTCATGATCAATCTGCCTGTGCAGTTGCAAGAACACCACTACCAACACAAGGATGGGACAAAATTACAGCTAAATTAAAATGTTTGTAGACTGCCATCTTTAGATTTGAAAGAATGATTACTTTATTTATATTACTTTGCTCTAGATTTTGACATGCTATAGGCTAGGACCGTATATTTGTAATCATTATTTGCTCTTGAAATGTGGAATGGTAATCAGGCATGTTTTGTGGCTTCTCTGAATGCATATGTATATGTACTGAAATATTTTTATTTACTAGATGAAATATGTGTATTGGTGGAAAAACATAATTTGACTTTGCAGCACAATAGTCTTAGTGTGAAGGATTATGCTGCTTCTGCTTGATGGTGTTAATGTCTTTTAAACACTTGTAGTTCTGAAGATGTTTTATCCAGTTCTCACTGGTGCTACTCTGCAGTTTGCTAAAGGTGAAGTTGCTGAATAACTCAGTGGTCTGTGCTGGCCCAGTGGCCCCAGCTTCTAACCTTGCCATTGACTTTTAGTACTAACTTTTTCAGTTTAAGTATATGAATTTACCTAGCACTACACTGAAGTGTTCAGTGTTCACTGAAGAGTGAACAGATTTACATAGCGATTTACATTAATATAGCATATCAATTACATATTAATGTTGGTATTATAGAATTCCTATAGTAGAATTCTGATTGGTCTTTAATCAATGACTTACTCATTCCTTACTTTTGACATGCAATTCTGGTATATATATATTAATTCTGTAAACACAGTAGCTTGGTCATAAAGTTCCTGAAGCAGACAATTGCTTCAAATATAGCGTATGTTCTGAATAGCTTATAGCTTATGTGTTATATCTTATATGTGAATATATTCTTGATAGATATCTATCCATTATAAATTACCAGCTTCTGATTGATATAGTGAAAATCTTACTTTCAATCTCTCCCATATTTTTGTAGTTTATTAAGGCAGTATGACTTCAGCAGATGTGGGAGGCAGTAGGTGAAAAATCTTAAATGTGTATCAATAAACAGGTTTCAAGACAGGGTACAATTTTTTCTTCCCATGTAGTATGTATTTCGAAGTATTAATTCACAAAGTACTGAATAACTTTGTAAATACAGTTAGTGTTTTATATGCAAGATTCTACTTATTTCCTTTTTTAAGCCTTTTACACAGAATTCACTCAGTTTGCATGCATCTCTTTGCATAAATACCAATAATACTTTAATTTATGGGTGTTTGTTCTTGGGCTTTGTTTAAATGACTTCCATCCAAAAGGAATGAGAGCTTTCTATTCTTGCCAAAATGAATAAACCACATGAGGTGAATTTTCCTACAACCAATTTAAAACCTGGAGTTTTTAGGGTATAATTTAGATATTGCATTGGTGGTTTATGGCCATATAAAGTGTAGGTGTGTAGGTAGGAGGTTAGATAGATGTACTTGTAAATGGCTAGAAGCAAGGAGGCTGAGTATGGTCTCCAGCAGTGCATATTTCAGCTCACAGTTTCACATCTCTATCCTAAGGCATTAGATGTTACTAATTCTCCAAAAGCCAAAGATTTGTTTTACAGAAGAAAATTCTGATTTGATTAAGATATTGCTTCAAGATCTAATGTTCCTTTATCAAATCATGCCACAACTGGAAACGTACATGATTAGAAATAAACTGCATGTTATCTGAGAGAGAGAGAAAGTGCCGCATGATTTGGAATGATCCTGCAGAAGCAGCGTTTAGTGTAATGACAGTACACTTAGATTAATTATAGTGCTGCTTGCAGGCGCCACTATATACTTACTATTGTGTCAGCACTTTTGTTGTTAACCCTGTGTTGTAAAAGTTTATTTTTTGCCTCTAAGAAATGAATGAATATTCTGATTTGAATTCAAGCTTTGTGCAGCATGCAAAGAATCAAGTTTTCTTTAGGGCCTGAATTTTACTTTTGTATCGTTAACACTTCAACGTGTAGCTATAGAAATAATTGTATCTATTTAATATTCTGCCCTCTGCTCTGCCCTCTTATGCTGGGAAATTTAATTTCAGTAAATGCCTAGACTATGTTATTATCACTTCAGATGGTCTGAAATAAAGCACTGAGATAGTTGACCTTGAAAACTGGAAGGTGTAAGTATGAAGACACCATTTTTCTACTCAGTACATGAGTTAAATTTGGCTTAATGTGTATTTATATGATTACCTGCAATGAAAGATTGTTAAGGTCTGAAATAAGCCTTGAACAGGTCTTAAAAGGCTGTTTACACAAAAAATTGGAAATACTCTAAAGAAGCTTTTATAATTAGTCATGTAAACACTACAGTGCTTTTTTAAAATAGACTTTCAAAATGTACTGTACTTATTGAAGCAACAGTGAAATTAAGTAACTTTTTGAATAAGTTGTCAGAATGCTCTTTATCCTCATTTTACTGTTGATGAGACAGTAATAAATACTGAGTGAACAAACTTGCTTGTACCTAGATCATCTCATCCTGCAAATACAAGAATCTTTGCATATTTTCCTAGCAATTCTTAGTCTATTATCCTGTATTCTTTCTAATTTCCAGTCTTAGGTTGTATCTTACTTTTTTCTGAGTAGTGCTGGCAAATGGCTCTTATCAAGAACAAATGATGCCATAAATCAGGACCAAAATCAATGATGCTGTGGGGCTGTAATTGCAAGATGCGGTTATGTGGGCCTGAGTATTTTACCTGCCTGTGAAGCCACGAGTGAGGCCCTGGGTACTGTTCTAGCCCTTGGCTTCTAATTTACTGGCGAGTATATATATACATCTGTTCTGTCTGAGTCTTAGAGAGGAGATATCAATATTAAATGCCTGTTTTAATATGCCTTTGCTCATAATGCAAACAATAAAAAGCACCTGGACGTTCGTATTCAACTAGAATTGCATAGGAATACAGAAAACACTTAATCCCTCCACCCTTAACATTCCTAGAGTTGTATTTAGGAGTGGTAGGGCTGGCCAAGATGCCTGGCATATTGGCTGCTTTCTTTTTCTTTCGAGCATGTGTTCTCTGTAGGTGCAAAGGATACTGGGTGTTCAAATAGTAGGACTTGTTCCTTTGGTTAGAAGAAGGTTTATTTGCTTAACACAACAGGATCCGTAACATTGTGACTGGCCATTTTAGGCTGTAGTTACTGCTTCTCTCTGTGATAGGTGGTAGTATAAACAAAGAATGATTTGTGCTGCTGGAATAAGGCCATGTGTGTTATGCCAAATATAAAAGGAGAGGGCTGATATGAGTGCCTCTTGGACATGTCTTTCATTACCCTTTACACTTCTCTTTCCTAATAGAATTTGGAGGAACCAAACACACGCTGTATGCAGGGTTTTATTAGAGTCCTGTGCCTCGGACCCTTAACTCCTTTAGCTGGTCATTACCTGTCCAGTAAAGACCTCTAAACGGGTCATTAATGCTTAAGTAATAAACTGTCTCACAAGACTGTCTAGTGCAGAACTTCTTCTATCATTTTTACAGTTACTGTTTTATAGATAAATCAATGACCAACAACTGGATATTCTTGTTTTGCTACATAATCTCATAATAGTGGCCACAGCAAATAGACAGTGGGTTCACTTAACTGTGTTCAGGAGAGCTGGAGATCGCCACACACAAATGGGACCTGAAGTTATATGTAGGGTAAACCTAGGATAAGGTAAAGAATGAAGGCATGTTCTGCTGTTAGCAAAGTAAAGATTATCTGCTTGGAAAATTGATTTTTTTGGGTTGTTTTGGTTTGGGTTTTTTTGTGTTTTTTTTTTTTTTTTTTTTTTTTTTTTTTTGTTGTTGCTATTGGGTTATTTTTTTTCCCCTTCTAGAAGTTGTATAATTTCAATAAGGTGGCTCCCACTTCCTTATTACAGACAAGTAAGCCTTAGCATAGTTTGATGTTGGCAGAGAGATTTCGTACTTTCACAGAGCTTTCGTGCTAGTGCAATTAGCTAATAATGTAAATCCTGCACTCTTCTATACCATACATCTGTTGACTTTGAGTTTGACATCTATTAAATGCTTCCTAGATATGACAGCAAAAGTTAGCTGTGGTACATGTTTTTCTTTTGGTTCTTGACATGAAATTTTTAGGCCCCTAGTTTGACTGGCAAATCCCTTAAAATAGGTTTCTGTACATGAATGAGCTGTACAAAGCTCATTCTCCCTGAAGAGGCAGAAAGAGAAAATGCATAGTAGGTACAACCCAAATTTTTGGCAGATCACCAGGCATTCAATATTTCCATCCCTGTTAATACCAGTGTATCATTGACTGCTCAGTGCTGGAGTAAGCAATCCAGTCATATACATCTTTTCTTTTGTTAGATGCTGAGGACTACCAGTCTCTGCTGGGACTATTGGGTTTTTTGTTTGTTTGATTTTTGGCTTTGCCTTTGGTTGGTTTTTTTTGGTCATAATGCATGCATAATGCAAAGTGGAATGAAATTTGATGCTGAAAATGGTTTGTTGTAGACACAAAATGTTTTTCTGTGGTAAAATGGAAGGAAACCTCTGAAAATTGATGACTTCTAGTGCCCATGGAGCAAACACTTGGTAATTATTTTTCTGAGAAATTGAAAATGTTAGTTATGGGACAAGTTATATCTGGCAATGTAAAACAATTAATATTGAACAGCTGTTTCTATGATGAGACTGTTTTGCAAAAAATATAACGTTGGCATGTTTCTCTATTCAGTTCTACAATGAATTAGGAGTTTTGCATTTGGAGGTGCCATCTTGACTCTAACAAGAAAAAAAGATTAAAGAATATGAGACAAGTTATTTATTGAAAGAAAAAATACAATAAGTGTGTTTTTTTCCTTTTCCTTCTCTTTTTGAGAGAAAATATCTTTTTGTGTAAAGACCTTAACCAGACCAACCAAGGGCTTTGAGATGACTTCAGTCCTGCACATTATTGTGCTAGATCCTCAAAGATGATGCTAAAAGTCATACATTATATATAGTGGTATAAGAATTGTGTGCTGACTTAACAGTTTAAGTAGGGATGAATCTGACACAGCACTTTGTTCAGTTTACAACTCTCATGATATTCTTAGCACCTGCAGAGGGTTTTAATTCTTTTAAAGCAAAAATGCACCAAGGCTAGCATAGGCTTAGCAAACAAATAACAGCTTCACAGATTGCAGCTCTATGATTATCCCATTGTCATCTTTGCTGATAAGCAGAGAATGGTGCAGTAGTGAACCCAATATTTGTACTGAATGTTTCCTTCAGGCTCGCTGAACAGAAGCTGTCCTGTATGTCACTTTGCTGTGTTATAACGACATCAGGAATCAATTTGGTCCCATCTGCAATTGCCTAATATAATCAACCTCTATTCTGTTTAGTTCAACTCACTACCTACAGTAAGTGATGTGTGTGCATGAATATTAAACTTTTGAAATAAACATGTGAGTAAATATGAGTTGACTATAAAAGAAAGTTATTTATGTGCACTGAAAATGAGTGCCCATTACTGTTTTTATAAAAAAGCATTATATTGCATCATCATGGTGTGAATAATGATTATTGCTTCCTTTTTCTCTGACAGAAGAGTAGTTTCCAAATAATGCCTTTGTATTACTGATTGCTTCTGGCTAGTGTAGTCTCTGTTAGTCTATTTGTTGTAAAGATTTTCTTATCTAATTTTTTAAAGTCAAAACCTCTGTGAGAGAAATTTTTTATGGCTCAATAGCTCTTAGGTTTGTTTTTTTTTTGAGTACAAGTATATTTGCCTAGTGATTACAATAAAGCAGATATAATATTTACAAGCCTTAGCAATTCCTGCACAAATGCAGTCTCTAGAGAAGGGCATAATAACAAAGCAAGCAAACATCACAGTTATCTAAATAATAAGAAGTTGCAGGCATTGGGGTGGTGACTCACAATGTGGATAGAAACCCTGGAGTTTTGAGAGTAATTTATGGGGATGCTGAGGAGACGGATTTCACTTAAATACAGCAACTGCTGAAATATTTCTAAGTTAAAAAGTCAACTAGTGGTTAAGTAAATATCCTCTTGACCTCTTTTAATTCTTGTGATGTACTGTTGTTTTAAAGTATTTACTTTGAAATGCTTGAGTCATAAAATGACCCAGGAGAGACAGATTGACCACAGATAGTTAATGCGTAGGATTGAGTTGCTTAAAATTTAAACCCCATGCCCATTTTTTATCTAATCTATTGTTCTTTAATTGGAAGAATGAGGTTATAAATAGAGAGATATGGAGTCTAAAAAAATAATAATTAAAAAAATGTTTTATACAGTACAATGCTTTTGTACTATATTGGCATTGGGGAAAAAATTTAGAGAAGAACAGAGATTCCTTCTTGTTTCTATAGAAACCAATAGTGATCAGGAGGGGAGAGGATTCTTTTCAAGTGTACATTTTAGTGAGGCTGGCTTAGCAGCTCAGCACACTGGAGGGCCAGTGTAAAAAAAAAACCCTCTAGCGGCTTGAGATGCGGTGTTCATGCCCCTGTGATACCAGCTGTTATGAGGATAACGCATTGCTGGGAGTTTCTGGTTCATGCTGCTGTGGGTGAAGGGAGCTCTTTGCACTACCACATCCCCCAGGGAGTGCAGCCTGGCAGGAGGGCTCCCGGCAGTTGAGACAGGAAACCAGCCGCAATGGCAACTTGCATGAATTGGATGTTAAAAAGGGGGAGAGGACAAAAGAGGGGGAAAATACTGAAGGGGAAGTGTGCTGTCCTGTGTCAAAATTAACTATGCTAATTGTTTTGAACCAGTAATCTCCTTTGGGTTTATCGTGATAGGATCATGGCCACTGAAATACTGTGTATTTCACAGTGAATTACAGGCAGGACTCGGTGACTTGGCTTTTGAATCGTGATCTTCCTCTATACTACATAATACATAATCCCCTCCACAGCAGAGTTATATTCTTAATTATGTTCTGTTTTCCTAATATCAATAGAATATTAGGCCATAAAGAGAAGATTAGGGAAAAAACAAATTCTAAAGCAATTCTAAGTCTTAATCAATACTGTACTTTTAAAATAATTGCAGGATTCTTCTAAATGAAGTTCAGGTCAAACGCAATGTCAAAAATAAGGCAGTTTCAATTTGCTGCAACCTGACAGGTCCAAGAAGGGTCTGAGGAATATCTAGTAACTGGCAAATACACCTTTGTTTGACATTTACTTTCACATATAAACAGTAGAGCACTATATATTGGCATATGAATGTATTAGCTGGTGGTGATCTAAACCCTGGTATGAATTTAGATGGTTTTCCTTTCTGTTTATAAATACGTAGTCTTGATAACAAGGGAACATTTACTGCAATCTTCCTTGGCAGTTGTCAGAGAAGAATGAATCATTTTGGAAACATAAACCTCCTCAGATTTCAAAAATATCAAGAAAAACATAAAACATAAGGGAAAAGGATTATAAAATACAAATAAAAAAATTTCTTAACATATTTAGAGGCCTGTGGGCTGTAAACACTGTAGATTATCATTAATGAAACTCTCTGCCAAGTGCACAAACCACAGTTCGGTAGCAGCTGTTAAGCAAGTATTGTTCAAAGCTGGATAATCCCTTGAACATTATACGTCGTGGCTCTGTACCTCTTCCTATTAGTAATCAGATAATTGCTTTGCATTTTCTGTTACACATTTTTCTTTTAAAATTCCTCTTCGTTCCTCTTTATGTCAAAAGGCTTTATCTTCCAATAATCACTTAGGCAAAAATCACACAGAGGTCAATAGGCAGGGCTGTGGTCTCCTTTATTTTCTGTGAATCTGGTGTAATACCATTCAGTCCTGTGGTGTTACTTTGGCTTTATAGTGGTAAACCAGAGGAGAATCCCACTCTACGTGGGTGCTTGAATTGTATTGTAACTTAGTTATGTTTTTTTCCTATGAAATTGGCTTTTCTAATTAATTTTGAAAGTAATTAAAAATATTTTCTGCCATTGTTTTTTGCTATAAAAATATGTTCGCGGTTACATGTTGGAAGGAGAAGATGGGGAGCTTTCCAATTCCATTTGTCCAAGAGTTCAGATCTCAGAGGAAGTTTTTCCAGGGCATGATATGTAAGTATCTTGCAGAAAGAAATTTGGAAATGATGGTAACTATTTCTTTTCTGGCATCAAAATATCCTTAAGTCATAACAACACAGAAATAGTGAGCCATAGCCCTGGTAATTGTGGATTCCCTTGAGCTCCATTGGCTATTAGGCTTGAACCAGGAGAGGAGCTTATCTTGCACTTCTGGAATTTCTCATAACCCTACAACAAAGCACTATTGATTTTTCTCAGCCAGGTAGTAGGAGAGGGGGGATTGAAGAAGGTCATATGTAAATGTCCTAAGTTTGATAAGCAGCTGGACCAAATATAATGGAGTCTAGAACCTCACCTATGCTAAGTAAATCCATTTTATAACCTCTGAATTATGCATCTGCTGTTTTCTCTCAGTACTTGTGTCTTTGCGTTGGGGTTTTTAAGCCTAACAATACTTACTGACATGGGCCATTCAGTTTAAAACCACTATATCTTTTTGATGGGCACTGGCTTCACAAGCTGTTGGCATCAACTTCCCTAGTCCAAGATCTGGTCTGAATCCCAAAAATCAAAGCAGATGGAAACATAATTCAGAGAGCAGAAAATATGATTAATCTTTAAACCTGCAGGGTTGCAGGGACTGTTTCTGTCTAGTATTTAAAATTATTTTACATCATATGGCAGAAGCAGAGATGTGAGAGGTGGTGTCACACCTCCCCATGGGCAAGGCACAATGTATATATTTTCTAGCTAACATATCTCTGTGCATGTGTAAGAAGAAATTGTTTTTTTTTTTTATTAAAAATTGCAACATTTTGTTTTCAAGATAATCTAATGCTTTCTGTTCATTGCAGAAGCAATATTATTAAATGCCAGTCAGCAGGAAAAATTAGAAAAAGGGTCGTCTGCAAGACAAAACCAAATGAATTTTCCCTCCATTTTCCAAAAAATAAATTACCAATGAGGCAGGAACTGTCTTCAGACAAGGTTTCAGGAGGCAGATTAGATAGCAGAACTGTTTCCTTGTTCTAGTGAGAGGCAGTTTTCATTGAAGACTGGAATATAGGAGTATTTCTAAGGGAAAAGATCTTGTAGCAAAACTGCAAATTGGGCAGCACTGTGCATAAAGCAGCCAACTCACTGATCTTCCCAGCAAAGTAATACCAATTAAAAAGGCATCTGTAACCAACACAGTACAAATGTACTCATCTCGTTTGCTGAAAGGAAGAAAGACAGACATGTATGAAACAATACTATTATTCTAATGTGCAACTAAATGATTTGGAGAAAGCGTTCCTCAGTTGTTTTGTTGTAAGAAGCCCTGCTCTGTGCAGAGTATCTGCTAACAAATTTCTTCAAGTGTATGCATTGATTTCTAGGATATTCTAGAAAATAAGATCTCTGCAAAGATTTTAAATTTTTGATTAATTTACTGAAATTAGGATGTTAACATAGTACGTTTCCAACAAAGCACTTTGACTTCTCTAAGAAGCTTGTGACAGTCCCAGTTTCTGTACCCTGCTTGGATATATCCATCTGGGACTTCCTGGAGTGATCCCGAGCTTCCACTGAAAGATCTTCTAGCCCTTAATCGTCTTTACAGTTGCATAAAACTCTTGCATTGTCTTGGCAGTTGTGTGTTCCTTTGGATTTGCATTTCTTTAGAATGCAGAATGCATCAGAATCTGCCAAACTATCTCAGCAGCACTCCTTCCCAGAAAGGCTAAGTAGTCTGTGATTAACTCTACATTTATAGAGAGTTTAGTGCACCAGTGTGGTAGATGGGGGAGCTTGCAGGTTAACTGTTGGGTACAGAACATCAGCTTCAATGTTCATGCTGCTGAATTTTCATTTCTGTTTTATTTTTAGAGATAATATTGGCCAAATACAAAGGTTTTCCTGTGGTCTGATGTTCTCATTTTAAGTTGGAAGAGCACGTTAATAATAGATAGTTTCTAAAGTTCAGATAGATGGACAATTTTGAGGAATGTTAATCTTCGGGTATTGGGCATGAATATGAAAATAAACCACTTCGATATTTTATTGGCATTTTGCCTTTCATACAAGTGCAAAGGTAAGAAGAGGTATGGAAAATGGTGCAGGGAGGAATTGGGATAAGAGTCAGATCCCATAACTGATCCTGTTGTAGTTTTCAGAGAAGTTGCAAAGCAATTGAGTAGAGAAACGGTGGTTTCCACCTCCCCACCACCCTTCTCTTTACCTGACCACGTTCTGGCATAAAAAATTGTTTCTGAGAAGACTAAAATAAAGTTGACCTGGTTGCCAGGCAAAACCTGGCAAAAAAGAGTCTGAGACCCCAGTGTCCACAGTTCCCCTTGAATGGAATCCAGGAATGCCTTCAGCATTCAGATGATGGAAGGCTCATAGCTTCAACTAGAACCCAGTCAGCTGCCTGTTTGTGGTTTGGGCAGTCTGTTTTGGGTGAAATAATTGAAGATCTTCATCCTATTTGAGGGGAAAAACCCCACCATTCTTGTCATTGACCAAATGTAGGGACTTTTGAGCATCAAATCCTTGCTAAAGGATTATTCATATAAGAAACAAAATGCTCTGACTTCCCTACTAGAGAAAATTTGCAAAAGTAAGTAGATGTCATTGAATCAAGTGGAACATACACTTTGGGAGTAAAAGTGGAGAAGACCCACAGTAAAATTAAGGTACTGTTGTAGGAAGGTGTGATTTAAAAAAAACCCAAAAACTAAAACGAAAACCTATGGAAAAAAAAAAGGAAATGGGAGGGGAAAAGCAGTGCTTTCCTACTAATTTGCCACACCATTCTGTGTTTAATTTAGTAAAGCAGTCATAAACCTTGCTAAACAGTCAAAAAATTAAATGTTGCTGTATAATTTATGGTGGTTACAAGATACATGAGGGTGCACTTTAATTAGGAAATTGCATGTTTATTTTATTTGCTTAGCATATAATTTAGATTGGATAAATGCGCTTTGACTGGCTATGGCACTTTGGTATCCTCATTTGGTATAATTTTTAATCACATTGTTTTGGAATTTTATTGCAACATTATACAGTTGATATAACAGTGCACAATTAAGTATGCTCAGTTCACACCTTGCTCTTGAGGAAATTACTTTATATCTATATTTGGATGGAGGACTTTGTATGGCAAGTGAGAACTTGGGAGTAATAAATAATGTGCAATGTGCACTGTGGGCGCTAGAGTTGCAATCTGAATAGTAAATAATAATAATAATAATGATGGTGCCCTGTTAGTGAAATGTGTTTGGGAAGAAGACTAAAAAAACCCACAAACAAACCATGGAAATAGACACCTGAGAATTATTGTTGTATGTAATAGTATATTAGCTGTATTATAACAATGTCTTGATGTTCCAGCTAAACTGAGGGAGAACAAGGATTGTGCTAGGTGTTGTACATAGGCAGAGGGTAAGAAATGCTCATCCAGCAAACATTAGGAAAGGATGGAGATGCTGAGAGAGCGTAAGTATGTGATACAGGATGTGGGATGTTATGAGACAAAACTGTCATCTCAGTCCTGGGTCCTGCTCCTGCACTGCCACTATACTGTAACCTGTGTCGGGATGCAGACCAGCTTGTAAAATGTTGTGAGTACCATCATATAGAGACAGTACACTGGGAGACACATGCACAGGTATGGTGTGTGTTCTCATGGTTCTGAGACTTAATAATATTTCTGTACTTTTTTGGTTAGTTTATTTCTGTGTATTGATCATGCTCAGGGAGTGCCAGTCTGGGATGTGTTCATGGTATTCTGGCTTTGACAGGCTTTGAATATGGACCTCAGTTTTCCCTGTTGTTCACTTGGCTTTTTTATGTGGTGACAGGACTAAAAGGCACTGTTTTCATGATTTAGGGAAATTCAGATTCACCTTACTGCATTTAAATTCCCACTTTAAGTAATAGGTCAGCAGCATATTTAGATATTCTGTAGATGTTCCTGGAGAAGATAATAGGGCTGCAACTTGGAGGTTCTGGAAAGAAGAAATAAATAATTGTTGATTTTGGTGTGGCTTTTTTTACAGAAAAATATTCCCTAAACATATAGATGTTAATAGAGAATATTATTTTTCAGCTAAAATATGGAAGGAATATGAAAGCATTTAATGTAGATCTAGAATATATCTCAGCAGTGGCATTTTATACAGTGCTTTGAATTAAAAAAATTCAGCAGAAAAGCTATTGTTTTCTCTTACGTTCTATGGAGCTGCCTGAGTATTGCATATATGCCAATCTGAGATCCCAAGCGACTCTCTGTTGGGAAGATTGATGCTGGGCCAGATTATACTTTCAGTCACACAGGTATAAATCTGAGGTAGCTCTATTGTCTTGCTTCCACCGAGAAGAGGATCTGGCCTGCATTCCTTTCTTCTCTACCTTCGAGTAATTGGTCCTGTAATGCGCCCATGCTGCTCTCCTGTGATTGTCTCTGATCATTTTGTTGTGACAGGACGTTGGTGGTGGTATGTACTGCTTGAACACTGACATTCCTTACTTTGTTACAGTGTGTTTTGATAACATTATCTGTAAAGAATGTTCCTTGCACTGATTATGGTTATTAAAACATACAGAGATCAACAGATATAGCAAACAGCTGGTTAGTCATAGCTGATGTTAGAAATTTCATTTCATGTAAGTTTCATAATTTGAAACTATATCCTCTAGAAAAACATAGGTGATTAATCCCTACTGCGTGCAAGCTAGTTGACTTTGTTTAAACTAAGATTATATCAGGATGATAAACAGAGACTAGAATTAAAGTACTTTTTTGAAGATTGTTGAAATATAGAAGAAAAAAAGCAAAGAGGAGAGTTTTTCTGTTTTAGGGTTGGCTTTTTTTTTTTTTAACTGATGTACTGGAGTGTTTAAATAATATTTATGGGACCTATCATGCAGATGTCATAGTGCTGTAAGAAAATATCTGTAGTATTTAAAGCCAGGGATGCAGTCCTTTTAAATATCTGTATTGCTCTGTAAAGGCAGACAGTGCTTCCTAGCATTCCTTATGGAATGCAGAGAGAATGGCATGGACCTTTTGAATAATTAATATGGTTTTCAGAGCAGTAGTCATGGAAACTCAGGCAGTGTCACATATATGGATTTTAGGAATTAGGCATGTTTTGAATTGCACATCTAGCCAAAAAGAGCATGCTGTAAGTTGTAAAGATCAGAAGCATTTTCCCAGTGAATCTCATGTTTACATTGACAAATACATGTATTTTATATATTTTTGGATTTAAATAATATTTGGATGTCTAAAAATTTACATGGTGGTGATCTAAAGGGCTGTTAAAAGCACTAACTGCCCTAAGTCATATTTTAGATGTCTTACTCTTTTTTTTCTTTTTTTTTTTTTCTTCATCCCAGCTCCCTGAAGACATTAGGATTGTAGGTTTTAAACTGTATAGCAACTTGCTATTCACATAAAGGACTGCAGATTTACCACAAAGTTGCTAGGCCCTTTCTATTAGTTCAGTTGTGTGGCTTTTTTTTATCTCAAAAAATGTCTCTTCAGGATCAATATCGTCATTACCTTGGGTGTGTATGTGGAAGAAGTCAACCAGGCAGCAATGAAAAGCTATCATCCAGTCGTCAGTAATATTGTACGTGTAAAGAATAAAAATACATGGAAGTTATTTATAGACCATAAACTCCCTGGTTTCATAAACCATTTTATACTATTATTTGTCCAAGTCTACAGAGTCTCTTCCTGAGTTCACGGCACACTCAAAAGCTTCTGTTCTTTATTTCTGGCTGTTTGAATTGGGAAATTAATTAGAAATACAATTAGCAATTTATGGACATGAAAAAGCCATTTGGCCCAGTAAGGCTGCTTTCTCTTTACCTTTTTTCGTCCTCATTTTGTTTTGTTGCTCTCTTTCAATCTACTCTCTACTAATACAAATATCACTCTGTTTATTAAACTCATTGAGACTTTGTGGCAGTAATATCACTTGGCAGCATAACATGGCATATTCATTACTCTCCAAGCAAAATGTTTTTTCTTAACATTTTGTGATCCAGATTCCTTAATTAGATGCACACTTGCAGCTTTCATTGAAGTCAATGAGAGCTTTATAGCTGTCACTGATAGCAGATATTGGCTCTTTATTTCCAAATGTGAAATGATGCCCACAGTTTTGTTTTGTTGTTTTATCTAAATTGCTAATGAACACGTTCTCCCCCTCTCCCACATCTCTGTGTTGTATTTAAAATGTTCCTAATATTTCTGTTCAGTAATTTTGAAGTTACCTCTTTCCTAGCAAGGATAAATTCACTCACTTTGGCCTGTCTTGACAACAAATCTTTAAGTATCCAAGGTGGTTCAAGGTTTTTAAAGTTGTACCCCCTCTACAGTAAAACTAATTACCTCTGTGATGCTTAAAATTGTGGACAGAATTACAGATGTGAAGTAGTTATTAGAGAAATTATCTCACTTCCTATGATTTGTATTGCAGCCCTTTGTTGATGCATCTCTGTGTCCTTGTTGCTTTTTCTTTTACTGCAGCTATACACAGAACAAATGGCTTCAGAGATTTTTCTACACTAAGCTCTAAATACCTTCCCGGTTGCTCTGAAAACTGTTTGGCTGTTCCTTTTCATGTGTATTCACTCTTTTCTGGCTTATTACTCTGCAGCATTCCCAGCTAAGTTGTCCATCTGTAGACCTTTAAAAAGATGTATGTTAGTGATAGAAATAGTCATAAAATCAAGAGGGCCAACTCAGAAAGATATGTAAATATCTGCAGCCTATTGGAAACATCCCATAATTACCCAAGGACTTTCAGGACTCAACCCCAGAAATCCCATGCAGTTGATAATCTTCTCAACTGCAGTGTTTTCTGGGAAGAGTCACAGGGAGTTAATTAAAATGCTGAGCATACTTCACACTTGTAGAGTGATTAGAGAAGTTAAAGGGCGACAAGAATATGGTCTAGGACTGTAGCTGCATGCAAGGCAATTTACTGATGAGTCAAACTGACATTCCCACAAAAGCAGGTTGGGTTGCATAGGAATTACAATCAACAAGTTATAAGAGCTTGTCCTCTGGGTGTGTTTGGCTCTCCTCATGTTCTGCTGCCCTTCAGGTAGGACTCCAGTATGTTAGTGCTATATGCCTTCCTCCTTCCACTGCGAACTGACTCATTTGTGGTACCAGTACTATTCTAGCCCATTCCCACTCAGGGTTGTTATGCTTCCCTAGTCATAGTAGTAATTTTAATGACAATTTTTGCAAAAATCAAGTTGTCTCCTGGTTTTAATGCAGAAAGTTATTTAGCAGTTATTTAGTTTCCTTCTCACAGAACTATACGTATATTCTTATATACAAAGACATAGACAAACACAATATTATAGTCTTAAACAATTGACGCGGCTGTCATATCTGCAAGTAATCTACAGTACCATCATTGCTGCGACCTTTCAGACTGCTGAATGTAAATCAGATTCTTACCCTCTGGTGGTCTCTGTGGCAAACTAAAATTACTCACAGATTGTGTTCGAATAGTGCCTATCAAGTCAGGTGACAATGCAAGACGTATATCATCATTCTGGTTGCGCTGGCATATTTCCAACACTACACCAACTGCAGTATTTTACAATGCAGTCTATGGTTTGTCGAGGGAAGTGTGTGTGCACCTCTATAAACTGTCATATGCTTGCTCATAACCATTGTGTTCTCCCTGACTTCTACCACCTATTGATGGAAATCCCTATTCATGTTCTTAAGCCATCAAATCTCTGAAAACATTATTGGCTTTGAGTATTTGGGCTTTTTAGATTGACATGTTACAATAACATCATGCCAGGAAGACACTTCACATACCATATTCTGGCAAATTTGCATCTTTCTTTATAGGGACATTTTGAAGTCCAGACAGGTGTTTTAGCACTTGGAAATTTTAAGTAGGGTGCAATGCTGGGCCCCTGGGAAGAAGACAATGTGAAAAGAAGGAATTGTGTAGTAGTACTGGAAATTCTCCTTATGGACTATTAAAATCATCATCTCCTGGTGTGATCCTGGGGAAGGATGTGTTGGGGTCAGCTTCTCTCTGGCAGAAAGCAAAGTGACCGTGATCACAAGTTTCATTCTTTGCTAAAGAAAGGCTATGATTAGACTGAGGAAATAGGAGAATCAATAAATATGATTTCCACAGAAATGGTAGGTAGATGAATAAAGGGCACTGTTTATTGGTTCATCCACTGGTGCTTTACATGTGATTGCAATAGTAGCAGTATTATCATGTCTCACCTTTGTTAGACCTTTCAACTTTATATTTGTCAGTTTTCACTAGAAGATCCAACAAAGGGAGAAAATATTTGTATAAGCCAATCTAGGTTTTGAGCTCTAGAGCCTTGATTCTCAGACCACTCAGGCAGAGTGGGTGGGCTCAAACTGTAATTCTTATAGTGGCATTCACTGTGTTGGGCTTGCTCTGGAATCCCTCTCCTCAGATACGCAGTGGAGAAAATCAGGTAGGAAATTGATAGTCCATCCCTTTTCTCCCTCTCTGAAATTCTACATTTAAGCGGCTGCACAAATATAATGCAACACATTTATTTCTGGCTTAACAGAAGAAAAGATGTTTGTTTGGTGATCTGGGTGTTCATAGTCTGTTTTCATCATCTGTCCAGGATTGCGTAAAAGGGCTGGTATGAAGCTAGATTAAAGAGGCTCAAAGCACAACTGATCTGTCTTTTAATACATTGTGAGTAGAAGAGACTGTCTGAATGCTGCAGTGGGCTTCAGATCTTGGTTCTGTCAGCTCACAGTGGAGATCAGGTGAACCACTGTACCTCTTAGAGCGAAAGAAACTGAAACCATGGATCTCTGCCACAAATCTACATGACACGTGGCCAGTTAAGAGCTGAAATAGGTTGGTATTAGCAGCAGGGAAGTCTGAAAATGCTCTAATCATACCTATCCCAGCAGGGCTCTTAGTGCAATGACAGAATGATTGTCTTGACAGACTTTGAGAACTTCCTTCTTTAAACACATGCAAAATTGGGGGGGGGGGGGGGGGGGGAAAAAGGGGAGGGGGGGGGGGGGGGGGGGGGGGGGGGGGGGGGCTGAAAAAGGGAAGAGGGAGAGGGGAAGACAGAAAAAGCTTTAACTCTGCTGATGTGGCTTCTTTAATTTGCTGTCAGTGATGCCACCAATGTTAATTCTGGCAGGGTTAATTATGAGAAATTAAAAAGCTGCTCAGAACAGACTGTACCCTTCGTACTCCAATAAAGAGGCAGTTCTGGTGTGAGAAAATTTCTTCATTAATATACATCCCCAAAGGGCTACTGCGTACATCTTTTTGAATATGAATCATAAACTCCCAGGGACCCTGCAGGAAGCAGGGGAAATAGGATTCAGAGGAGATTGACTGTGTTACTTTTACTGCTTCAGGAGAATGACGCTCGGGCTGGCAGGAAATCACCATGCTGGTGACATTTTGAAAGAAGAATTTATTAATTTGCAAGTTGGCATGTTACAAGCTTTGAAATATGGTTTTAAATACGTTCTGTACAGACACTGCTGTATCAATGTTCGGTATGTCATTCTCTAATACATGCAGCTGTTAACATGGAGCTTAACATAAGCATTGTAATTGTTTACCATTTAGTATTTTGCAAAAATGGCTTTAGGGCATGCATTTATTTCTCAGGAAAATTTCACTGGCTTCTCACAAACTAGGCTACCCTTAACCTAATACATTATACTAAATGGCAATGTGGTTATACCAGATACATTGTAGAAAGTAAACGGAGAAGAATACCACATACAGATTGTGCAGCTCTAAAATATAAGCTGAAAAAAATAATGTGTCCCAACCCAATAATCTATAATTTATATTAGTATAACTTGGCAAAGCCATATTACCAAGCAAATATAAGTGCAAATGGAGCTAGATAAAAGTGAAATATCTCAATGATATTAACTTTCTGCAGAAATAAAGCCCTATTGTTAAAAAATTAGGTACCTGGACCATTTGCAGTGTAACTTTCTGATGCTGACAGGGTGTTCTAAAGTGCTGGTGCAATTTTGAAGTCTCTTCCCAGGAAAGGTATTATGGTATGAAAGTTGTTACTACATAGAAAGCAGTTAAACAAAGTTAACTTAGAGCACAGAGGTCTAAAAGGAGGCCAGAGAATTAATTTTCATAAGAAAACATGTCTTTTGTTTCCCATGTAATATATAGAGAAGCACTGATACAGAGTGTGTAACCTTTCATTGGAGAATCTCAAGTCTTCAGAAACATTAATTAATTAACCTTAATAGCAGCTATAGTCCATGAGTATTGTTTTGAAACTTGCTGTAAATCGTCATTCAGAGGACTGATAAAAATCAATTGAGAAGAACCTCTAAGAAAAATGAAACATTATTTATAGCACTAAGAGTACTTGGGGACAGCCTCTTAGGAGGAGAAGTTATTTAAGCAGATTGCTTTTTGAGGCAGGTTACATTGTATATTACTGTAGCAATTAGCAGTATAGCTTTGGGCAGGAGCAGTCTGGAATAGAATGCTTCAATTTACGGGAAACTTTTGTAACTTGCTGGGATCTCTGTTTTGACAACTCTTTATTACAAGTTAATTCTATTTGTCAATCTCATTTTATTTTTCTAGTTGCTTTGTTAACATGGAGCTAGAGGTATAGGTAGACTGGCACACACAAGGCTACAGCACAATGCGATGCATTACCCCTGTGACTGAGGAACAAAGACAGAAAACCTGATGGCTACTTTCTTTGTTCTAACACTGGAATCACACTTTTTAGCTATATAACTAAACATCTGCTATCAAAACCAAGGGAAAGATTAGGTATGTGCTATAAAAATAGCATGTCCTTTGCCACTGAAAAATTACTTTAACATTTCCAGGAATAAAGACCTCCTTTGTTTTCTCTGATTCTAATCCCTGTTTCCAATTTCACCTTAGAAGTGTATGTCCCTCCCAAACCCTGAATCCCTGCTATCACCAGCTGTGCATTTCTTGACAGAAACTCACTTATCAATGTTAAGAATGAACTTTGAGGCTCATTGAATCATTCATTGTAATCCTCATGTAACAAACATAGCATTTCAGCAAGCTTTCTAATTACCTTTTGACTGTTTTTTTCATAAGGCCCTGTTGCTGTTGGAATGACTCTCATGGCATACAGAAATAATATTAGACTGTAAATCTATTGACTGGAGCAGTGGTAGGAAGAAAAAATGTAGAAGGGGAGAAGGTCATATTTATAATTAGCATAATATATCAACATGCTAGGAAGCTGAAATGGAAGAAGTTGTTAGAAATGGAAATTTGACTGAAAGTGAAAGTTCATCTGTGAGTCTCTTCTTCTCCCTCTGTTACCTTACTCTCCAAAGCAATCCTCCTGACAGCTCCTGGGTATACTGTTCTTACAGTCTGTCTGCAACCCAATACACAGGTTAGCTGCTCGTACCCTCCTGGAGGACAACTGCTTTAAAATATTCACATAGTAGAGATGGGTACTGCTCTCAAATGACTCCAAACCACTGCTTCCAAAGCCCAGAGGAGAGTAAAGCAGCAGATCAGTGCAGGGTTTTGCAGCTGTGTCTTTACTGCTTTCCATTCAGGTCTGCATAGATCAATTAGAAAGCCCTGCTTATCTCCAGACCTTGCTAATTGGTGACTACTGAACACCAGTTCCTGGTGCTAAAGGGAGGAATAGCAGCATCTGTGAGTCTGAGCTCCACGATGACGATGGTGAAAGTCTAGTCAGATTAGATGAGCCTTATGTACTGATACACAAAATATCCATTGGGAATCAATATACAGGCTACTGTAATTGGGAATGACTGCCAGAAACCCCTTTCAAAATCTTTTGATTTCTAACAGTCTTTCCAAGGCATCAGCATATTACTTAGAGAAAGATCATGAAAACTGCTCTGTTTTCAACTGGATTTTTTATCGAAAATGCAGCTCACTTGCAACTTGTTACTGTCTAAAGAGAACGCTAACGCTGCCACATTTCCTCATTAGCTTTGCATAAGACATACTCCTGTGTCACAGCTGATGGAGCCTTTATGAGCCTTTTAGCCAAATGACTGATGTTTCCCTCGTTATGTCAGATCTGAGGGCACTGCTGGCATCTTTCTTTATTCGCTGTCTAACACTATCAATCGAGCAGCTGCCATGCACCCATGATCAGGGTGATTATTAAAATGTGCTCAGGAGGCTGCCGACACCAATTTTCTTTCATCTGAAGAGGCCAATATACACTGGCTCAAGCCGACAGTTATGTACATGGAATATTTAGTGCAGGAACCAGCAGGTAAGGCTAGGATGATTTCTTACAATCTGTATCCAGTCCATTGGCATTATCATTAAGATGTTACAGAAACAATGGTGATGTTGTTTTGGTTTTTTCTCTTCTTTTTTAAATAGGGAAGTCATTCTTTTTATTGGGGAACACTTTCTCTAAATCATAGCCCTTCCTCTTACAGCTAGATGTCCCTGGTGATAAGGGGTCACAGCCGTGGAAGAGCTCGTTAAACTTCAGTCCTGCTAAAAATGAGCTTTTGCAGTGTTGCTCACCCCTAGGGTTTATACACTAGTTTTGCTGTCTCCTCATTCACTGATATGTCAGCCTCTTCCAAAGGGAGACAGCCCTTGCCTTCTTTCTGATGCTAATAGAAAAAAAAAAAAAAAAAAAAAAAAAAAGAAAAAAAAAAAAGAGCCTTCTGCAAACAGTGTAGTTGAGAGCCATGGGTTGACGCAGCATGTTAGGGATTGATCAGGAGCTCAAGCTTACTTACCTGGAGTTTCTCTGCCAACAGCAAACACAACAGCTTGGCAGTGTGTTCAGGAGTGCAGGTAGGAACTCTCCTGTTAATCTGTTTCTGCCTTTGGGGTCTCTAATCTTAAATGTCTTAATCTCCAAATAGTAAGTTCAAATCCATGTCTAATGCATTTGTCATTTTTATATTTAAGGATAATCTGTGAAGGTTTGGTTGATTGGGGTTTTTAAACCCCAGGGCTGTATGTTTTTTTTTAAAGGAATATTTTAAGTTTAGTGGTTATCAGATGTAGTTTTGTCTTAGTACTGCAATGTTGTTATGTGTGACTAAAAGGTATAGATAAATGTGTGTCACTTAGAGGTTTTATACGTTGGCTTATGTACATATTATGAGATTAGCACCAGAGAGAAGGAGGGGGTAAACAGCCACAGATGTCTGGACAAACCAAGCTGTAGAGCAAGGGGGCACTGTCATTGACTTTCACCAAGTTCTTGGAAAAAAGGGGGCAGAAGTTTTATGATCAGATGTGGTGGATCCCCTCCTCTTGCCCTTCTGCCCAGTCTTCTATGTGCCTGGGCTTCCCTTTCTCTGCTTTGTCTTTTAAATAGACCAGAATGATTCAGAAATTGTTTCTGCCTTTGTGAGACTGCTCATTCTCTTCAGTTGCTGCAGTGTTTAGACCCAATCTAGTAGTTAGTTGGACAAGGAATTCTAGGAGCTTTGCCTCAACCCTCAGTTTGAATAATGTTGTACTGTCTGCTCTGGTCTTACAGGAAATGCAAACCCAAGCTGTATTGCACTATATATGAATATTAAAAACTTACATAAATTTATATAAGTATATTTTACCATGATTCAGTTTTTATTATTCTAAAAAAAAGAGAAAAAAAGTATTAAACTGCCTTTATTCATAGAGCCATAGAATCATAGAATGACTTGGGTTGAAAGGGACCTTAAAGATCATGGAGTTCCAACCCCCCTGCCTTGGGGAGGGACACCTCCCACCAGAACAGCTTGCTCAAAACCCCATCCAGCCTGGCCTTGGACACCTCCAGGGATGGGGCAGCCACAACTTCCCTGAGCAACCTGTTTCAGTGCCTCATCACCCTCACTGTAAAGAATTTATTCCTCTTATGCAATCTGAATCTCCCTTTTTCAGTTTAAAACTGTTACCCCTCTTGCTATTACTATGTGCTATCATAAAGAGTCCCTCCCCAAAAGGATTCCCTGGGGATGGGTATCCCTTATAGACCCTGTGATAATCAAAACCACCCTAAAACTCTTAGTACTGCTAATTAGCTACCTAGTACTGATGAGCACTCAACACTTTTATTGTCTGTCTCAAGTTCACACCCAAGAGGTTATTTCTGTACAAGAAGGCCCTCTCCTTGGGGAGAGGCTAAAAAGGACCAGATGAGAGTAACTGAATTATAAAGATGCTGAGAGTGAAGCTGAAGTTGATTTGAAACCTGTTTTGTTCCTGATGTCTTAGTAGGAGGGTTTGCTGTGAGACTTGGTGCAGGGACTTGTCATAAGGAAGACGATTGCAAAAAGAAGAATGTTTGGTTATGGTCTTAAATCTCCAAACAGCTGTGTCTGTGTTGCCTTTAGGATGGTAATTTTGTGTGGCCAAGTGTGGATCTGTGTGTGTGTAAAATTCAAAGACCATGCAGTTTTTGAACCCTTATTCTTAGAATCAAAAGAAATTCTAATAGCATGATATTCTATGGATTAACTGAATATGTTTTTCATGGCCCACCTGCTAGAGTAACTAATTAACAGCCATTCTCATTAATTAGATTGATCAGAATCATAAAATAATTTTGTATTGCTGAACATGATCAACAGGAGTAAAATGGTTTCATTTTAATCCCTTAATGATTTTTTCATGATTAATCAAACAAAATATATGTAGTTATTTGATCTATTTTTTTCTTCTTGGAACTGCAACTCAGGGCAATTACAGTAGACATAAAGTTGGTGCAAACAGAATTACATTTCATCCAGTAGCTAATTAAGTGATAAGGTACAATAGGACATGGGATGTGTGAGTGTTGTGAGAAAATCGCTCCCCTGAGGATTTTTTTTTTTAAAAAAAAGTACATAGAACCTCTGCTCCATCCCCTGGGAATGTGATTATTTTTGTATAACTACATATCCTGTAATTGCGTTTTTGGTGGCAGGAAATTCTTTAAGATTTCTTACAAAACTGGGGGGGGGGGGGGGAGAAAGGGGGGGGGGGGAAGGGAGGGAGGAGCAGGAAATCTTGCCAGAATCTAATCAGAGAAATGGTGAGCTGCAGTCTGGCTCACCAAATCAGATGTCATCTACAACTCCTAAATGCTCAGTCACCAGCTTTACTTTATAAACCAGCTTTACTTAATAATAAATAAAATAAGTAATAATACTTAATAAATATAAAAATAAATTTACTGCCAGTTCTTTGGATGTTGTATAGATCTGCCTTTGACAGTACGTAGCTCTTTTTGGTGTGGAAACAAATACGGCTTTTGTTCAGACAGATGATAAATCATGAACTCTGGCTGTTGAATATGGGATGTTAAATATTGTTGGTTAAACCGTAAAGAAGATTCCATATATGTCTGATCACAAAATAACATATAAATCTGAAAAACATTTACAATAATGTTTGTCATAATTTATTATACTGTTATTACTCCTCGTTATCCCAAATTACTGAGACATTAACAATGTTTTGCATGGTCACAGAGCTGGAATGATTTATAACCATACTGAGTATGTTTCTCTATATGATAATTCTTAGATATTAAACATATAAATATATTTAAAGAAAAAAAAAAAGGAAAAAAGAGAAAAAGGAGGACATAATTTCTCGTAGTTATGTGCACGTGAGCAGAGTTGCCCAGACTCGGAGACCATAATGCTTAGGTACCTCCTATAGACTAAAGATTAGCTTTTCTCATGGGAAAACATGTCTGTTATCTGCCAGTCCTGACTACATCTGGAGGGAGATGTGGGTAGGCTGCTATCATGCTCCCTGAGAAAGAGACCAGGTGATCTCTCCAGCTGGGGCTGAGGCAGTCAGAGGTGGGATCGGCCTGATGGTCCTCTGAGCGGTGCTGCTGGTGAGTGGGGTGGAGCTGTTGCCCTCACGTACACCAAGAGGAAAATGAGTGTGTGATGGACAACATTACTATACCTGAACGACCAGGCAAATTCAGTAATTTGTTCCTGTGGAAACCAGGCAAACATTTTGTACTTAAGGCTTGGAGATTTTTTCCTGATTTTATAGCTTGTGGTTGGACTTGCTGTGGCTTACCTAGCAACAGAAATACAATAGAATAGTCTGTCATGATAATATTTTCTGTGTGGTCATAAAGATCCACAGTATTTAACGTAGTTTAGATCAATCACAGTCATTTTGTAGGGGAGAGAGAGAGAATATTAACTCGGACTTGAAATGTGATTAATTCCAATTTGCTGTTTTCAAAGATAAGCAATGCTCACAGTCCTGTTAATTAAAAAATTTAGAGTTTTCCATTTTACTTCATAGACTATTTTTTAATGAAATAAGTTTGTCTTTTTGGTTTTCTTGTTATGACTGATGCCTGGCTCAGCATGCCACAGGCTTCCTGAAGGAAAAGTAGTGTGTATTTGTTGTGACCCTATGAAATGAAGATAAATGGTCTCATGCAAGATACATTATGGGCTTTATGACATGCATAAATATACAGTAGATTGTATCCTTTCCATAAAAACCTTCTTAGATTTCTAATATGGTGTTTTAATGCAGTTTTGTTAACAGGATGACAAATAGTAAAAATCTGTAGGTATTAAAATAGGATCCCGGATTTGTGTGCTGTTCATTCAACTGTCAGCAATTGTCACTTCTCAAAGAGCAGTCTGACTTTGACCTTGCTAAATATTCATTTCATGTTTCCACCATTGCTTGATTAAGTCAGGCAACTTTCTGTGTGTAGCTGTACTTGGCGTGGGTCTGACTGCCATGTGGAAACACTTTTTGGTCAAGGTTGGGAATGACCAAGACCTTGTTAAAAACCAAACAAGCACAGGAGTTAGGAGATTTACATGATTTAGAAACACTGGTTTCTTATGAGAACTACTGGTTTCACATCTTATCTTTAGTGCACAGCAGTTGTTCGGCCAGCATTATTATATATTAAGAAGAGGAAAAGTCAGTTATTAATGTACTCTAAGTGGCCTAGCTAGGAATACAAATTGACCTAACTAAAAACTGCAAAGAAGGGGACAGGAAATAAAACTTAGATGTACTTTATAATTGGCTTTAGTGTTTTTGAGAGTGTTTAGCATTTGGGTTTTACATCTCGCTTATGCTTCTAAACTCGTCTACTAATAAAAACAGTGATGGCAGAACCAATAATCAACATTAAGAAAAGTTTTACTGTGTTGCGAGTGTATAAGGAGTATGTGTGTGTGTGCAGTGTGTTTTCTCTCTCTGCCCTCATTGCTCCATCATTACCTCTAAAGCCCTGATTGAAAACCACTGTTGCTAACAAGCCACACTGTGCTGAAGCATGTCACCCATTAATAGACAGATCGTGGGGTAGATTCTGAATGTGCTGAAAGTTGTGTATCAATTACTCTATAGTAGTCAGTTGAGTCATGTAATTTGACATGAGCTTAGTGTCTGATTCTGTATCTTATTTGGAAAATAAATCTTAGAGCAAATTCAGTGTTTTAAAAACTGGATTGTCTAATTAGTGTTGTTATTTAAGAAGGCAACAGGGCGTAGGAATGTTTATACCTGTCAATATCCAGGTGTTTTGCTCTTTTGAAGCAGCAGTCAGAGTTGATGAATGTCTTGGCTGGAATTTAGCAACACAATGAACCTCTGTATAGATATCTCACATGGTATCAATTGAAGCTCCATTTAAGACCTAATCGTTGGCCCATACAAGCAGAGGAAAGCTTGGCTAGACAGATGGAAAGAGCTGCTTAAAGAAGATCAGAAAAGGCATTGCTACTCGGCTGGCCTAAATCCACTAATCTGATGTTATTATTAGCGATAAGGAGCAGCAACCAGGATAAAATCTCATTCTCTGCAAATGTCATTTAAATAGGACTCTGATATTTTCTAGTCAAGTAGACAGGCTTTAGTCAAATAGTAAGCACTTTATTTGTAAATGCAGGAGGAAAAGAAAAGCTTTAGTTCAGCAAGTTCTTAAGATGTCAGCTTACCAGTATTGATTAATCGTTCAGCAGTGGCAGCTGCTTCTTTATTAAAAGCGTAGCTCTCCATACAAAAGGTATCAGATGTAGGAAATGTTTGTTGAGAATTTACCTTTTCTCACAATGTGTCAAGAGCTCAGTCTGTTACACATTCCCTCGCTTTCTGGCCCTGCGACTCAGATAATACCCATGAAGGAATGTATTAGTCCATTTGTATGAAGTAGATTGTGGCAGCTGGACTCCACTGGAAACATGGCTCTGTTTGAAACAGGCCTGCAGCCCCAGTTCCCATTCATGGGGTGCCAGTGCTGCTTAGGAAAAGCCTTTGGTTTGGCTGTCTTGGAGTATACACGAACATATGGCCTGAATATGATGAAGTCAGAGCAAAAATGAGACAAATGCCTGAATTTCACACAATGAGACATATGACCTAAGGTCCATTTGTGTTTCAAATGTTTTATAACCTTTGATTCCACCCACTGCTGAATCAAATGGCTGGTCTACTATTTTGTCACACCACACAAGCACCTGGAGGTGTGTATGGACATGGGGACTTAAGCAGCTGTGCACAGGAAGATGTTCCAAGATGAATATTTTCTTCTATCTCTTTGAATACATTTCTTCTTAGATATAGGATATGGCTCCTCTTGCTAAATTTTGAATGTCTGATCATGTAAACTCTCTCCATGGAAAAAGGTAGGCAATTAGATGCATTTCAGGTTGAAATGGTTCACCTTTGAAGTTGTTCCCCCCACTTTGCTGTTTAATACAGGGGAAGCCTGTCACCTTGTTTCTTGAGTGTATTTCCAGAACTAATAAAGTTGAATCCCGCTATTAATTGGTTGTGGAACAGTGGAAGCAAATATTGCATAGTGTACTAAGAGCACAAGCTAGGCTTATCCTATCGTTTATATCTTCTTTTGTTGCCAAATGTGTAGCTGAAGAAAGAGTTGCTTTTCCAAGGGATTAGAAGGGATCTTAAGTCACATCAGCATACATAATGTCTCTTCTTATAATGTAAGTATAGTTAATAACCAAATATTATTCTAGAAATTTGAATAGTTTCTTTGCTGTACACATCCTTGATTGAATCTCCTGTCTTCTGTTTCCTCTTTTAGCTTCCTCTTTCAGTCTGGGCTCTCTTGCCGTGTTCTTCAGAAGTAAAGCAGTTTGACACCCTCTGAATTTGGCCTCAGCTTTCATGGAGGCAGGGGAATTAAAATAGATAAAAAATAACAAACTTGTCTCACTTTCAGCGAATACACAGATATAGAAATGAAAAAGAAAGAGGCTTTTAAATCCTTGTAATTATTGAATGCTGAGCACTCCTGTTCTTGGATTTTTGTACAGGGTTTTTTTGTATGTCAAATATATCTTATGCTTGATGAGAACATATCCAGTAGAGCCAATCATATTAAGTTGAGTTGAAACTATTCAGTATTTGAGCTATGGCTGAATAAACAGATTAAGGACTTACCCAAATCTTCACTGTTGTGTCCAAGTCCTTGGGACACAATAAATTATTTAATACCTTGTCCTTTTAATTTATATGATTTTGCTTTATACAGCAAGCTGGCTTCTAGTAGATATTAGATGAATGAGCCTACTCCTTGAAATCCTGATTTGTAGTTTCTAAGAGCTTCTGTTCAGATGAATACCCAAATTAATTGTTGAACTCTTTGAGGTTTTACCTGTGACTAATTGTCTTAAACAGTTTTGGAGTAGGTGATGAAATATTCAGTTTTAGTCCCTGATCCAATAACTGCAAATTTTCATAAAGATTCTGTGATACTGTTTATACTTCTGAGGTTTCAAAAAATCAAGTCTGTGTCAAACACTCAAGCAGACCAGATTTCACTTGTCTTCTCTTGTTACCGAGACTGTGACATCTATTTGCCTGTAGGTAGAGTTTGGATTTTAGGTGTTCTGAATTAGTAATTTATGGAGTCATCCAATGGTAAATTCACACATTGACCTTTGTTCATGCTGTCCAACTATTTATGGTTAAGAACCCAACTGGGGTGATCTGGTGGCTAATGTAACTGTGGTGTCAAGCATTTCTTTTCATTTAGAACTCAAGATGAATTTGTAAATGGTGTTTGGACAATGGCATCTTTTACACTAACTCCATTTACTTACTAACCTGTTGTATAGAGCTCAGTAGATGACTGTGCCATATATTTTTATCCAAGGTTTGTATTTTTAAAAGACAATAATGTTAATCAAAATGTCAATGAAACTGTTTGCTATTGATATTATGTTAAACTGAATAAGCAGTTCTCTAGAGTTGACATTTCTTTACTACTACAGTAACTCTTTGAAAGAATATATAGACTCATGGAAACCAGGGTTTGGTGCAACTTGTTATACATATGGCTCAATATTGGCCATAGAAATGTCATGTTTATCTTGCAAAAACTGTTGTTGCTCTGTTGTTAGCTGCTTTGAGCAAAAACTGATATTGAATCTCTGTAGTGGATATACAGTACTGCCAGTGGTAGTGGGGCAGCCTTATCCCTGAGAGTAAAGTGTATTTTCACTTGTGATTTGCCATCCCCAGCCAGGGTAAAGCTCCAGACTCCCCAGATAAAAATGATATTTCACATATTTCATGTAATCCTTATTATAAAACAAACAAACCAAAAAACCCCAAAAAAACAGATCCAAACAAACACAAATAAAACTCTCACCAAAAAACCCAAACAAAAAATCTGCCTCCAACCAAACTTCAACCAAATGCCGTCACCCCCAGGAAAAAATCAAACCTACAATGACATTTAAAATGTAAAGTTGGAAGAATCAAAGTTCCTGTGAGTCATGATGATGTAAAACCTCTAACTGTGGTTTTATAGTGAAGTCAGTAGTATTTGAGGGCATTCAGTTGTATTTGAATGGCATGATGTAGAATATAAACTAATCGTTTGGTCAGGGCAATAGTATTTAGGCCAAAGCTCTGTTCTCTGGTACATGTGGAAGTCCTTTGTTCGAGCAGTGCTTGCCCACAGGTGACTGAGGACGGCACTTGCTCTGTTGTTTCAGCAATAATTGGATATAAGTCAGCTTGATATATATTCCCCACTCCAAATTTCACTCCTAGATACAAACTGATAGTTTTAAATTGTTAAGAACAGTCATTATTGTCACCATTTACCTGTGTTTAAGTATCCAATATTGGAAGTACTAAGATAATGAAATGGAGGAGGAGGGAAATGCGAAAACAAAATACTTGCCCATCATTTTTATGTGGTACCCCAGATACCATATGTGAGCTCATCTTTGGTTACTGTCTGCAGAGTCAAGAATTACTGAAGTTTGGGGAACCTTTTTTTGCTTTAAATTAAGAAACAGTGTTTAAAATCTAAGGTGTGTGAGTCGTGTTTTATTGGTTTGGGCACAATCTGGGGAATACCTTCTGACAACAATGACACTTTTTAACAGGAGGCACTCCACAATGCCCAGTAGGAAATTACTGCAGGCTTGGACTGATGTGAGAATACAGAGCAATCCTTTGCAACCTGTGCTGATGGATTTTAAAAACACAAGTGTGTAGTATTTTCTGAAACACATCTAGAACATAAGATGGGTTTGTTGTTAGCTCCTAGGAACAACAGGAATGCAAACTGAGAGAGCTATATTTATAAAATAAAAATAGGTGCTGGTCTGAAGCTGTCTGCTAGAGTAGAAATGAATTCTAAATTACGTGTGCCTGAGGCTTTACCATACTTGCCGTGGGCCATCCATGGTGCTGTATGTACAACTGTGCTACTAACAAAACACTGCTTTGGGAGTAACAAAACCTATACATTTTGTAAAGCTTTTCCTTCTGCTGTAGAAATATTACCAGATGATTTTTTTTTTTTTTTTGACATCCTTTCTGCGTTTTTCTTATGTCATGCTCAAGTTAATGCAGAGTTAAACACAAGGCTGAGCTTCCACTCTGGCTGAAAGCGATGCTCTGCTAATACCATCTATGAATCTGAAGCTATGAGCCAGATTAATGGAAATGAGATGTTCCACTTTTCCATCAGCCCTAAAAGTGATTCCCTGCCTGGCAATGTGAGTGCAGAGGAGTCTTGATTTCTGCTTAGTGTAATTATAAAATCCAGCCAGACCAGCGGCACTTGAAAATATCAGCTTCCAGAATCAGCAGAATCAAAATATCAACCCAGTTTTGCATATCCTACTTTTTATTTTTCTTGGAACACTTTGGTGATGCATGTATTTTTGAGAGGAGAATTAAAAAGAAGTTTTCATATGCTGATTATATGGGTTTTTAATCAGTAGTCTTGTGTGGAAGCATGTATGCATGGAAAAAAAATTATTCATTTTTTTCTTTTTTTGCATATATGCTTTTTTAAGGCCTACTTTTAAGGAAGTATCTCTGCTTAATTGGAAAGATGCTGCAGCTGCCAAGCAAGCTGTTGGCGTGAGTGGGATTGCTCATATGAGTAAGGGCAAGTTCAGGCCTTGTTTTGTGTTACTTGTGCCCCTTCTTCCTAGGGGCCAACTGTCTGTTGGCAACGGTAGTGTCAAATGATGAAACTAAAACTGGAGAGTTTATTATTTACAGAAAATCAGTCAAATAAAGAGCTCCAGAGGTTTGATTCCTAAGTCCTGAAAGCAAGTATAAAAACCTCCCACATCCATGAATGTATGTTGAGCAGAAATGAAACATTTAGATTTTGCTTCTCTTTTTTTCCATTTGTGCCTTTAGGGGGCTATAGTAGAAATAGAATACCTAATATATTGACAGAATATATATATTTTCCACTTGTGAGTAAGGCTCTGAATCCTCTTGGCTTCACTGTTTCTGAATCATCATGTCTTTCCTCAGTGGAGAGATAAATATGGCATTCACTGCAACCCATTTAGCCCATTATTCTTTTATATAAAGCAGGACCTATGAAGACATTCTTTTGTGTATTTACACATTCTACATATGGAGCAAAAGGGAGTTAAAAATATCTGTTGCATCAAATGTGACAGGATGCTCTCTGAATACTGAACATGTTACTCTGAGCAGTAAACTGACATTTGGGAACTGCTGAAATATACAGATAGACACTTGTTTGGTTTTGTGTTTGCTCCATTTCTGATGTATAAGGTTCATAGTCACCCACTGACTCACCTGAAAAAGTGCATTCCTTTCCACTTCCGTAGCTCACTGCTCCTCAGCAGACAGTGTATGGGCACAGCTCTTCAGCCAGGGACAGAGGCACAAGTGACCAAATAGTTTCTGAGGCAGGTGGTCATGTTCCAGGAGGGATCCATATTAGGAAGCACTGGTGTATCAGTATGAATTATTGTATTGGTATTGCTGCTGTCTTTCAGAACACGTTTTGACTTTTTGATCAATCTCTGAGAGTTTGAGAAGAGAATGAAGTTAAAAATAAAATAATAAAAAACCCCTAAGAAATTTCTGCTATTGCAGGCTTAAGGAAATAAGCCAAAATATACGTTTTCAATTCCAGCAACATTTCAGAATGGTATAAGTCTCTGTTGGCTTAAGTGTTTCTTGGCACAAAATGCTGATTATATATGTCTCAAGGAGACAATCAGCATGTTCATACAAAAGTCTCAATCCTTAAAACACCATAACATGTGGTTGCCACTAAAGATTTGCTGTCAGAATAGATAAGAAAAGTTCTTCTGGATTATGATATGGGCTTTACATTGAAAAGCTTTGTTTTGCATTACGAGGTAGTTTGTGGCATTGTGAAGTGATTAAATGGTATGCAGCATGATACAGTTTGAATGGAAAGGAAATACAGTAAGACGTAAACTGATTTGATGGTATTTTTCCTTGCAACTTTGTAAAATTTAACTATTGCATTGCTGCCTGAAGCAAGTCAGTTCAGCCCTTACTGAGGAAAACGCAGTGGAGTGCAAAGATTTTCCACAAGGCCTCAAGTACCGGCACCGTGGCCCGGTTGCAGATGGGCGACTGCTGGTTTTGGACTGGGGGAAGGCAGCAGAATGGCCCAATATATTTTGGTAGGTCAGAATGTATGTGCATATCTCCTATCTTGTGGACCAGTATAGCAGTGATGGATTCAGTTGCATCGCTTTGTATCTTTTGTGCCTGCTGGGTTGAGTTTTATGTATTTCACCTAAGATCCTTTCCAAATCTCTCTCTGTATTGCGGCTTAGAACTTTAACATCATTTTCTGCGCATTTGTGAATGTCAGTGTGAACATATGCTAGAAACTTCTGGTTATGCAGTTTTTTTCAGTTCCTCTGAGTGTCATGGGGTGAGAAGAGGCTGTTTATGAACAGGTATGACTTTCTCAGCAGCTCAGGCCCCAGAAGTGCACCCATGGAGCATCAGGCAAGGAGCCCACCTGCTGGGCCACAGAGGGCAAAGGCAGAGGAGAGCAGTGTTGCTTGGCTGGAGAAAGCTTCATTTCATCCCTCCTACCAGGGATTATGCCAAACCCCCTGTGGTGTAACATGTCTTTGAGAGACTTCCAGTACCTGTCTAAAGGCTGCAAATGGTAGTGAATTCTCTGCTTTTCTAGTTAAGTTGTTAAAAAGGTTATTATTTTATTATTGTTGAAAATTGATGCTGCATAAACCAGTTTGAATTTGACTGGCTTCAGCTTCCAAGCATTGGATCTCGTTACACCTTTTTCTGCTAGATTAAATAGGAATTGTTTTTTGCTATTGAGAAGGCTGAGAGGTACATCATGACGAAGAAGAAAAGCAAGGCAGTGTATTTCATCTGTCAAATGGAGAGGAATTTATGTCTCAGTTGTAAGAATTGCTTTTCTGAAAAGCCCTGTCTTTTCAGTCATTAGCAGAAATTCAAACTAGAACTGTAGTTGTTTTTCCTTCTTGGTCTCTCTGTTATATGTATTTACCAACATGTCCCATTGTTAACCTCTGTGAATCAGGTCTCATGATCCTACCCAAAGTGTGGGGCAAAGTTTCTATATTTGCTTTGTATAATGCAAAATAAGCATTAAACTGACCATGAGAGGTTCCAAATAGAAGAACCCTGAGGATTGCATGATTTTAATCATTTTATATGTATTATTTTAAAATAATATATATATTACTTGTCATTTTAAATATGTGTAATGGACCACTGGTCTACTTCTGCAAAACAAGGCATCTGTATTATACTGCTTAGCCGACCTATTAATATGGCTTTTCTGGACAACTTGAGGACCCAAGGCAATCATAGTTTATTACTTGATATAATTAAAAGAATGTGTTCTGTCTAAAACAGCGTCTTTCTAAAAGAAAGAGGTCTGTCTCCCTCTTGCTTTTTCTCATTTTTTAAAAAGCAAAATAACTTATCTGTAGGCAGATGTGACTATATCCTCATGTTGTAGAATTAAATATATTTTTATTGTATTGAGATTAGATTTAGTATAAACAACAAGTGTGAATAATTGAAGATCTTAGTGAGGTCTTCATAGTGATTGTATTGTCAGTGGATGGTTAGTGCTGAGTATTTGGGATTCAATAAAATTATGTTGTAAATATGTTCTGCTTTAATGCTGCTCACATTTAAATGTGGTACGTTGTTAGGATGAAGCTTGAATTACTGAAGGATCAGAACAACTAATCCTTGATAAAATCCTACTGCTTTAAAAAGTTTAAGCAAGTCCTTTGTCCTTCAGGTTATATGACCTGAAAATAAAAGTATGCAAAAGGATTTAATAAAACATAGGCTATCCTGTGTGTGAGCTCTCTCAAGGCTTTTCAATGGTTACTTTTATGAGAGGTAATATACTTCATTTGCTTGCCTAAGAAGCTACTTTGGAATTAAGAGAAACTCCTGAGCTGGGATTGGAATTTGAACTCCTGTAGGGTATTTCATCTTGCACCCTAAAAGCCCTAAAAAGCTTGTTTGATTCTGAAGTCAGCTGTGTTACTGGGCATCAGACTGGCTTTAAGAATTTCATTGTTAATTCTGAGCTGTTATGTGCTATGATTACAGAGTAGCTGATGATGACTCTGTCCAGCATTTCTCATTAAAAAAAAAATCCTACATATATTAATGATATTTTTCTCTTACCAGTTCTACATTTTAAATGCAAAAATTTTTTTAATTGTAAGTATGAAACCATTCATGGTTTCTTTACTGTAACACAGCTGTAGTTTATTTCCTAGAGTGCTGCTCTGAGCACAGTCTCCCGAGGGAATAGTAGTACATGGATGCTTTGAGGGTGAAGAGATTTCCTCCCCCTTCACTCTGTTTTAATAATGACTTACTTTAAAAGTAATTTATGCTTGTGTGTTACGTTATGTATTTTGCTGTGATTTTGATAAATATTATCTATCTGTTTTCAAAGTAAAACCAGCATTCAAATGCGCTAGGGCCTGATTTAGTATTTGCTGAGGTCAGCAGGGAGCTTCCACTTCATTTTTGAAGGGGTTTGGTTCTGGTGCACAAAGAGGGAAAGTTGATTTACACAACTATTGAACTGTGCTTTGGATAGAAAGAATAGAAGCTGCATGCTGGAATGTGTTACTTGCCTTTAGGCACCTGGAGGAGAAGATGACCCAATGGAACTAGAAACAAATATATTCTTGCCATTTTTGCAATTTCAACTTCCATGTTGTATAAGAAAATTGTAATCCATTAAACTTATTTCTTCATCTATAAGCCACTTTTCCTTTCCTTGCTTTAAAACTCTGTGCTTTAAAACACTTGAGTTTAAACACAAAGGATTCGCCTCCTGGGTTTCTCAAACACTTACATGTAAAATTTTTACATGATACTTTTTTTTTAAGTTTCCTCCTCTGGTAGCCTAGGTGGTGGCAATTATAAGATGGGGGCATTTAAGAAACTGGTGCAGTGTGAACACTTTTACACATACATACCTGCTCTGGAATCTGTCTCAATTTAACTACAGAAGCCCTCAGCAAAGATGTCATCTTTGATATTCAACACCAGAGCCTTGTGTGGACAAGTGAAGGTATGAACACTAAATGTTCATCACCTCTCCTCCCCTTGTTTTTGGCAATAAGAAATGCCATCATCTTAATGTATAGACTGTTTGGCAAGGCAGGTGATTTTTATTTTGAGGGAGGAATATGGCTGGTTTTTGTTATAGACATATATTGATTTCATTTATTTGTAAGTGTAAAATAGAGACTGAAATCTTGTCAGATACCATACCCCCTTGGGGTTTAATTAGACTTGCTGTATGCGAAGGACTGGAAGGTAGATGCCTTAAATGTTCATATTGGACACTGTTTTCTTATGACCAGTTTATCATGGTCAAGTAATTGTAAAAAAACTTGCCTCTAGTTGATGAGTGAGGGGTTGTATTCTGACCTGCCTTTGGTTGGTACTGACCAGTTACTTAGCTGACAATAGGTATGCTCCCCTATTTCACATTCTATGCTACTGCACAAATAATAATAGTATTTCCAGTTCTCACAAATTATGTTTACTACCCAACTGGTCATGACTGCTCTGTTTTCCTAGTCTTTTCCTTGGAAAGCTCATTTTTTGCTGCCATAGGTCTCTGCATGCTTACCTATAATCCTGCTGCTCTTCAGTAGGGTTCTGTCAGTGTTTGCTGGATTAGCAGGGTAATTTGCTTTCCTGGCATGTTTTGCTTGTCCATAGAGACAGGCTGTTCAAAAGAAGAGAGACCTAACTTGGTGCATCAAGATGCAGAAACTAGTAACTATCATTAGTTCTGAGTTCAAACCTCCTGGCGCTGAACTGCATGGTCTTCAGGAAATATAAGATTGATGTGTCTCTTGCTAGTTTAACATGCCAGCCCAGCCTGCTTCCAAACCGAGTTGTAGAGTTATTATCCTTCAGTGACAGATATGTGCAGTGATGGTGAGCTTTGACCTGCATAAAATAAGTCAAAGGAACAAAGCAAAACTTCAAAGAACTCGAGTGTGCCCAACACTTTCAAGCTTATGAGAACAATATACTATTAGCGTGAGTATTGTGGAGATTTAATCATTTCATCTGTACCTTAGCACATTTTTGTAATTAGAAATCAGATAATCTTTTTAATTTCAGAGCTAGAATTTCTTTCCTGCTGCATGAATGCTATGCTTTGATTTTATTTTAACATTTTGCGTATCACATGCTCTGATTTATCACAAAAATGTATGTTGCATATGCAACTAGTAAAGAGCACTTCTGGTCCTGTTTTTGACAGAACAAGTCTTTTGAGGCAGCTGCAGTAAAATTTTCCCAATTCAGGCTAATGATCACAAGGGCCGTTGCAAATTCTAGAACTTTCTGATGTAGGGAGCCAGCTAACTGCTATAAAGCCCAGGACAAATGCATTCTATAATGTACTTTGCTCATTTATTTCATACAATAAGGATAGTTTTGTTTTAATTATTTATGATAATAAACTTCTGAGTAAAGGCAGTCTGCTATATTTTGTAATGATAATGAAACTTGAGTGATGCAGGGCCTCTCCACAGCATCCTGGTATTAAACATCTTGCAAGCAACATAAGGAGTTGATCATATGCTCTTTTAGTGATTTTTGCTATTTAAGTAGGGGTTGAAAGCTTGTTTTCTCCTTCTCTCCAGTCTTTCCCTTCTCCTCAAGATAAAATGGGAGCCTAATGCTTTTTCATGTATCAGAAATTCACAACGTTAAAAAGAAGCTCTTAATTAAGGCTCAGTAACCTGCACTCCAGAGCCTGTGGAAAGCATCTTAAAGAACCTTTCCAAACATTTTCTGCAAGCTTACAGGGATTATCACAAATTTTGCCCACTGGCTGCCTTTATTATCATGCTATGGGGAAAAAAAAAAAGAGTTGTCGGAAATACAATTAAAAAGGTCTTTGCAAGTCACCTGTAAAGTCTTTATGTGCGAATTATGGCAGATACAACTCAGAGCCTCTACAGCAGTTCATTTCTAGTAGTGTGATTATTTTTTTTTTATCACTGGTGATCTATTTAAGCAGAAGCTATTGAAGCAAAAGACATTTCCTGGGGAATTAATGATCGGAAGGGAGGAGTTGATAACCTAAAGTACAAGTGAGGGCCATCTATCCTGGCCCATCATTAATCTCCAGAAAATGCCCTGTGCTGAGGTCACTGATATACTGAATATTTTTTTACTAGTTGCTTTTTTTTGGTGTTTGTTTTTTAAATAAAAAGACTAAAGAGCAGTATCAATATTTGCTGTCTGCATTTTTAACAATGATCAAATATTGTGTTTACATTTAGTCTGTTTTAACCTGGTAGATTGATAGGATGACATACAATTTAATGCTTAAGAACTTGATAAATAATATTATATGGAGCATTTATCAAGAATCAATGCCTCTTTATTAACCAGTTCGAGTACGTTAAAATTGGTTAGTATTGGTTAGTAGAGTATTAATGGTAGCATTCAGTTTAGGTTTTAGCCCTTACAACACGATGCATGGTAGGTATATTTTCTGGTGGGTAGTGCAAAGAGAGATTGTGTAATAGTAGCTCCTTACTGTTAAAAAGGAAGGTTAATAGAGTTGTAGGTAACAGGACTAAGATGTGGGCAATGGGAAGCAGTTCCACTCCTGCTGCTGCCACTGGTTCATCCTGTCGCCATGAGCAAGTCCTTTAATCTCTCCATGCCTCAGTTTCTCAATGCAGATTGCATGGCAATTAACTGTTTTACTACTGTTTGCTCATTGTTCTGAATTAATAGCTGGCAGAAGAGCCTTCCTTCCCTGTTGTTGTCATGAACAATAAATAAATTTCTAAATATTAACAATGGGTAAAAAATGAGTGATTTATCTGATGAATCACAGATTCTTGTCTTTTGGTGTGGCAGGCAGTCCCGTCTTCTCCCTTTGCCTGGTGATTTCTGTCAGCGTTACAAGATGGAAGCCTGTAAAATGTTAAATCTTCTAGATCAAATCTGGCTACAAAGTCCTTATTAGACTTATGCTCTGATGTGATTGTGCTGTAATACAGTGAATTAACGGGATGATTTTTAAAAAAGGGGCAAACTGTATTTTATTTGAAGAAGTACTCAGACAGAATCTGTGCAGAACTGAGGAATGCAGTTGATAGAATTTCCTCAGGAGGATTCATCCTTGATGAGTGACTTGGCAGAAACCCATGGGATCAGTAAGTATTGTTCTCCATAAGGGCAAGCCGAGGTATGCAGGGACCGAGACTGTTTCTCTTCAGGTAGTCAAACACTGACACAGTGGAGAAAAGAATCTAAGGAGCCGTATAAGCAGATGGTTTTATATTTATAGAGTATATTCCTCCTGATAATAATTTGGTACAATACCTCTTAAAAGAACATAATGCTGTAGTTCTGGCTTGTGACTGCTGCTTAATATGTTTAATACCTAGCCCATGATGGCGAAGTGATCCACATGGCCAAGGCCAGAAGACTTCTTTGAAGCTGAAATCATTAATTAAAATATTTACATCATCAAAATAAGTAAAGGTAGATGTGAAATGTGGCTACACATGTGTACTCATGGGCCTTATAGTTAATGATATGCAAGTTGCCATAGAGGCTGTTAGTGTGAGCGCTGCACTCTCCTGGCTAATGTGCTGAAAAGCCACATTTGGCCGTGGCAGACCAATGCCAGGCACAGCCTCGCCGGGACTGCCTTTTCTGACTGTTTGGGCTGTGCTGGTCACGGAGATGAGCTACCTCAGATTAAAGGTTGACTCTTCCTGTGGGAGCTTCTTATTTGGTGTTTAACAACGTTAGGCTTTGGTTTTTTGCCCCTTCCATCAGCTCTTTTGGGGCATGTTGTCTGATGTGGCTCAGGAGGCCGTGTGGGATCTGTCAAGGCCCTTGGTTTTGTCTCTCAGGCTTGTCTTACCCATAGGTGGGTGTTATGTGGCTATAAAATCCACTCTGTGGGATTGTTTGCTTGAACAGATGTTACATTGGCTTTAGAGCTGTAATTATTAAAGAATATTTATGTCTGTTTGCTTGAAGATGGCATTTAAAGAATGACAGGTTCTGGGGTAATACAGAAATGTGGGGGGTTTGAATTACATACAGTATGTTAAGTTAATGTGAGGAGAATAATCCATGTTGTAAAAATCAGAGAATCCTTCCTAGATCAACAGTAATATACACTTTTTTTTTGGCTTTCAGTGCAGCAATGCAAGACTTTCAAGTGGAAAATTGTTAATTTACTATAATGAATTGAAATGTGAAAAAACAAATATTTAGTTAATTGCCTCATAAATCTGTCTGTTACTATCAGTGGAATTAAACTGATAAACAGTTCTTTAAAATTAATTTCCACATGGCAATGTGCAGATTTTATTTTGTTCAAACCTCATTAGGTATTTGTATGAAAGAAAACATAAATTTGTATTTCTGTCACATTAAAGAGTGTGTGCAACAAAACACACATTTCCTACCGTGGGTTCTGAGGTTTTAATACATTTGGCATAATGAGGAGATCTTAACGTTAGTTCTTTTCAAAGGCAATACCAGCTGAAAAGTGGAAGTACATCATACTGTCATGATTGCATCATGTCACTTTACTGTCAGTATAGCTTAACTCAGAGTCCCTTTGCTGTTGGGGCCAGAGGACTGTGGACTTGATGCTTGAAAGTCATATGCAGTTTTGGGCTGTTGCCAGTGCTGAAAGCGTTTTAAGAGACAGATGGGAAGATGGGTTCTCTCAGGGGGATTGTGAAGCTTATTTCTGGTCACTGCCAGGATGGGAGTTCCTGGGGAGAGGAGGAGGTTTGTGTTTTATGTTACTGGGCCCATATTTCCTCTGCAGTTACAAGTTTTCCAGTTTGGAGCTTGCTGCAGTAGGACTTGTGGGCCCTTGGTATGAAAGGAGGTGGGAAGCTGAGTGCTCTTGTACTTTAATCACCTAATGACATTATGCCCTGTGCAGTATCAGTTTGTCAAAGTAAGTGGGGCACTACACAAAATTAAATCATTTGATACGCTCCATCCTTCCAGCAAATGTAATAAGAACATCCTTGCTGACCTCTCCCAGTGACATTCAGCAGAAGCAAACTTGTCTCGTGGTGTATGACCCAATGTTCTAGAAACGCACATAAAGATAATTCCTTCTTGCTCTATAGTATTGTTAGCTAGTCTTAAATTTCAACTTGATGGTTGTCCTCTCAGTGTTTAGTGGTGGATGAATGGTTGCAAGTTACAGTTGGTCTTACGGTAAAGTGTAATGTCTGAGAGTTGTGACTCCTCAGTTTTCTTCCCACAGCCATCTCTTACTTCTTGAATGACCATCATCAACTCACTTAAACTTTCATTCCCTCAGTTGTTTTACTTGACAGTAGTTGCTCCTTTCCAGAGGTGTAATCGGGCATGACTTGCTCTGATTCATGAAGAGTTTTAAGGGGAACCCAGATAGAGGGACAAAACAGTAGTGATAACAGTGACCTATAAGATGAAGGAGGTTGCAAACACATTTTCATTTAGCTTTAATAATACTTCAATAATCAAAAGAAGAAATATAATGTTTAATATTTAAACAAAATTGCATTTGCTTTCTTCTCATGTTGAGTATTAAAGCAGTATGGAAGCTAGTTTACATATTTTTACACCAGACTATTTTATTATTAAATACTGAAATGTGCTGGAGTTGGCCAGCCTCCAATGAATATGACTCAACCTACATTGCATTTTAATATTTGCACGTTACATAGTACAATATTTTTATTAGACAAGTGGTTGATGGTAGGGAATTAAAAAAGGATGTACTTTTATTAAATAACACATTGTGTTCTTGTTATGAAAATAAGTGATATTCATTTTCTGAATGACAGCAGAAGGGACCCAGATAGAAAGGGTTTGGATTGTAAATAACTATTATTCAGGATTTAGTAATCCAAGAAGCTGGTCTTGATAATATATGGTATGGTTAATGCTGTGTATCTGAGATTCTCCAGAGAGCAAAGAGCACAGGTGCTTCCTGTCTGTTTGCCTATAAGTGTAGGTGCCCCCCAAAAATGCATGTGAATTCTCTTCAGAGTATTCTGTTTGAGAACATTATTTGGAGAAAAGTCTTCTAGGGATGTTATATGCAAAGATACCAGGTCTTTGTACTTAATACATAGCCTAATGTGCCAAAAAATTCTCAGGGCGATGTTAGTACTTTGAGAAGTGCTTTGCTCTGTTTCTAGAGACTTTACTAGGTATTTGCTGTTGACTGTTGTCAGAGGCAGGATGAGTTAAATGGAATTTTGGTCTGTCTGTCTTCTGGGAATTTGGCCTTAAATGGCTGTGTTTTCTTCAGTGTAGTATTTCTATCATTCATGAATCACAGAATCTTCTAGGTTGGAAGGGACCTCAAAGA
>BJBW01001733.1:264025-359254 GCA_004320125.1 Scolopax mira | reverse complement strand
GACCCAGGGAAGGGTTTCTCCTTCCCCTGCCTGCAGCCAGGCTGGCTGCGACTAGGTGGCAGCACTCCACTGGGCAAACCCACCTCCTCCTTCAGTGCCACCTCTCCATTCCAGCTCACGAGAAAAAGCCAGCTTGCATATTCCAGTTTGCAGGAAAACAGAGGGTAAATAAAAGTCACCGAAACCTCCTGAAGTCTTATATCAGGGCCGTGCAGGACAGCTGGAAAGCTACAAGGGAACTGAGCCGTCCTTTTGCATGGAAATCCAATACCCCGCAAAAATCATCCTGGTTTGGACATCAAAAAGGGAAGAAAAAAAACCAGAAAAAAAAATTTGTAAGAGTTTTTGTCAAGGTCTCAGCCTGTTCCTCCAGACAAAGCTCAGCTGCCTTAGAGGGGCTCACAGTTCCCACATTCACCTGGAACCCGAACAACTCTGGCAAGGCAGATGCAGCACGAATAGCTCAATGAAGCTTTTGGCTTAGTTTTGTCTCGAAAACAATGAGATAACATCGTCTCTCACAAGTCAATTTTATGAGTATCTGTCAGCTCAGTTCCCATCTGTTCTGGAAAATAAGCTTTTTCAGGTTAGGGCAGGATGCGGAGCCAAATACACAGAGCACAGGTTTAAATTAAAGTATTTGAAGCCCCTTGCTAAGGGGCAAAGGGAGGGTTTGCATTTGAGCTTCCATGTCAAGGACGTTTCTGTTTCAAATCTTTTATTAACACAAATCGTTTATAAAAGACAAAGTATATAGAGCAGAAAGGCAAAGAAGAAAGAAGCAATACACTGTATGAGAATGCAGTCTGTGCAGCACTGGGGAAAGAGAGGTTGTAGGAAGAAAAGTAGAGATTCATTAAGTTAAAGGTATTCACTGATGATTGCAAAATGTGAATGAAGCCTGGTAGGAGAAAGGAAGGCCCTGCCTAATGTAGAAAATGAGAATCGGAGAGTTCGAGGGACACGAACAAGCAAGAGATCCAGAGCTGATTTCTCACGGGCTCCGAGCTGATCATTAGAGCCCGGACTGGACCATCCTCTCTGGCCTGACTATGAGTTTTTCCTCATATTTGAGTGGAACTTCCCATGTTCCAGCTTGTGCCCATTGCCCCTCGTCCTATCACTGGAAACCACTGAAAAGAGTCCGGCTTCATCATCCTTCAACCCACCCTTTAGATATATGTAAACGTAAATAAGGTCTCCCCTCAGCCTTCTCTTCTCGAGGCTAAAGAGCCCCAGCTCTTTGAGCCTTCCCTCATAAGGGAGATGCTCCAATCCCTTAATCATTTTAGTTGCCCTACATTGGACTCTCTCCAGTAGTTCCCTGTCCCTCTTGAACTGGGGAGCCCAGAAGTGGACACAGTATTCCAGTCATGGCCTCACCAGTACAGAGTAAAGGGGGAGAATGACCTTCCTCAACCTGCTGGTCACACTTCTCCCTATGCAGCCCGGGATTCCATTGGCCCTCTTGGCAACGAGGGCACATTGCTGGCTCATGGAGAGCCTGCCACCCACCAGGCTCAGTAGTGCTTTCTAGAAGATCCACCCCTAACCTGTATTGGTGCCTGGGGTTATTCCTCCCCAGGTGCAGGACATTACATTTGCCCTTGTTGAACCTCATTAGGTTCTTCTCTGCCCAGTTCTCCAGCCTGTCCACACTGGATGGCAGCACAGCCCTCTGGAGTGTTGGCCAGCCCTCCCAGTTTGGTATCATCAGTGAACTTGCTGAAGATACACTCTGTCCCCTCATCCAGATCACTGATGAATATGTTGAACAGGACTGGGCTGACTATTGACCCCTGGGGGACATCACTGGTTACAGGCCTCCAACTTGAGCCTGCTCCATTAATGACAACCCTCTGAGTCCTGTCACACAGCCAGGACTCGTTCCACCTCACTGCCCTCTCATCTATCCCAAGCTTCCTTAATTTTCTAATGTGGGAAACAGTGTCAAAAGCCTTGCTGAAGTCAAGGTAGATGACATCTGCTGCTCTCCCCTCATCCAGCCATCTAGTTATAACATCATAGAAGGCTATCAGGTTGGTCAAGCATGATTTACCCTTGGTAAATCCATGTTGACCATTTCCAATAACTTCTTTATCTTCAATGTGTCTACAGATGACATCCAGAAGAAGTTGTTCCATTACTTTCCCAGGGACAGAGCTGAGACTAATTGGTCTGTAGTTCCCTGGGTCCTCCTTCTTGCCCTTTTTGCAGACTGGTGTGATATTTACCTTCCTCTAGTCCTCAGGCACTTCTCTTCTCCAAGGCCTCTCATAAATGATGGAGAGTGGCTCAGCAATAACATCTGCCAGCTCTCTCAGGGCCCACACAGACTTATGCATGTCTAGTTTGGCCAACTGGTCTCTAACCCTGCCCGTTTGGAGGGCAAAGTCTTTCTCTCTCCAGACCATCCCCCTTGTCTCCAGGGTCTGGGATTCATGAGAGGCAGCTTTGACAGTGAAGACCAAAGCAAAGAAGGCATTCAGCAGCTCTGCCATCTCTATGTCTTCCACCACAAAGGCACCCACCTCATTCATCAGTGGGCCTACATTTTCCCTAGCCTGAATTTTTTTATTGATATCCTGAAAAAAACTCTTCTTGTTATCTTTAACAGCCAAATAAATAGACAAATTAAGTTCTGTTTGGGCTTTTGCCCTTCTAATTTTTCCCCTACATATCTTCACAACACCTTGATATTGCTCATGAGTAACCAATCTCTTTTTCCAGAGGTCATACACTTTCCTATTCTCCCTGTGGTCCAGCCAAAGCCCTCTATTTAGCCAGACCAGTCTTCTTTCCCGTTGGCTCGTAATATGGGACCTGGGGATGACCTTCTCTGTGCTTTTGAGAGTTCCTCCTTGAAGTATGACCAGTGCCCTTCAAGACTGTCTCCCTGTGGACACTCTCAACCATGTTCCTAAGCAGGCCAAAGTCCACCTTTGGGAAGTCCAAGGTGGCAGTTCTGCTGCCTCCTTGCCTTGCTTCTGCAAGAATTGAAAACTCCATGATCTCATAATCACTCTGCCCAAGACGACCTTGAACCTTTACACCCCCCACAAGACCTTCTCTGTTAACAAGCAACAGGATCAGTAGGGTGCTTTCCCTGGTTGGCTCACTCACCAGCTGTGTTGGTGTAGGAAGTTGTCTTCCATACATTCTAGGAACCTCAGAGAGGTGTTATATTTCCAGCAGATGTCTGGGAAGTTAAAGTCCCCCACAAGAGCAAGTGACTGCGAAAGCTCACCATTGCTACTAAACATCCAACACTTGGAATTGCACCCTGTGCTACGTGGTATTGAAAAGCAAATGTGTCTAACACTGAAATCAACAGACCCAGGGCAGCTTCAACAGCCACATCCTGGGCTCCAGTCACCAATGTACCGGCTTCCTCTTGGAGATGTCTGCTCAGAGCTGCCACCCCCTCCTGGGAGCCAGGCACTGAGCCTCACCTTGCAGCCCTGGAAGAGATAAGTGGCAGCATTTGCACCAAAATTGCCAAGGTATTAACAATGATTTCTTTAAATAATGGTGACGCAATCGTAGCCTTATTTCATCATCCCGCTCTGAATCCTAAATGCTCCAATAATGAAGAAATACCTGCTCTTGCCCATCCTCTGCTGCTGTTGATGGTGAAGAAGACACAACTTGTCTCCTTAGGTATCGTTCTATAATTCTCATATTCAACTATTACTTATATTCACAAAAATACAGAAAGCTTTTCATTGATCATTTATTAAGAGAATTGGGAGTGACCTATAACTTCAGACTTTGCTATAAAGAAAAAGGATTCTTGTGCTTTTTCCTCGAGTATACGTCTCCCCGTTTGCAAAAGGGATCTGACAGGAGGGAAGCTGTCTGAGTAGAGCAATGCTTTCCCTCTGCCCCAGGAACTTCTGCTCACATTTACTGGAGTTGGGAAGAGTTAAGGATTATCACATCCTTTCATCCCTTTTTTTTTGTTGTTTGTTTGTTTTTTTGTTTGCATTCCTCATAAAATGTTGGCAGTTTGCTGAAATCACTGAACATAACAAAGGCAAAGCCAGCCTAAGGGCTCCCTCTGCCAAAGCAGCAGCTGCAGGTATTGGAGACAGGACACCTCTGAACTTCCAAAATGAGCTTTGGTAAGAATGTGTGTGTGGATGGAGGATGGGAGAGCTGGGTTCCCACCCCTAGCCCTATCATCACATCCTTCCCTGGGGGTAACATCTAACATGACAGATTTTCCAGCTCACACTGCTCTCCTAAACCCATTCTCTCCCAAAGGCAAACGCAGCCCCAAAACGCCTCTTTCTTTTCTTCCAACTGAGGGAAATATTTTCCTGACTTGCTGTAGTGACTGATGTCTGTGCTACACTGGTGATCGCTTCAGCTTTCAAACCCCACTGTGCATAGAAGTCTACTGTGTCCTTCTGAGCCAGATTTGCATAAAAAAAACCCCTGAGGTGGTACTGGAAACTACCCTGGTCTACTTAATGGATCTCTGTGAAACTGTGACATCAGAGCAGCAGCATAAACCTTTGGGGGGAGCTAGTGAGGGTTAGCAACATGCTGCCACCAGAGCTGCATCACAGTCCAGGTACGCTTTTCTCAAGTACCATCAGGTGCCAGTGCTACCCTGACATCTGAGACCTGGCCACCAGGCAAGAAGCCTTGCTCATCTTCCATAGATCTGAGCTTCAGGGAGCGCCCAGGGCTAGAAACAGGCTCATTGCCTTCCCTGGAGCAAAGAAGAGCGGTTGGTGTGTGGGGCTGGGAATGGCTTTTTCTTTCAGAGAAAGAAGAGCCCTGAATAAGAGGTGGGTCAGGAGTAGAGGGATGAAGAAAGGGGGAAGGAGAAACAGAGGGGTCTCCAAACGTCAATTGTGAGGTTCTCTACAGACACATCCCCACCCATTAGCAAGATTAAGTTGCCTCAGAAGAGGTTTGTAAGGAAAAGAGTGGGCTAAACATCTCTGTCCCTTCTCCTTAAAAAGAAGTGCTTGACCAAAAATTTGAACCTAGGAGAAGTTCTTGTAGGAATCACGATACTTCTTTGTTACCTGTCAGGAAAGACTCAGATGGTATCATACATCACTAGCTTGGCCCCATAGTTTCCATCCCATGTTCTGACACGCTGATTGCATTAGCATTGTCTGTTGTACTAATAATGATGTCTTTTACAGCAGAACTCCCCGTGGGGGAAAGAAATCTTTGAAGCTACCCATTCAAATCTTCAAAGAAGGACCATCAAGAGCACTCACAGAGAGAGTGTGGGAAAGTTTGGAAAAGGGGATAATGCTATAAAGCTGGCTTTCTCCTTTTTCCATCCCTACTTGTAGCACCATTGTGATCCCACTTTTTGCAGTTACATAAAGCTCCCCGAGTGCTGAAGAAAGTTCATCCCTTCTCCCATCCTGTTGGAAATGTCTACCAGTTTCCTTAAAAAGCCATGAACTAGAAATAGACCTGTGGATAAACAATAAGGATTGCAGCTTCAACCCCTGGCAATGAAGAGATTGGGGTGGGGAGGAAATGGGGGGCAGGGGCTGCATGCTCCCCTAGCATACCCTTTTTAGGCATGTTTTTTCAAGCCAAATGCCTAACCTTTGCTAACACACACCATTCTCAGCAGTTTCTAAGCCAAATGCCAAACCTTCGCTAGTGTTACAGAGCAAAAGTCCCTAGGAAAGGCCAGTGATACTGCTGAAGAGTGTGGTCAAAGCTGGTAGATTTTAGTTGCAGATTCATACTCTTTAGAGAAATAATAAATCACTCAAGACGACATGTTGAGCAGAGACTTTTTCTTTCGTTTCCGCTGCGACATATTCCACAACCCACACAGCCATTAAGTCACTGGGTTTTACAGGAACTCATTTGCTAAAAGCAAAAAAATTCCATCAAAACCAGACGGCACAAAGCTGTGAGCACATCCTGTGGCTGCTCTTTACTGACCCCGATTCAGAGCGGTGCAGAGCTCTCCCCGCTTCTAGATGGAAACGGCTGAGTTCTATTACGTTTATTACTTAGCTCAAGATTATCTGCAATATGTGCTTCAGGAGTCGCATCTCGGACCAGCCCAAACCAGGGTTGCTCATGTCTTGCGAAACACTGCATCCTCGCTGCAAGATCAAACCGAGGAGGCTCTCAGACCCTTCCTGGACAAGATTGATATTACCTCGGTAGCTGTTGCCAAGAGAATTTTCAATGGTGTCATGGAAGAAAAATTTGCTGACGGAAATACGAACTGGGGACGAATTATGACCATATTTACATTTGGAGGTCTTCTCACTAAGAAGCTTCAAGAGCATGGAGTCCAGCTGACTGGAGAGGAGAGGGAGCAGATTTCTTATTTCATCACAGAGTACATCATAAACAACAAAGCTGAATGGATAGATGCGAATGGTGGCTGGGTAAGTTTCCCATTTTCCACCAAAATCTAGATTAGGAGATTTTATTTAACTAAAGGGAAACTATTGTAACAGACACTGTCAAAAACATTTTATTTGGGGGTTTATTTGGTCCTTTAATATTTGGTGTCTAGAATGTCTCTAGAAGAAGACTAGAGTGAAAGCTTTGCTTCTGCTTTAAATAGAACAATGCTAAAAGACAACTCTCCTTTTAAAAAGGCACTTTCTGTACCTATAATAGTCAAAATCCTACAGTTAGTCTTGAATTGTAGGATCATACAATAATTCAGATTGAGAGGGACCTTAGGAAATCATCTGGTCCAGCCTCCTGCTCAAAGCAGGTTTAACTAGCATGCCATCTCATTTGCCATTATTAATTCTAAAATTAAGTGGCATCCTAAGGGAGTTGGTCCAAAAATACTGAAGTCCAAGGTAAAGGAAAAATACACAGATGTGATCCTCACTGCTGAAGTCAGTTATTTTGCTGTGGATTTCAACAAAGTCATTATTTAATCCCCCAAATCAGTTTAACTTAAACAAATTTGCAGGTAAGTGCAAATGTGGTTAAATCTTTCCTGTTTTATTTTGACTGGGATAATCCCAGAACTTCCATAAATCAGTGGTCTATGCTGAGAAAAACATATCAATATGTGGATTATTTTGCCAAGCTGCTGAAATTACCTTCTGCCAGTGCAGGCGACGTCCCTTTTGCTTTGCAGAGTTTCATCAAGCCAATACTTCTTTCTTTTGCCATTAGGGGAAGCTGAGAATCAATGACATCAGAGCCAGTTATTTCCTTGGTACTTTTTTCCTTTACCTATACGTAAGTGTTACTTTCTCTTTCCACCCCTCCCCTGTCCCACTTCTCTTATACTCCCTATTTGCTACTACTTTTTGTCCTCACTTGTTTTCTAGTGCCTTACTTTTCCTTTTCTTCTTTTTGTTTGTTTTGCTCCTTCTCTGTCTGGTAGCAGTTAAAAAGTGAGAGTGAATCATGGACCCTTGATACATCAGATTTACTGTAAAGGCTTCTCTCTCCATCTCTTTCAAATAAAGCCCATTTTATTTAAGTGATGTATCAACTCCTGGCAACATTCTGTCATAATACATGGCTCATCATAGTAGAATGAGAAGGGTTAAAGGAAGATATTTATATTTCTACACCAGAAACACAGCACTTGTATCTTCCTTGAAGATGTGGGCTCAGATGACACAGTTCACGTTCATTTTGTATTTACACAAGGAGGGCAGAGTCTTGACTTGGAGATAAAACAAACATTCTTCGAGGTGCAGCTATTTTCAGCTACTATTTTTAAAGCCCTTATTCATCTTTTGGAGGTAGAGCTCTGAAAGCCTGCCCCCCTGTGCACTATGCTGTAGTGCTCTGTTAATCTGATACCAGCAGAGAATGGTGTGATTCTCCTACACGTTATTTTTAAGCTGTCCCTAACTGTGCCTGTTCTTTTCCATAGGAAAATGGCTTCTTAACAAAGTTTGAAAGAAGATCACTACTCTCTTTCTCCAAAATTACAGCCGTGTTCCTGGCAGTTTTTTCCTTGTTCAGAGAGTACTACTGAAACAACACATGGACATGCCATTCATGTATAATCTAGATATTGCCACAAGCTTCATTGCTAAGCTCTCCTCCAAGCAATATCAACAAGAAAGTAATTTTGTTCCATCATTTTAATTTATTTGTATTTATTGTGACTAAATACAACGTTAAACATGCTATCCTAATTGCCAAACCTGAAGATGAGATCCTTCCAAAGAGGAATCGACACAGCAGCAATTCAAGTCACCCTTTCCAGGCAGGACTGCATCCAGAGAGGGATCATTCTCCACGTCCAGACAGCTCTTGGAATCTCTGTTGCACCTCCATGAAAGGACATGGTTTTACTGAAATACAATCCAATGGGTTAGGAAACAAGTTTTAATGTCATTTGTTTTGTAAATGAAATAATACTGTAATGCATTTTATTGCAATGTTTTTATAAGCGAAAGGGGGGAGGAGGCGGCGGGGGGGGGGGGATTCTGTCAAGAAAAATTAATTGCAAATTCCAGTGGAAAAGTGGGCACAAGTTACTGACACAGACCAAGCAATTGTTATGGGAAGCACAACGTGTGGAAGGTAACAACTTAAAATCATGCACTCACTCACTCATTGTTAATGCAATTCTATGGGTTTCTGTGTTGTATTTTTTTAATTGCTTATATCTACACTGAATGTTCTTTCTAATGTGTATAATGTCATCTGGCTGGACTTTTTTTAAACTAGATGCTTTAGAGTAGGCAACTACAAAATGTTTTTTAGAATGAGAAATTTGTGTAAATACACTAAGATTTTTAAAAAAAGATATTAAAATATATATTTTAAAGTCTTATGATTGGTCTCATTTCTTTGGAGCATAGAAAAAAGTCTACCTGAGTAAGAGAACTCTTAGAAAAGCCATCACAGGGCTACCGGAGAATGAAGTAGTACATGGCTTTGACCTGAAGTCCATAGATGCAAGACCTTAATTTTCTGGAACACTTCTTAATTATATCCAGTAGTTTGTGTAAGAAGCAGACAGCTTGTGACAAAATAAATTAACTAGATCAGCTCTGACGACAGTAATTAGTGTTTTGGGATACACCGCAAAACTCAGCAAATTCACAAGCAGGACCTAACAGACTTCCAGGCTTTTATAGTCTGGGGCAACTACTGTTTTGACTCAAATTCCATTTGTTTTCACAGGTTAAACAGTAGTTCTTCAAGTACTCCCTCTAGAAGGGTTTTCTTTAGCTGTAGTGACTCTCCTACAATAGGGAACTCAGGCTGCCTCTAAGCACTCTTCTTCTTCTGTAGACATGCTGGAGATGAACCAAGCTGAGGCAACAGCTGGCTGTGGCACAGAACAGCATCGTTCTTTGAGAAAAATCCTCTAGACAATCGAGGCTTCAGTATACTGGGAGAAGGAAGCAACCTCCTCATCTTTCACCTCAAGGTAAGATTTTTTTTACAGTAAGAACAATCGTTAATTGGAACAACCTCCCCATCGCTGGAGGTTTTCAAGATGCAATTGGCAGGATGCTTGATAGTTTCATCTACGCTCCCTTTCCCATGGGACCAGGACATCTTTTGAGGTCCCTTCCATCCTTGGCTGTTCTGTGATTCTGTGATTCTAACATGGTGGGTTAAACTACAGAACACAAACAGATGTTAATGCTTGATAGAACCTGTATTGCTCCCCTTCCCTTTCTCTTTCCCTTTCCCTCTCCCTAGTGAAAACAAGAAAGATTATTAGCAGGTATAGCAGAACTTTCAAGATAAACTTTGTTGCTGAACAGAAGAACATGGTACTATTCTGAGGGCAAGGGGCAGCTAAGAAAAATGACCAACTCCAGAACAACTATGGAAGTTCCTGTCAGAAACAATATTTTAAAATACATTTTGACATTTATTTATTTATTTGCAGTCTAAGTCTTCATGATAAGAACAGCAGTTCTTACTCAGTTCCTTTTTGTGCACTACTGCAAGCGTATATAGTAGTGGCTAACTCTAGTCTATTAATACCACATTCACTTCCTTTTACACTAATCTAGTAACCTATTTCATACTGGGGAGTACATAATTTTAATTAAATATAAAAGGCTAACCTAGCCTTTTCAAAATTGAGGTGATAAAAAAATTTCAGAACTTGCCTTCCCAGCAAGGCCTGAGTTTAAACAAAAGAAGCCTGGATCATTAATGGTTCAGTGTGGTCCCAATTATCTTCACCATGACAAAACCTCCATTTGCTCTGCATTTAAAAGTAAGAAAAGCAGTGATGAAATCTACAACCTAGATTCTAAACATAATAAAACATCTGAAAACAACAGGGCTATTAGCTGAGTCTTATAAAACAGTATAGATATGCTTTGTTAGCTGTCATGGAGTTACCTATACATGACACCAGTGTCCCAGGTCCCTGCTGTTCAAGGGACCCTTACAGCCGTCAGGCAATGCACAGAACACAACGCTGTTCTCCAGAGTTCTGACCAGAGCTACAGCCCAGGTCAAAAAGCTGCAGAGTAGGACAGCTGATGACTTCATCAGTGCACACAGCAGCTAAATTGAGACATCATTAAGTGCCATGGAGCGCAGATTTATGAAAGCAACTACTCTCCTAAGGAAGCATCCGTTTTGCACTTGTTGGGTCATTAAATGTGCCAAAATACAGCCTCCAGTGTCTCCAGACATGGCTCAGAGGGCTAGCACACCTTCCCCACGGGCTACCAGGACCATGGCATCCTGAGCCCCAGGCCTGTGCCACAGGGGCTACGGGCTTCCTTCCCAACAGCCCCTCACAGCCCAGGCCCACCAGCAGGCACCCATAGGGATATGAAACCGATGGGTTATGGTGATATAACATCCCTCCAAAATGTCATTTCCCTTTCTACAACAAAATCAGGAAAGGGGAAACCCTTTGTAATTCACTCCAGACAAGAAAAACAATGACGTGGTTGGCAGGGCCTTGGCCGCCAACCTCGGGCCCCCTCACACCTCCTCAGGGGCAGCGGTGGCCGCAGCCGGGTGCAGATGGCAGCCACCCAAGCCTCAGAGCAGCGGCCCCGCGGCCGGCTGACCCCCGGGAGCCCTGCCCGGCTGTGCCGCCGCCGCCCCCGGGGCCCGCCGGGGCGAGGCCGGCTCCGCGGCCCGGCTCACTCGGCGCATGGAGCGGCGAGGGGAGGGCGGCGAAATGGCGGCGGCCCTGCAGGAGGCCAAGCGGGCGCTGCGAGGGGAGCTGCGGCGGCGGCTGCGGGCGCTGGCCGAGGCGGAGAAGCAGCGGCAGTCCCGCCTGCTGAGCCGCAAGGTGGGTGCGGGTTCCTGGAAGAGCGGGCGCGGGGGCGGGAGGCGTGCCGAGGAGCCGGGCCTGCGCGGGGAAGCCCGGCAGGGGGTTTCCAGGCCTCGCTGGGGACCGAAGCGGTGACTCAGGGTGACAGGGCCTTCCCGGGTCTGCGGGAGAGAGCTCCGCCTCGACCCCTGCCGTCCTCCCCGCCATCGCTTCTAATTAACGTCAGGGGCCTCGGTGGTGTGTGCCGCGGTGGCCGGTCGCTATGGAGTGAAACACGGGGAGTCGGTGAAACCGGAGGCGAGCTCTGTCAGCGGCCGCGTTTCTCCGTGGCTCCGGGCGGGTGCTGGCCTCAAGTGTTTCACATCGGGCTGGCGTTAAGGACAGAAAAACCCCGCAACTGTTTCAGATTGCCTGGTGGATTAACTGGCTGTCCCTTCTGTGTCTTTCCGTGGCATTCCTTCCAGGCGGTTTTATTTCTGATGCAATTTTTGTACTTTTCATGTAATTTTGTACTTTAAAAGGTACCAAGGAGGGTCTACCTCATGTATCCTAGCACAGCATGGTACCAGTGTGTACTTTTGAAGTGCCCTGTTTGGTTTTGGATTACAAAGTTTTTATATAGATGTATTTTATCATTTTAATAAACGCAATAAAATTTTATTCTGCATTTGCTGCATGGAGTAGAGCACAGTCCTCTTTTTTTCTTTTTTTTTTTTTTTTCCCCTTTTGCAGCACCAGCCGGTACTTCTAGATGTAACATTTATATTGTTATTTTCCTGCCGGAGGATCTCAAATCATCTTACAGACTTAAAACCAAGGTGTCGCCACTTCATGAGTGGGACGTGGCAGCACAGAAACTTTAGGTCATAGGAAGTTTAATTGGAACTCACTAAAAAGGAACTCACCTTTTTTTTTCCACTGGCAATACCTTTTTAAAAAGAGATATACATAATGTCCTGTGATAATACACTTCAATAATCACATATTCTAGACTTAAACCTCTCAATTTTTCAAAAATACTGGCAGGCATCCTCTCCAAAAAATGCGGAGTCCTCTGCCAACTTCATAAGCACCTACCCCATGTAGCACCCAATTTTTAGAAGCCCTCAGCTTTCCTCTAACTGCTGCTGATAAATTTGGCAACAGAGTGCTCGTTTTGCTCATGAGAGCAGGCCAAAAGACACAGCTTTTGTTTGCCTTAAAAGAAGGCAGCAGGAAATATGACATAAAAATTGATATTATCTTGCCACTTTAATAATCTGACACAAATTGAAAATCTTGAGCTTTCTTGAGGCAGAGTAGTGTTGCTCAAGTGACAGAAAGTAGAGTCAGCTTTCTTGCGAGAGGGTAATACAGCAGACATGAAGAAAGTTTTTTAAAATGCTGGGAATATATTTAGAACAATATAAGGCCAAAAATATAGCTTTATAAAATATATCAGTGCTTGCAGATAATAAAAGTGAGTAGGTTGGTTTATAACACCTGAACGATATTTTTTAGTCAAAAACCTCATCTCAAAAGGATCTTTACATTCAAAGTGAAATCACTTCACAGGCTGACCTAGCCACCAGTATTTAATTAGCTGCTGGATGATTTTTTTAATGTTTATGTTCATTATTAAAGTCATGCTGTTTGCATGCTCTGATTCTGCAAAAATAGCCATCAGCTGGTGAACAAAGGGCAGATAATATTTGCTAAGTGTGGAAATTTTTTCACTCTTTTCAGAAACTGCTCCGAGTCATAGCAGCTTCATCTTCACAGTTCTGAAACCATTCGAAATTCTGCCTTCCTGCTCACCTGTGGTTTCACATCTTCAACCTCATTTCTTTCCATGCAGCATAATCAGTGTGTTACTGGACATGTTGGAGCAGAGTGGACCTGTGTGTTGCCCACTGTTAAAGTGGAGAGTTTTTTGTCTCGGTTTTTCTCTTCTCGGAACCCAGGAGAAGGTTCAGCTCTGGAGGCCCTCAACAACATGAGTCACGGGCATTGTCTGGAGTCTGCAATTTTACTAAATAGTCCATTCTTTCAAACAAAAGCTGCCATGGAAATTCTGTTGTTTGAGAGCTTAATCACTTCGTTGGAAAAATCCATGTGTAAGGTTGGGCAAATAGCAAAAGGAAGCAAAATAGGGTTTTGAATTGTTAAGACGTTTCTATGGCCAAGCATTACCAAATTTGGTCCGAAGTGCTTCTTGGTGGTTTGGTTTGGTTTGTTTTTTTTTTCCTTACAAGAATATACCCATCTTCTGAATATTTCACCTGGGCTTTTAATTGCTGTGCTGAAAAGAAATTTAAAAAACAGAGTGAGAATTATATCTCAACTCGGATAGGGGCATTTATCTCTCAAAACAGGGCCAGGGCAAAGGCTAAAGCTCAGAAGAGCAAGTTACCCTGCAGTTATGCAAACAGAGAGTGGAGGATTTGGTGCTTTCTGTTCCATAGATAAGCACAATTTCTCAACTGTCTGTTATTTTTGACAGATTTTTACAAGTGTGTAGAATAAGAATAAATCGCATTTAAATGAGAAGGGAGACATCTGTATTTGTTCTGTCCAGATGTGAGTAACAAAATCTGTAAGGTATGAGAGAGTTAGAAGGCAAGCTTTCAAAAATCTCCTATCAATTTTTAATATGGAATTCCATCTTGAATGGGGCATACACATGGGGAGGTATGAATCTGCTAACACTTTTTCACCATATAAGCATTTCTTATTTTCTTTCCTATATTCAGTCTTTTATAAGCCCAGCACAGAGAACCTCATGAAAATCAAAACATGGCAGGGCCATCTTTCCTTCAAGCTCTGAAAAATGTGCAGTAATAAGATTGCCCATGAGAAGCAAGTGATGTTTGAAGTTATATATTTAAACTTGCCATAGGGAAGGCGTTTCAGGTAAAAAAAAAAAAGGAGGGGGATCTGGTCTTGGACGACTTTGTGCTCTGCAGTCAGCCATTCTGATGCTAATTTTGAGTTATCATTATTGATGCTCTTCTCATTCTGCCAAGCCCCAGATGAGAGATGCAGCGTGTAGAAGGGTGGAAGAAAAGAAACACAAAAGCCTCATGCTTTCCATAAGCTGGCAGTTCTGACCTACAGTATCTTTCTCCAGGGATGTTGGGCATTTGAGAATGTCTGCACTATATGGCACAAATATATAAAGGATGAGGAGATTATCTCCAAAATTGGGGTTTTTTTCAGGTCCAAACCTGTGTTACAATGTTTTGTTCATTGGGTGCAAAAATTTGCCTATTTTAATTTTGCTGATGGTAGAAATGTTGGAGTAAGTAACAAAGTCAATTTACTGTCTCTATGATGCATGGTAGTTTGTATCTCTACCCTTTTCAATGGATATTTTGCTCCAGTTGTGTGTTTCTTTGGAGATTTTCAAGACCCACCTGGATGCAGTCTTGAGTAACATGCTCTAGCTATGGGCAATCCTGCTTCAGCAGGGGAGTTGAACTAGATGATCTCTATGGTCCCTTCCAACTCTAAAAAAATTCAGTGAAATTCAGAGAAAATCAGTCTTTTTGTAAACTTTTCATCAGCTGTTTACATCAATTTCCCATGTAGGTGATTTGCCATCCCAAGTACCAAGCCTCCAAAAGAATTGCAATCTTTCTGAGCATGCCAGATGAAATCCAGACAGAAGACATCATTAAGGACATTTTTAAGCAAGGCAAAGAGTGTTTCATCCCACGTTACAAGCCTCAGAGCAATCACATGGACATGCTGAAGTTGTTGTCAGCTGAAGATATTTCTTCCCTGACTTTGACATCCTGGAATATTCTCCAGCCTAGTGATGATGACAGTGCAAGAGAGGAGGCTCTGGCTGGTGGTGAGTGTTTTCTGCCTACATTGTGGGGTTATTGAGCAAGAGTAGCCTGGAGGCCAGCAGGAAATAATCTTACAGCAAGAGTGAAATGAAATGTTACACTTTGGTTTTATATGTTGTAGAGGTGCTGAAGTCGATGTAAGCAGATGCTCCTTTATCTTGCCTGTTTTTCTCTACCCTGTGGCACCCCTCTGATATGCCATTGAGGCAGGAATGAGGCTGCCCAGTTGATCCAGCTGAAGGAAACTCAACGCTCCAGTTAGATCAGCTTCTTGATCCCATTCGTGGACATCCTCAGTGCAGCCTCAGCAAGTGTAACTTGTGAAGGCGACTTGTGAAGGGGCTTGCCAGGAGTGCTTTAGGCTGACATTGAAAGTCAGGGGGGATTCACAGTTTTAGAATGAACTCTGAGAACTTCAGTTTGCACTGCCTGAAAGATAGGGGACTTTTCAGGTGATGTCTGTGGGCCGACATGAGAATTTTCTGAAATCTTTGATCCTGCAAATTATATTGCATGGATGAATCACAGTGCTGATACGGAGCCTGGCCATGCAGAACAGCTCTCCAGACTGAGATCTTAGACTGAAAATAAAAGGACTTTCTTGTAGGCCTGAGTGAATATTGCAAAGTCTTTTCCATCAGTATTCCCTCACATTTTAATTTTGATCTTATGATGCTGTCTTAGACACTGGATTCTTCATAGGGTTGAAAAGTTAAAAGTGCCTTTATATACAGCAAGTGTGTTTTGGTCCAAAAATAACCTCTCTCTTTCTTAGCCTAAAATTCCCCAACTTGTACAGACTTGTAAACAAACTTACTTTTTGTGTGTCTGCGTTCATTATTTGCATCCTTTTTGTAAACACATTAATATCTTCTTGAAACATCTGCTGAAATGTTTAATGTTATTAATAGAAAAGTCATGTTGAACTCATGTTTGAAACCTCAGTATGGGAAAATTTTCTCTAGGTGGAAATTTCCCATGCAGACAGCTTCCACACCTCACAGATTTACCAGCTTTTTAATGCTTGATAAAGGAACATAACATTTATATGACTCTGGTTGGTTGAACTTGGGTTTGTATTTGCTTTGGGATGCCAATGTACTTTCCCAGAACACTTCACTGAGTTTCTCTTTTATTTTCAATCTTTACCCCTTTCCTAATTCAGAATCCTTTCTGTGTCCACGTTTTAGTTAGCAAGGGATTCCTGCTAGGATGCTGCTTCATGCAAGCAGCTTCTTTACATTTGATATTTAGCACTGTTACTTGTTTTCTATTTTTTGTCAAAAAATTGTGTATATTAGAGGGATTTAGGGGCTTTTCAAGGTAAACCTGGGGATGGCCCAGGTGGCAGGCAACGAAGATGGGGGAAGGCAGGAGCAACCTTTGGGACCTGGCTAGTTCCAGAGCTGCTGTTTTGTTTTTCTGCACCAGGGTATGGTTATGGGCAGTGAGGGATGCCCCAAGAGTTACAGCAGTTACAGAGAGAGGCCAAGGACAGGTAGCTTGATGAGACCTTGGTCCTTTATCCCTGGACAGTTTTTGTAGATTAGAGAGTAAGTTTAGGGGTTTTTTCACTATTGTGTAAGCAATTTGTCCCCACAGAAACACCTGCTACATCTTAGTGTGTCTTTAAATTCCTTTTGCTGTATTTTTTATGTCAGTTATTATATTTTTTGAACTTCAGTACATTTGCAGGAATGTAAATTACCTCGCTACTACATCCATCCTCCATTGTTGGAATTATGCATGGATGAAACATTTATCTCTGTGATGTTATCAAATACTGTGGTGATCTGAGGCATTTACATTGTCATGAGGAGATAACATGGTGTTATATTAGTAATGTTCCCATTGCTGGCATAAGTTGCTATGTAATTTCCAAGATATACCCCGCAGGTACATAAATAAGTCATGAAACTTCTGAGTGTATTCATTTTGCATGACAAAAAGCTTAAATTCACACTGCCCTTAAAACTTCAGGCATGGTTATTGTGAATAATAGCTCAAACATAAGAATAGGTATAATTTTTGCCTACAGTTTCCCAGTCTTTGGTGATACTCACAAGCTATGTTGAATAGACATGGAACCTTCCTTTAGGAGATGGTCCTTTTTCTGTTGGATTAGGGTTTATGCATTTTCATCTTGCCTGTACACCACATTGTAGCTTGTCAGCATAAACAAAGGTCACTGCAGTTTTGGTAGCAGAAGGTCTGTCATCTTCTTTACCATGCATGGGTGGCAGTACTTACCGTATGAAAAGTTGATTTCTTTAGGCTAAGTGGAGACAGAAACAGAAAGAACAAAAGTGGAAGGTATTTTGTTTGGAGTAGGGGTGTATGCGGGTGCATGACCTGGTTCATTTCCAGCTATATCTGCTGAAAGATTTAGACAACTTTTGGAGCAAGCCACTGGTACATTTCTGAAAAGGTACCAGTTCCCATTTGTATCCTTGCCCATCAGAAGCATGAAGGTGCACTGGTACCGGGTTTTCCCCAAGGTAGTACTTTCGGTGAAAGTTCAGGTGGGTTGCAATAATTGTTTACAGGAGTGTAGATACCTTGCATAACTTTGGAAGGAGTAAATCAGATAAAACTATGCTCCCTGTTTGCTTTTTATCACCACTCCTACAGAAATTTAAAGGACACTTCCCCAGCAGCTCTAATTTCAATGTGGTTTAGGGAGGCGGTGTGATTCAGCGGGCTGGACATGAGTTTCCTCATTTGTAATGTTATTTATTATTACTTAAACCTGCTCTGAGAATTATGGGTGAAAAGCTAAGTTGCTACTCCAAAGAAAAGAGATTGTTCTTACTGGGGCTCAAAAAAATTGTCTGGGTTGAGTATCTCCATATGGTAAAATTCTTTGAAGGGAGGCAGGTGGCCAACTTTGGACTGAGATATCTCAGCTGGAAGTCTTGAACCTGAGCAAATGCCATGCTTAAATGTTCATCACTGAACTGAACTACTGACTAGTAGTTGAAGGTGTACAATGAATTGTAGATAACTTTTAAAACATTCACTTGAGTGATGGGGGGAGGGGTTTTGGCCTAGGTATTTTTCTTTGGCCAAAAAATAGTTATTAGAAATTATGGCTCTGAATGTGTTTACTCTAATGGATTGTGAGGTGTTCTGCTAAGAAGTGCATGAAACGGGTTTATGTGTACACACTTAATTGACCCTTTCTCTGTGTAATTTCTGCCCTGGTCTCTAAGTACATTATTACATAGTCTTTTCCCATTGGATCTGGGCTCGTTCAAAGACGAACCCAGGTGCAATGACATGGGCTTTTTGAAAGTTGGAAAAGATGAACACTGCTTAATGAATGCTGCTAACGAGCATGCGCTCAGTTGTTTGTTTTCTTCCTGTTCAGGTTAGAGCTGCAGGCCTTTTTTACTCTGCATTATTCAAACTTTGATGTGGAGACAGAGGTCCTCTTTTCTGTATGGGCTCTGCATCACTACAACGTTCAGTGACTTGAAGATATTAACTAGCATTTGCTGGTGGAGAAGCAGCAGATCCTGGTTCCAGCCTGGGTTGTGCAGAGGAGCTGCCTCCAGTGAACACCAACTCTTTTGCTCGTTTTTCCAAACATGTTCCCTCCAAAATGATAATTTCCCAGATTTGTCTTGTCCTTGCACTAGATCCCCCTTCCAAGCTTTAATTTCTCTGCCACCATGATGCCCCTTCCCATCCTTCCAATCTGCCTCTCCAAGTGTCCTTCTCGGTCTTTCTCACCATATTCCCTGTTTCCTCTTGCTCTCAGTCTCAGCCTGTCATTTCAGAGGCAGCTGGGCCAACATAAATAGCTTGACCCTGCCAAAAGGCAAGAGGAGATCATGTGCTTTGTCTTCTTTCAGTTGTCCTCTTCCAGACATACAAGATTCCCCGTCCCAATTTACTCATTTCCTTCCCCACTGTGATGGCTTCTTTGTCTTTTTCATTGGTTTAGAAAAAGCTGCTTTTCTGTTAAGTAGTACTTTTTATACTAAACAGTACCACAGTTTTGTGATTGTTTCTTTTGGGCAGTGCCTGATTAAATAAGCTGCTGCCTTCTCTCCTCCACGTGGTCCCCACCCATCCTCTCCTGTGCCCGCACAGATGCCCCTGCAGCCACGTTGGGAGCTCTACTGGGAAACCAGTCGTGGTTAGAAGGAACCCAGCACCAATAAAAGGTTCTTCTTCTCTCAGACAGGGCCACCACAGAGTTGGCCTGATGCAACCAGTAGGAAGCTGGTGATGAGGGGTTGCGTAAACGGGTGGCATGCCAAAAAAAAAAATCTTAGTGAAACTTCAGTCCTCATTTCCTTCCATGTTTCAGTTCCCAGTCTTGCCCCAGTCAGCGGGACTCGGAGCAGCCAACGGAATGAAAGTCCTTCAGAGCCCTCGCAGTTGGGAGCAGGGCTGGCAGGAGGAACTGAGCCTGCCCTGTGCTCTGTCTTTGCAGCCACACAGAATTCATGAGTTTCATTCCCTGACACATCTTCCCTAATGCAGGTTTTCAAGCATTTACAACATTGTATAAGCCCAGCTCAAACGGATTTGAACGGGGCTAAAGCCATGTCGTTGACACAGAAGGTCTTACGAGCAAGATTGCAAGCTCTTGCCTCAAAGCATGAAGTAACAGTGACATTTCCTTGTCATTGTTTTTTGGTACCTTTCTTCTTAGAAAGCAGTGAACCATTTGGTCTGAAATAAAAAAACCAAAACATATCCCCCCACCTTAGTTTGGCATAAATACTCATGCTGGATAATGGCAGCACCTGAAAATATAATATCTTATATGTAATGGGGAATGCTGAATAATCTGCTACAGCCCTGCTAAAGCAGAATGTATTTTTTTCTCCCAGAAATGAAGGTATTAGGAATTGGACTTGTATATTGTAATTGCGTTTGGAGACTTCTGGCATTTTCAGTACTGGAAGCTTTGGTGGCTGACTGATCACAATATTAGTGTTGTACCTTCAAAATAATTAGTGAAATATTAACCAAATCTGTGCTTTAAATGACAGTATAATTATCAATAATAAAGAAAGATTCGCCTTTCAAACAAAGTAAGGAAATATTAACATATGTCTAACAGCAACTTCTTGCTGTTTCATTTTCACATAACCCTTTGGAAGTTGGCTTGTGAGGTTTGGGTACTTAGATCTTTCTGCCCTTAATTACTTCCAGAACACCTTGAGATAAATTACAATAACATGCTGGTAGTAGAAACAGACAGGGACAGTTTACCTGAGTGGACTGTACTTGGCTTATGAGGGCTGTTTATTCCAGCAGGTGTGACCCTCTTGTAAGGAAAATGCTGGCTACCTCTGGCTACAGTTCCTCACAGTGTCAAGTAATTTGAAATTTTATTTTTGGTGGTGACTGGGTGATAGTCACTGGGTGACTATTTTAAACTTTGCCATTGGGATCTGCCCTGCAGAAACATTTTAGTCTGCAGAAGCCTCTTTTTCACCTGTCTTGAAACTCCTGCTATTTATTCATACATTCAAAGAGGCTGCATTTTCTGCCAGGACTGATGGCTTTGCGATGCCATCAGCATTCTTAGTTATTCCAAATTTTAGCAGAAGTTCTTCAGAAGTGTGATTGAAGTGGTGGCAATGCAATCTTAAGAGGAATAGGTTTAACTTACACCTGCGAAATAAAATGAGATGTTGAAAAAAGGTAATGGGTTGGATCCCCCCCCTGCCCCCACCCCCAAAAAATGGGAGGATTTGAAATATGAGATACATTAGAGTTTAGAAATGAAAAAATGATGTGAGGAGAAAATGGCATGTCTTGAAGTCCAGGGAAAGTGTAATATGCTACTTCAGCTCCATTAGATGTACAGCGGTACATGGAGGCATAATAAGACCATACGAAATGATGCTAATCATTCTGAAAAAAGGCATGTAGTAAATAATGCTCAGGGGTAACTGTGAATATTTAAATTATATATATGCAGATTGGAATGTATCTGGAATAAATGAAATATGGGTATGTGAAAAGCAGAGATGTTCAATAGTACTGCTTAGGAAAAAAAAAAATGAAAAAATACCCCAACCAAGATTGTAAAGTGATTGAGGGTACTATTAGGTTTTCTTTTCCTCTGGGACACTTGATTAAAACTTAAAGTACAATATATGTCAAGGGATAGATTATAATTTAAAATCTTTTTACACTGGTCATAAAAAAACCTGAGAGCTTGGAACGCAAAAAAAATTGAAAATCAAGGTTTTGCTCTTAATGTAATTTATTTTTTAATGAAATGATTTAAAGTTTGGAATGAACTTCTGCTTGGAGACAATGAGCCATAGTAGTTTGATATGCGTAAGGAGAACAAATTCAGTGCAAGTGAGGCATTAACATTCTGGTGATGAGTCTTCTTGTGGAGGGAGGATGCTTCCCCTCACGAGGGCAGGATGAGAGCACTGGACATACCGTCCAGCATCATGAGTTTTACAAGAGTCAGGAAATCCCACAACTTGTAGCTGTGTAGCAAGAACTGAGATGTCTTCCACCCTCTGCAGCTGCAGTCCCAGGTTTATCCCCTTCCAAACAAGATCTGGTTTTTCTGTACCTGTGGGCATTCAGAGTGTTCCTCTAAGCATCTGATATTATTTGTGTTAAGCCCTTGGCTCCGCTGCCTTCTGACAGCTGTGAGTTACACTGATTGTAATGTGAAATATTATGTTCCTTATTATGCTAATACTATATTATGTTCCAACACTATGTGAAATATTATGTTCCTTGTATTCATTTTAAATTTGCTGCTTTCAGTTCAAGTGATACTTCATTCTTCTATGATGAGAAGTAAATAAGGATGTTTGACTTAGTTTCATTATTCATTGTTTAGTTAAACCTGTATTATATCAATTGTGGGTTTTTTTCTGTCAGACTTCATCCATTTTCTTGTTCTCATATAGAAGCTTTTCCAGACCTCTAAGAGTCCCAGACATTGCTCTTTCAACCTTTGCAATCTCTCTGATGTTGTTTTGGAGAAAAGATGATCGAGAGAACATTTTATGCCCAGGTAAAAACATACCATGAAATATACATAATAGCACTGTAGAGGTTAATTTTTTCTGTATATTCCATAAAGCTGTTTTTCAAATCATCTCACTGAGCAGATCTCTTTTACTGGTTTCAACACAGGTATCCTACAACATTATGTCATTACAAAAATACCTGTTCCAGTATTAAAGATCCGTAAAATAATTTTATGTTATTCTGTATAGCATCTTCTGTAACAGGTAGAGCTAAGAAAATAATTGTTCAGAAATAAAATATTTCAGGTATTGGAATACCAGCTGTGGTAGCAACTGTTTCCCTCAGGGTTTTTCTGCATCCCAGCCTTCAGCTGAAAGATGTGGAACTCCATTCCCGGCGCGGGGCTTGCTCCCCCCTGCAGCTGGTGTCTGCCCTTCCCCTTGATGTCTGTACCAGCTTCCACCACTCTCTGAAACACATTAATAACCCAGCACCCAGTTTGCTGTGTGGACACAGACACTTTTAGCTGAGCTTCTCCCCCTGCTTCTGTTCAGAAACAGGTACTGCACGGTTACAAAGCGTCTCTTTCTTTGAAAGGCTTTGGAAAAAAGGGCTCCGAAATGCAAAAGATGATGTGTTTATGTGACATCACTTTGTAATGTCCTTTGGTGTCCTTGTATCCTGAACTTCCTCACTGCAGACTAAACTGTGAACACTATGGGGTTTAATTTTAATACTGCCTGTGCCAGGGTATCCTGTGGTGACCCTGGAGGGCTGAGCACTCTGGAACGCTACAGCTTTTTGCTTTCATAAAGTTCATTAAGGCTTTAAAAGAGTGCTTTTCCTTGTAATCATCTTAAGTGTCACATCCATGTTTGCCTTCTTGCAAAAAACATTCTCCTTGCACTCAGCAAAACAACTAAAAAGATTACTTCTTCTGTAATCAATTAAAGTTTAAAGAGAAGTGAAAGCGACATAGGCAAGGGCTTTAAATTCATTGCAAGTGACTCTCAAGTGTTTTGTTTCAAAGAGGGCTAATTTTGTTACAGTGAGTGTGAACAGTAGCATTGTCATTTTCTTCCTCCTGTTTCCTAGAGACAGAAGTCTCTCAAAAGCAAATAAGAGGTTAGGTTCATCTCTCGAGTGTGGCCTGAGTCCGTACAACAAACTCGTACAGGAGAAATCCAACATGCAAGTGTCTGTGACTCCAGCAATTAATCCAAACAGGCATTTTTGTCTCCTTTTCTTTTCATTTTTGGAAAGGAAGAGCCAGCACCAAGCTCCTCCCAGTGCGTTTGTGCAGATAATCTGGACAATCTGGAGAAGAGGAGAAGTAAGGAAGCTTTTTCCTGCTGCCCACCTGTGTATAGTGATGGGACTGAAGATAGGGTTTGGTGACACACTGAGCCCTGCCTGCAGTGTCTGGTGCCAGAAGGGACAGTCCTGCTGCATTTTTGCTTCCAGCTCAGTGCTCCCCTTGTCCTCCCAACCCCAGTGCCATCTCTAGTACTCACTGCTGAGCAAATTCAGCTCAGGAATTTGTCATAAAATTAGTACTTTTCTTTTTCTTTCTTTCTTTCTTTCTTTTTCCTAGGATCAGTTTCCTTCCAGATTAACAGGCTATTAAATCAGGTCAGCATTTTTCCACCTACAAAAGATTTGTCTTCCTGGCACAGTTAATCCCCAACTGTCTTTGCTGAGATTCAAAATACACTGACATTTCCCTGGTGGGAAATTCCTTAGACCTGGCCAAGAGCCACTGGCTCTCAGTGAGCGGGAAGCTCATGCTGCTGTTTGCAGTGTAAGGATAACTCTTGGTCTTCATGTTTGGCATCAGAACTAGACTCAGTTCCTACTTGTGCTGGCTGTTGTGGACCTGAGATGGGAATCAGCTTTTTGGGGAGTAGAGAGAGGGCAAATTCCTGTGCAGGAGTGACGTGAAGCCCTTTGCCAGCAGGTGTCAGTATTCCATAGATTTACTATGGAGCATTAGTGTCATTTAGGTTGTTTTCCTGTAATTAAAATATCATCCAGGCATTGTAGTCACACACACAGGAGAACAACTGCTCCGGGCTAATGTTTCCAAAAAGCAGGGGTTGGAGTGAGGAAAGTGGAGGATTCCAGGGACAGTTGGTTGGTTGTGGTTTTTTTAAGCTGTGTGAGCTTAAAAAGATAAAAGAAAATCTTGTGATGGAAGAAGCAGGATTTCTCAGCTGTTGTGATGTTAACATGTTTGACACTAACAGTGAAGGTGCCATCACCTCCAAAACCAGCTGGCTTCACCTGTTCAATCAACCCTGCCTGTAAACATGTCTGATGTTCCCATCCAGTGGTGTAATTCCTCGCAGGAGTCAGGTTTATGCACTGACAAAGAAGTTGATGTCCTCACTGTTTATATTTCACAAACAATTGTGTCTATTTTATGATAGACTATCTGCTGAGTGAGTCAAAGGGCATTGGAAATATTGATAATGATGCATGATGTATTGAAGAAATCCCCAAATGATTCACTTCTGTCATATTTTGATTTAAAAATATCCAGACAGCAGCATGCAAAAGAGGACCAAGAGGGAAGAAATGAAGTAGTGCACATGCACATGTTTTGAGTGGAAGTATTTAAATAAGTGCTCAGATAAATACGATGGTAAGTGTAACCGATAAGATCTTAAAGCATATCATGTAAATACACCTAAAGATACACAAAGTTCCCTGTATTTTAGGCTGCAGCAGTGTTATGTCAGTCCTGATATAAACAGTTCAAGCACCAACGCCTTGTGCGTTTCCCGAAAGGAGCAGATTTGCAGTCAGCATTTGCTGATTTAACAAGATGTTTTGATGTGCTGTAAAGTGGTTCTAATGCCGTTTGTCCTTTCTTTGGAATTGCTCCTTGGTACATGTTGTTTCAGGGCATTTTGGTGGCTTAAAATCACAGAACGCACGTGCCTTTGAAACAAACATTTTTTGTTGCCTGTATTTTCCCAGTCAAGCTGTTCTAACTCTTGTCACATATCTGTCTGAGTATCGGGACTAGATAAGTAATTTCTCACAAACTGATAACTAAAGCAATTTCTAAGCAATTATTTCCTTTACTCTGAGTTTGCAAAACCAGACATTTTTGTAGGTGGCATGAAGTGATTATGGTTTATTTACAGGGCTGACGCAGACTTGATGAATAATAGTGAAATAGAAAAGTTCTTGTTCAAATTTTCTTTTAGGTAGACATTTGGCAAATTCTGAAAATGAGACACTAAACCTCAGCTGACTGCTAAACCTCAGGGGAGCTGAGTGTGATGGTTGTAGCCTCGCACAGTCTTCCCACGTTGTGAAACCAGCCAGAATTTGAACACAAGTCTTAGCCTTATACAGTAGCTTCCCTGATGACACATGAAAGGATATTTATTTGCGGAGCAGGATAGGTTTGTTTGTGCAGGGCTGATGTACTATACCTGATGCCATGTGGTACACTTTGCCTCTCAAATACATTGGCAGTAAATTGATAAAATTTTGGTTTAAATTAATTTAAAATAGGAGGGTGTTTGCTTGGTACAGCTTAGCAGCACAGGAGCTGATCAGATGGCTTTATTAGTGTGTTTTCCAGGTTTAATAACGAGAGAGTGGCTGCCACTCCACTGTTTTAAACCTGTATGACTGATGACTATCATGTAACTTCTCAGGGAGAAGTATAAATATTTTATTCTGCTGTAGTTCAGAAGGGCAAGTATGAACTGTGGAGACCAATGTTTCATGCTGACACAAAGCACTGACATGGATGAGTAGACAGATAAACGCTGAGTTGCTCGGTGCTTGTTTGTAGATTCTGCTGATGGTTCTATTTTCTGCAAAATATTTTATTGAAGTAATAACAGAAGCTGTCTCAGTCATGCTACTGGACCAATTATCTGGGGCGTGTGGACTGTAGAGGAGATAGTCTGCTTGGCATCTCTGGATGTAAAGGGGTAGATTGGTGGGTTATGGGTGTGCATGGATGTGGGTAGAAAGTTTTTTAGAAGAGAAAAAGACACAAAACCTTCCTGGTGCCTGCAATTCCCATGTGAAATAGGAGTAAAAATAATGCAAGTGATTATCCTGGTGTTAAAAGCATTTCTCTTTTGATGAGGTGAGCGGTAGCCTTGAGGGCCTCACGGTATCCCCCAGAGCAGGAGACCATGGATGGGATTTGGAGGGGATACTTTGATTTTTGATTTGTGTGCCAGGCTAGTGCATGCTGGGTAACCAGTGAGCATCTCTCTGGCTTTCCTCCTACAACAACAGATGCCCATGAATAGTTAGCAAACAGTGAGTCCTGCTGAAGTGCTGTGGTACTGCACAATCAAAGGTGGTCACAGAGGGGAAACACCTGGAGGAAATGCTTCTGACTGCGGCATAAAATGGACTGTTTATTCAGTCTAATATGAAACACAACTTTTTGTCCTATTAGGTAGCTGTTTGGGATCATAATGAGACTACAGAGTGAGCACTAGAGGAGCTGTTTATGAACAACCAACAACAACTATCTACAAGAGAAAATAATTGATTTTTCTCAAACTTGTGTCAGTAACTCGGGGTACTTTTCATGTAGTTCCCAAGGCTCGTGCAGAGGGAATTGGTGGGGGCAATGCTGATTTACAGGAACTGAGGACCTGATCCTTTGTATTGTAACTTAGGTTTCCAAGGAGATAAGGATTCATGCTGAGCTTCTGATACTGATTTTCAAAGGCTGGGTCATGTGAGGAAATAGAAATTATCAGATCAGAGGTTCCATTCTGTTTAAGGGATTGTATTTACATTTTGGGAGACTGGCTGGGGCAAAGTTAAGCAACATGACTATTTATGTCTGCCATCTCCTGTGTTACTGGAAGAAGTCAGCATCGTTGTTTTGGATTAATTACTTTTTTTCAAATGCTTATCAATTGCAGCAAAGGGTAATGTTTTTGTCTCTTTGCTCATTTGATTGGGGTTATTACAGTATCTGGCTTTTCCAGAGCTCAGTTGGGGTAACAAGCTGGTTTCCTCTGGAGGCAATCCCAGCCCTTCCACCATCCACACACCTCAGTAGGGTCTGGATTAGAACTGTAGCAAACAGATCTGGCTCTTCCCATTTTGACCTTATACGGAGGCCAGCGTGTAATAGCAGAGATGATGCACTTGAAACAAATGACAGGTTTTTTCCAAAGGGCAGAAAACTTTTATCTGGAAGGAAATACCATGCTGTTGACAGCTCCAGTAGTGGTGAGAGGGGTACCCGGGACATTCTAGGGAGAAGGCTTAATGCTAGTTATAAAGGGGAAGGGATTTGTTTTGCTGCAGCATAATTGAAATATTTACTTCTGTGGAGTTGTTTTCCCTGAGGTCTGGTGATTAACCCAGACCACAGCGTTAGGTGCTGTGTAAATAGAGAACAAGATGATGATCAGTGCCCTATAGAGTAAATGTTGAAAGGCTGACACCTACCCAAGAGGCCTAACTATGCTGATGCTGACAGTAATTAAAGTTACAATAACGGCTCTGTCATTAATTAGACATTTTTGAGTTACTCCAACTCATTTGCCCCTACCCTGCTTGTCACCAAGGCTGATATTTTCAATGTTAGGATCAAATGATTTAAGTTGATTTTTTTCTTCTGTGCCAGGGTAGCAGATACAGAGGCAGCAGATGGTTACCGCACTCTTTTCATTCTGAAAAGTAAGGTTCTTCTGACAAAGGATTTGGTTTTTTTCCCCATTGTTGTCCTTGCTAGATCAGAAAAGGACCAAAGTAAACATTTCCTTGTAAATGAACTGCTTTCAAGTTTTTGTTAGCTCCACAGAGGTTGTGGGTAGACTGTTCTGGCACTGTTTATGGTCTGCAAAACAGCATAAACACTCCCCTAAACAGAAAGCTGTTCTCCTCCTGGTTGTTCTGGCCCTGCACCTTACGTAAACCTTTACATGGAGGAGAGGGGGGGAGTCCCTGACCACCACCACAGAGCGAGCTGCGCAGGGAGAAAACCCAACTGCTGAAGAGCCCGTTCCTGCCCAAGGTACCAGGCTGGGAGGATCGAGCCATCTCCTGGGAACAGCATAAATGATGCATGAACTTCTATGCTTGAGGGAGATGCTCAACCTGCACAGCTGCTGCTGTGAGGAGCTGATTGCTGTCCTCCTTTGGTGGGCTTGAACTCAGATGGCCTCTGTTGCTGTTCTTTACAGGGACACAGGAGCTGCTGCAGCTCGGCCTCTGCCTCATCCTCTTGTAAGTGCTTTGGAGGCAGGGATCAAAAGAGTCCTGGCTCCTTCTTTGATGGGTCTCAGGTGCTTTCCTGTGTCTGCAAAGCAAGTGACAGTGAGGGATGAGAAGGTGGGATGACAGAGTATTTCATTTTCATCTTCCAGTAGGCCCTGTCTAGCTGTGCAGGGAGAGATGAATGACCCCACACAGCAGGTGAGAGTGGGCTGGTGGAGCCTCTTCAAACCTGGGAGGAGAGGGACCATGCTGGCTATTCCTTCTGAGGGCAGAACAAGTCCCCAGCAGTCTTTACGTGACCCGTATTTGTGCAGTTTGATGGACTCTTCTATAATTAACCATTGTCAAGAACACTTCTGAAAATGCCGGCTGGCATTTCAAATAGGAACATCAGATTAAGGAGAAGAGAGGTAATGAGGTGCAAGGAGAAAATCCTTCCCTGGGGAACAAATCAAACCTGATATCATCATGAAGGGTAATGAGAAATGCGCTGCCGAACTGAGGAGATTCACTGCAGCAGCCTAGAGGAAGCGAAACCCTGTATTCCTATTTAAAACACCAGAGAGGGGATGCTAATGTTTTGGTCTGCTGGTTAAGTCAGGGGACGTGCAGCTTGCACACCTGCCTTTTGCTTGTACTTTTGCCACACATTTCCTGAGTCCTTGGGCAAGTCATTTCACTTCTCTGTGACATAAGGTATGTCTACATAGATGTTTGCAAGTCAGCATCAAGAGAGTGTGCCTGTGCACCCATGAGGCACGTTCTGAAGCTGTGGCTGTGTCTACATTGCTAAATAACACAGGGCTAAGTGACACAGACTAGTCATTTCCACACTACACACAATTTGGCCTGTCTCTTCTTTTTTTGGTTTCATGTGGTACCTCTGTGGCCCTACGGCAATACTGGGGATTTTTTTAATTTTTTCCCCAGTTCATACTATCTTTAATAATACGAGGCCTTATAGCAGAGCTTCACAGCAGCTAAGACACAAGTCTTAGGATTTGTGTTGCTTATTCTGGCATGTGGCAGGAAAGCCTGTGTATCTGTCTGGAGGAGCAAAACCAGTTTTGTTGGTGTAGGGGGACTGCACAGGTCCCTACAGAACCAGACCTGTATGTGTCTGGTTTGTACTGCCCGTGGGAATCCTGTCCCCTGGAGCAGGGATGAGCATCACTGGGACTGGCAGTGCCAGGTAGTGTGCTGACAATTAAACAGTATTGACCACCTATGATCCTGTAAATCAATTTGTTTTCTGGCCCGGCTGTATTTAGCAGTATAAATGAAACCTGTGTCGCCGTGTCAGCACGGCTGTATGCCCACATTGATAGAGAAGTCAGGGTATATTATTTCACACACAGCACAGTTGAAGGAACTGTGGCCACAAGAGCTCATGTCATGGATAGAGCGAGTATTAGGTGACTGTCATCATAATGGCCAACCTTACTGGGATACCCAGTAGCTTAATTAAAGTATGTAAGAAGCATTGATATTCTCTACGTAGAAGCTGGAGCATTACATCATTGCTTGGAACAGTGTTTTGAGCCTTTAGCAATCTGCAGACCACACAGATATTCCAGGAGAAACACCGATTATCTGTAGCAAAGGTCTCTTGACTGTGAGGGGAAATGTAGGCACAGGACCCTCGGGGATCCAAGATCCATCAGTTAAAGACTACTGACACATGGGGGACAGTGGGCATTACAAGGAGAGGGACAGAGGCAGGTGGCTAACATGAGACCTCTCTTAATCAGTTTTTTGAGGCACTAAAAACTGATGTGGTGTTTGATGTCCCAAGTAGTTGCTCTGTCTCCTCAGGGACAAGGATGCCATTTCACACAGCAGCCTGTGGGAGCAAGGGGAGTAGGATGTGAGGAAGGAGCAAGACTGCAGGGCATTCTAAGTGGCGACCAGTGGTTCTGTACGGCTGGAAGAGCCTGGGAGCACGAGCACCTTGTGCCAAGAGGGGTGAAATGTTCTTACACTCAGCTGCCATCCTGTTGATGTATGCTCACTGCTGATAGTAATCTTATGTGTCTGCAATCTTGGTCTCATCTGTGTCTGCAATCTTGGTCTCATCTGTGTGTCACCTCTCATCCTGTGACAACTCTTCCCCCGCGCTGCCGCAGGCACCACAAGAGGTTTTGTTGCTCCCCAAGTTACATAGTGGGGAAGTGTTTTCTCCATGCAGTTCTCTGCCATTCACTCTAGCTACCAGGCTGGGATTTGGGGCTAATGCTGCTTGAACTGCCCTCGGGCTCCTTGCAAAGTAGCTGTATTATTTCTCTACTGAAAGTCTTGCTTGGCATTTTACTTAAATCATGTGTGGTGTGAGCTACATGGGTATCAGACAGTGTGGTGTGAGTCAGAGCAAAGGCATTTGGTATCACAGTGCTCCAGTGGAAGAAAAATACAAGGGTAACTATTACTGTATTTACAGCATCATTTTTCATATTGAGATTTGCACAAGCTTGTTTGAGTTATTCAGCATAAAAAAAATATCCATGATTATAGAGGAGCTGACTCATTAAAACAGACTGTTTCTCTGGAGTACCCAGGATAAAACACAGTGTTTCATACATCTCAATTCACTCGAGCGTGCCCTGTGCTATCAGTTAAACTGCATAGAAAATATATTTCTTCCCTGCAGTGTTCCTGCCAATTCCCTCTTTCCTTAGCACTTCCCCTGACTTGTTTTTTTCCTCTCTGTAATACAGATATAAGGAGAAATGGCACCTTTTTACTCTGCTGATTTGCCCCTTGTGTGCATTCTTACCTGCCAACAGTAGCAACTGCAAATGTTTCTTGTTTTTTGCCATGAGAGTCCCACAAAGTGAAAATAGCTAAAAAAAATGGTAAGGCAGAGTGTGTTTCATTGTGTGCATGGGTAGCAGTGGGTGCACGTTGGTTTATGGACCATCTCAATAGCCATGCAAAACCCATGTAAGGCAAATGATGGAGAGGATAAGTTGTGAGCACAAGGGTAGCTTGGGGAGGATTTGACCTGCAGAATCCTTACTGACCATGCTAACAGGGAGATCAGCCAGTTTCCAGGTCCTAATCTGTAGCCCAGACAATTGGCAGTTTTTACTGTCAAACAGAGATGTGGCATGGTCCATCCAACATGATGTACATCATGATACCATGAAAATGGCCTATTTTTTCAGGTGAAACCATACTTCTGCCCTTGTGCCTCATTCCTCTTTGTTTGTTGTTTGCTGCTTGTCTGCTCTATGAGTCAAAAGTTGACTGCAGTGTGGTAGAACACTCAGATTCCCTTTTGTTTCAAGCAGTAATGTTCTGTGGTCTGCCCTTTGGCTAATTCCCTCCTCTTACTCCTCTGACCTCTTTAAAAAAAAAACACGGTTCTTAATTGTATGAGGCCAGATTTACAAGACTGATCTTCTCTAAGCATCTCACACTGCATTGCCTTCCATATTTTATATTTATGTTCTAATTTAGTCATCGGGTCATGATGGATGGGTGTTCACATCAGTGACCCTTCTCTGAATGATGATCAATGGAAGGAAATCTCCAGGAGCCTGGGAAGAGTGTGCAAATGAGTTGGTCTTACATGAACTTTTAACATGCTCTTCTGGGCTGAGTTTGGAGCTGATACGTCATCTCAGTATCAGCTGGGATTCCCTAGAAACTGAAAAGCTCTTCTTAGCTCTGCCTCTTCCAGTACCTGCTCCCACTCTTCTCCTTGCCTGTTGGGCATCGTTCCTCAGCTGTAGCTCACTACAGCTTACTACAGCTGAGGAGCGAGCCCTGGTGAAGGAGTAGAAGCTCATTATAGAACTACTGCTCAAGGCTAGGTATTGTTCCTGTAAGAAGGAACAAGCAGTGGACTGAGACACAGTATTTGCTTTCTTTCCAGACTTGTGTCAGCTGCGTTTTAGTCTGCGCTGGCTTTCCCCTTCTTGCCCTTCTCTCCATAAGCGTCTGTCTGCTACAGCTGCAAGGAATGAAAGACTTTTTTTGGATTGTGGAACTAGTCCACAGTGTGGAGTGGGATGTTCCTGAGTTGGGTAGTCATTTCCAGGCCAGCCAGGCTTATTTGTTTAGAGGATGTCCTTGCAGGACTTCTCACACTTAATGAACAAGCCTTGCATGAGTAATTGCAATCTGCACGTTGGCTACCTCCATGCCTGGCCTGGCAGCCCCATTCCTTTGCCTGCCTGGCAGCGATGGGGATCAACTCCTGAAACAACTGGGCAGCCAAGCGTAAATTGTAGCTACCTGGCATGATGCCATTCCCCATCCATTCACAGAGTATGAAGAAAGCAAGAAAAAGGTCTTAGCTCACTTTGCCTTTCTTTTTTTGTCAGGAGCTGGTTGGTGGGGTCTTCTGCTGTTCCGCCAGGGTTTTACCAGCCGGTTGTGTCTGTTTTGTCCAGGTGATTGGTGGTTAAAACAGCTTTTTCCAGTTTTTTAACTGGTTAAAAAAACCTCAAGTTTTTTAACTTGAGTTGCAATCAAGTGCAATCTCAGAAGAGTCTTGGGCAGCTCATACATCCCTCCAGAAGGAGGGGTATCCAGGGCAGGCAAGCAGAACACCTGTGTGTGTTATTGGAACAACAGTGAAAATTGCTGGGGGCTCAGGAAATAAGTCCTTTGGGAGAAGAGGAACCTGACATCATAAAGAGACAAACCTTCAAATCTCAATCTTGACAGAAGAGGGCAAATACCCATTTTCAGAATATATTGTTTTCAAAGCTCTTTAGTTTTAGGAGGTTGAATGAAGGTTCATGACATCTCAAAATTGTGTCAAGAAGATGCTCTCTGTCTCTTTTTTTCATTCTTCTTTCCTTTTCTATTTTTGTGTCTGATGTTGAAGTTCATTTGATTTTCTGATTCTTCCTGCATTTAATTTCCCCAAGTTCAATCTCTGCCTGGATTTAGAGTCATAATCATTAGTGTTTGGAAGTGCGGGGTTAAAATGATAAAATAAATTTGTTATAAGGTAAGTTTTTTTCCTTCTAGCTTTTCAAGGTCTAATTATTTTGCAGATGATCTAGTATGCAATTGATAAGATGAAAATGTAAATTTACAGGTTTAGTATTCAAAGTATTTTTCATCTGATCAAAGAGAGGGGAGCATATCGCAAAACAGAAAGCTTGCATTTTTGTAAATGTCTGAAGGTATGTGGATGTAGTCAAGCCATCCGGAAATCCACAGGGCACCCACTAATGTTTTCTTTATTTTTCTACAGGGGGTCTTGACCTTATCTTCATGCCAGGCCTTGGATTTGACAAAAAAGGCAACAGATTGGGAAGAGGGAAAGGTTATTATGATACCTATCTTGAAAGATGTATGAAACACCCCAGTGGAAAGCCTTACACTATTGCCTTGGCTTTTAGAGAACAGATTTGTGAATCAGTGCCTGTGGCAAAAAATGATGTCCAAGTAGATGAAATCCTTTATGAAGACTGCTGAAAGTATCTTGATACCAACCTACCTTCAGAGTGACCAACCAAAGACATCAAATCCATCAGTCATGACTGTTTAATAGTCATATATGACTTTGGGAGCAATAAAATACCGTATTTGTGTTTGAACAAAAAAAACCCAAAACAGTATAAATATAGTAATAGTAATGAGGATTGCATTGATTTGTTTCTAATCACCAAATATCTAGTGTGAATTCTTATTCTACAATCAATAGAAACAAGAATGTGTAACTGTTTATTACAGTAAGGACCATTTCTTATCATCGTACTTTTGAGGAATGAGCTACTTGATACTTAACAGTTTTATTATTCCAGAGAACTGTCTACTAATGCAGTTCTTGATCCATTCTGGAATTAGATACTTGTTATGGTAAAAGTTCTTAGTGCTTAAATGTTATGTGCTTCCATAAGCAAAACAAAAAAAAAATGCCAACTAAGTCCTATAGTAAGCTGGGGGAAAAATGGTGTTTGGAAAAGCCTTAACTGATTTTTGAGTATACAGAAATTTTACTGTTTACTTGGCTTCTTGAAGTTGTCTTAAAATAAAAGGAGTATCTGTTAACAAAAAAAAAGATCCATGTCCATAGCATTGATACATGATTCTTTCCTTTATCTGAATACAAGGTTGTAATGTAATCTAAAATGTGGTCAGTGAGTTCTCCATCTGGAGAAAAAAAACAGCTCTATTTTTTATAAAATGATATTCAAAATTAAAGTTCTATAATTTTGTACATGGGCTATTCATAATGTCCCCAAATACTGTGTGAAGTATGGATACTATGTTAAAAGATAAAGAGATGCGAAGAGTTACAGAGAATATGTTTTATGGATTGAGTAAGTTTTTGGGTGGAAGGAGGAAGGTTGTTTTTTCTCCAGACCATCCTTGATATCAGGAAGAAGATAATGAATTTTCCTCTGCATGCTGTCCTCATAGTAATAGGACACAGTATTTCCAATCAGGATCAATCAAACTGTCAAAATTTTGTGTTCCTTCTTCAATGCAACTTCACATTTTCTATATGTTAACTTCTCCCTCAATCAATAAATCAGTGCATTTATATTCACCAAACTACTCTGTGTCATCATTAAAAAATCCAAGAACTCTCAAGGACCAGCTGTGGAGCAGCTTAAAGACTTCCTCAGCAACGACTGTGTTTTTGAACAAAACCTTGCCTACAGCAGGTATGAACCTTTTCATCTCAGAATGCTTGTATTCAGTTTTATTTTCATTTTACCAATACAGTAACTAAATCTTCTTGCTGTGGAGTGAACATAAGCTTAGCAGCTCAAGTCTTTATGGCCTGTGCTCCGAGGTGCTTCTCCATCCTGTGTTAACAAAGGTCCATCTGGCTGGGGTGAAGGTACCTTCAGTACTGGTGTGCTGGGCTTCCCACTAGTGTTTACAGAAAAGCTGCAATCTGACGAGACAGCTGGTAGCAGTTTCCAATATTTAGTGAATATTTAGCTGTGCACTGGCAGCCCAGAAAGCCAACTGAATCTTGGTCTGCATTAAAAGAAGTGTGGCAAGCAGGAGGTGATTCTGCCCCTCTGCTCTCGTGAAATCCCACCTGTAGTACTGTGTCCATCTCTCGTGTCCTCAACAGAAGAAGGGCATGGACCTGTTGGAACAGGTCTAGAGGAAGGCATGAAAATGATCAGAGGTCTGAAGCACCTCTCCTATGAAGACAGGCTGAGAGAGTTGAGATTGTTCAGCCTGGAGATGAGAAGGCTCTGAGGAGACCTTACAGTGGCCTTCTAGTACCTGAAGGGGGCTAAAGGAGAGATGGGGAAGGACTCTTTATCAGGGAATGTAACAATAGGACAAGGGGTAATGGTTTTAAACTAAAGAGGGGAGCTTTAAATTAGAACTAGGAAGAAATTCTTTACTGAGAGGGTTGTGAGACACTGAAAGAGGTTGTCCAGAGAAGTTGTGGATGTCCTATCCCTGGAAGTGTTCAAGGCCAGGCTGGATGGCGCTTTGAGCAACCTGGTCTAGTGGGAGGTGTCCCTGCCCATGGCAGGGGGGTTGGAACTCAATGATCTTTAAGATCCTTTCCAACTCTAACCATTCTATGATTCTATGATATTATGAAATGATGGTGATCAAATTCAGCCTTCCATTGGTTCTTTATCAAACTCTTTCATGGCTCCAAGTGAAAGATGCCGGAACAAGACGTGTTCATGTCTCACCCAGGGCTGTGCAAGCAGCAGATGAGATGGTAGTATTGGTGCTGGTGCGTGCGGTGGAGCTCCGCTGTGCCACCAGCTGGACGGCCTCACGGGAGGGAGACAGACTTGTACTGTTTAAGACCTTTGGGGAATAAAACACGATGAGAAAATCAGACCTCTCCTGGGAGTGTTTTAATCCCTTCTTCATTTCTGAACCTCTGTTGACTACGGAGAGCAACAAAGAGAAGAAAATGGGGCAGGCCCTGCGTGTGGCAGGCCCGTTTGCAGGTTTGTCTCCAGGGCTGTTGGAGCTCCCCCGTGGCATTAGGCTCAGTGTTCTGCCATATGGCACGGGCCTGCCACGGACATCAACGAGGCTGTGCTGAAGCCAGTGCTTTTCACAGTGGAAACCTGAATCCCAAATATGATAGATGTTCTAAATGCATATATTAAATCCAGCCCACCAAAACCCAGTGTGAGCTTCTAGTGGTGCCCTGCCTCTAGGTTTAACCATGGTGTTTTACCTGACATCCTGAGACATCCCTACATGGTTTTGGTTGGGGTGACACTACGCATGAGTGTTGCTCCAGTTCTACTTTAGGCACAAAATTAAGAGGCCATGTCAGCATAACAGAACATAATCAGAGGCTAATGACCTCTTGCTGCTACGTTCAAGCTGAGGGGAAGCCATGATGTTTGATTTTAAAGCTTAATAATGGGTGTTTTGAGCTGTGTTTTATTAGGAGGCCTTGTGCCACATAAATTAAAAGGCTACCGTGAAAGCAAACTTTTTATCCCAAACCTCTGCGCCTTGTGGATTTGATTTTATGAGACATTCTTTATATACGAAGGTGGGGGTTTTTTATTATTGTTATTATTCTTTACCTGGTTAGATGTGAGTTTATTCACAAAACTTTATGGCCCTTTTGGATTAGCTTTTGATCTTGCTGCCTGGGCTGTGATTTATTCACTAGAATAAGGGCTACCCTGACTCCAACATATTTCAGTACAGGTGAACTGGCTACAAAGAGGCCAGGACACGCTGAAGAGACTTAGGGCAGCACTAACATCTGTAGAGAAACGAAGCGCTCAGGGAGAGACGAGGACTTGGTCATACACTGGGGGAAGTAAAAAGCAAGAGTTTGGATGCAAAATACAGGCACCCATCCAGCACAGCCGCATTAGATAGACACCAAGCTTTGTCCTTGTGGGCTCGCTGGAGTTGCTGGAACTAATTGGTATAGGAAAAGCAAGAGAGCTTTGAAGGCTTTTGTGGCTTGAGGCAATGCCTGTCCCCGAACTTCGAATCTCGCAGATCAGATTGCAATGCAGCATGGAGCCATTCTCTCCTGCTTCCACTCCAAACTGCCCTTTTGGCTACAGCTGCAGCGGGAAAGGAGGAGGGAAATATTTAATGTACTGTTTCATTGTGAACAAGAGGAGCTGGTGCTTTGTTTCTTGCCAGGCTGTCCTGGGTGAGGAGGAGATGGGCACGGGCTGGTGGGCCAGACGGGGGGGAGCTGCAGGACCCAGGCTGATGCAGATAGCTCTTAACATTTGGCTGGTGGGGACAGTAAAACAATATTTATGTATATTGTCTTGAGAATCACGGAGCTAAATAAATGTGACAGCTTTCATTTGACATCCCCAACCTTGCTGCTGTCGCTCAGGGTTTTTCTTTTTGCCACATAACATGAAATCACTGTCAGTTTGATAGTATATAGCAGTGTTGCTGAAGCACAGAGGTTAGGGGGTTGGTAGGTGCGTCAGAATTATTTACGTTTGCTATGCATAAAATGGCACTTGGGGAGCAAGGCAGGCTGCCAAGAAGGAAAGGAATCGGGGGCTGTCTGGTTGCTCTCTTGTATCTCTCCATACTGGATTGTCAGGGTAGGATTTATAAAAATTGCTTCAAAACACTATCATCTCTCCTCAACTGGACGTGCCCCCGTCTGTTGCAGTGAATGCCATTATTGCTGTTCTCATGACAAAGCCTCTATCAATCTCTACTTTGTTTATAAACAAATCTGAATGCCCTGCATAAGAAATGGATCGGCTGAGGAAAAAGACCATTACCAAAAGAATAAGTTAATTATGTTTCAGGATCTCAGCAGGGAGTACTATCTCAGAGTATTCAGTAAGATCTGACCAGTGGAGTTATAATTAAAAAATGTCCCCAGGGAGGAATTTGTAAATTATTTACTGTAAGGGGCTTTTCCAGGCTCTTTTAGTTTAATTACACACTCTGAAAGAGAAAGGCCTCGGAAACAAATTAACTAAGAGGTTGAAATGGCTTTGTTAAAGTCATGTCCATGGCTAAGCAAGTGGAAGACTGTGAACAAGGTTCAAATACAGGACAAATCCAGTTGGAAGCTGGCATTACTCATCGCTTTAGAAATGACATGGAAAGCACCAAAATGCCCGGGCATAGAAAATGCAACCACTGGTTTTCTCCAGTGGCCTCAGAAGATTTTGTGTGTAGTCTGTGGGCTCAGATCTGACAATGTCTCATGTCCTCAGGGCTGTTTGCTCTGTGGGGAGAGGAACTGACTTTTGTGGGCTTTTTGATAGGGTAGAGATGAAGCCTAGCGGAGGGAGGTGAAAGATTAGAGGCAATAGAGGGACAGAATAAAAAGATTTGGGGACGGTATCAATTTTCCATCACTCTCACACCACCTATGGTATTTTAGTACAAAACAATCTAGTTAACTTTCAATGGCAGGTGGGCTGAATGTGACCCTTGAGTGTCAAGAGACAGGCACCCACTCTTATTAGCAGTTGTGTCCTTCTCAAATGCATGGGTGAAACCTGACTTGCTTGCCCTCCCTTGTCAAATGGGGCTTAAGCATTTGTTAGCGAAGTTGGCCTCTGGAGTTGGCCTTTGCTGGAAGACAGCTGGTGTGATCCCTGGTCAGAGATGGAGAATGGAAGTCAAGAAGCCAGAGCAATCCCCTCATCTCAACATCTGACTCACTGCTTGGCAGAGAGGGACGCATTATCTAATATCTGTTTGCTAAGGAATAAGGCAGCCAGTAATACTATATCTGCCTGCCTGTTGGTGCCAAATGCTATGTATGTAATGGCCTTTCAGCTGCCATTGTCCTTGCATTTATTTCTTTCTGAAAAACCCCACATCTGCTGTGGCACCCTCACCAAGGAGCCAACTGGCTGAGCAAAGCAGCCAGCCAGGCACGGCTGCTGGCACACAAGTGCATGTTAGCCCACATGCATGCATATAGCATTCCTCTTTTCCTCAAATCTCTTTTTTCTTCCAAATTTATCGCACTTACACATCTTGTTTAGATGGAAACTGCCCCAGAGTTAACAGTCTTTATGCCCCCCTGCATGTGTACAGTCTTCAACACATGGTATTTGATTATAGCCTGAGGGTACCGTTACCTCGTCCCAGACAATACCTTCTCCACCTTCAGGCAAACAAGCTGAAAATCCGCAGATGAAAGCTGCTTTAGTTATTCATCAGGCAGATGAGATCTCTGCTTTTATTTTGTTATAGTGTAAATCTGCTGCTTAGTTTTCTAGTCTCTCTGAAAACTACTGAATCATAAAGATGCTGGTAGCAAATCCCAGCTTGTCTGTCATCAGACTAATACATTAAATGGCTTATCAGCTCCAAGAGAAGACTGCAATGCTTTTGAGATGATTTGAATATATAGTTAGAGAATAAAATGTGTTGACAGCTTTGGAATTGTCTTGATCAGTAGATTTTATTTTGCATTTTGCTATAGCGCATTCAGTAGTACTTGGGGAGAAAAGAGAAGACATCCCTAAAATTCTGCAGCTTATTGATGGGGAAAGCCACAGAAGAAGAGTGGAGGAGAACATAAATGTAAAACAAAGGACTGTTCTTAAAAAGGGCAGAACTATAAGGTTTGAATAGTCTCAGCAAAAGTGTTGCCATTTAATTATTAGGAGTGGTGAGTCTGTATTAACCTTTATGGAAAAGTACTCTAGACTATAGTACTGAATATTTTTCTATAGCCTTTTATTATCACCTTAATTTAATCACCTCAAATTTAATAAGAAATTACTAATAAATTCTATTAGAATGGCTAAAAAAATTACTGGAAAGGATAATTTACTATTAAATAGTTTAGATTCGTAGGGTGATTGCTATTAGACTATAGTAAAACATGTTTGACTTTTCCATTCTGGATACAGCTGGAAAATGTAATTACAGATAAAATATGAAGGGCCTCAGCTATTGTTACCTTGTCCATGAGATGAGCTTCCCGGCGTGGTTTCCTATCGCTGCCATGCTGCACACGTGGGATAAGTTGGAACAGAGCTGATCCAGGTGGGACAAGGCAGAGATGAGGAGGTCTCACCTATATACTTTCACTGGAGTAAGACACCACGAGTTGTAACAAGGGTGGGGGAAGCAGGTACCACCTCTGACCATGCTGGTTGAGGGAATCTGTCCAAAAAGTCTTATCTGATAGAGGAAATTACTTTCAAGTGATGCCAGCTGATTGCAACCCTGTGCTTCAGGTGCTCTGATGGAGATGAACACAGCTGCCAACCCTTACCAGCTGTAAGGGATTTGTTTCCCCATGCCTAACCCCAAAGAGCCGCTCGCTCCCTCCAGCCTTCTTGGAGAGTGGTGGGAATGTCTTCTCCAGGAGTCCCCTGCTCCCCCATGCTCATGCATCTCCATGTCCATCAGGCAGGGATGCTAAGAGAGAGGGAAACTGCTCCACTTTGTTTCTTTAGCATCTGTAGTAGGACCAGGCTGTACAGAAGCTTTGAAAACTAAAGAGGCCAGGCTTTGCTCTTCAGTCTTGGAGTTTTCACATCATTTCAAATCATTTCACATCATTTCACATCTGGTGAGAATGGACTAAGGTCCCTTGGGAATATCCCTCTTGGAGCCTGCCAGCTCTTTAATACAGTTTGGGGCAAGAGGAAAAAGAACTTAAGAGAAAGCAGTTGGATGTAACAGGAAGCAGGAGCTGAAATGGGAATTCTGGAACATTTAGATTCAATCAAATCATGCCAGAAAAAAGGAAAAAGAGTTTACCCTCTGCGGGCTGAATTGTGGTGACTTGGTGGGAGGTGAAAGGACTTACCTCAGACTTCAGCAGAAGACATTGATTTGCAGCCACCCTCCAGGGGACACCTTGCAAGAGCCAGTGGCCAGATGCAAACTGCTCTCTTAGGACCATGATAAACTTTTTGCAAAGACTAAAAAAAAAGGCAACTTCCACTTTACAAGGGCTGAAAAAGCAACTTTGCAGGTTGTTAGCTGGGAGAGAGTCGCCTCCCTGAGACTTTGTTTGCCCGAACTGGTAGGGCTTTAATAGTCTTCATCTGCTCTAATGCTACCAGACGTGGTGCTGGTATGAGACGAAACGCTCATGTATGAACACTGTCGTTATAATTAATCGAGAGTAGTAGGAAAGGTGATGGAAATTAGCCATAAATCTGGTGGTGAGCGGCAGGGGCTCAGCTGTACATCATTAATAAAGTTGTTGAAGAGGCGCAAGGCAGCGCAGTGCTGTGGATGGTGTTCCTTGGGTCCCCAGCACAGCAGAGCTGAGGTTTGAGAGGTGCAGCACAGTCCTTCAGAAACTCTGCTGTTATTGTTTGGCTTTTATTTAAAGAAAGAACGAGAGCCCAACTCCCATTTTTCAACATAATACAAATTCCTGAAGAAATTCCCCAGCTTGTTGAGCAGTGCTGCGAAGACTTTGTTTTACATAATTTGCACCAAAATTAAAGTGAGGTTTAAAGCTCTTTAGGGCACTGCTCTTGGCTTTGTATACACAGTCCCCAGCATAACAGGCCTCTAGCTGGGATTAATACCAACACAATGCATATTATTAAAGAGGGAGAATAAAGAGGCACGAGGAGGGTATTCTAGTGCAAGAGGCTTAAATCTGGTTTTGAGTTAGGGCTGTGGAGCAGCAGCAGGACCACTCAGGCTATTTTCTCATCACTTGAATAGTTCAAAAGTAGCCTGGATATAATTTTATGGCTTTGCCTCTGTTTTCCCTGATGAGTATAAAAATTTTTGAAATAACAGTGTCTTCTTTCAACATTTTTAGGACACTCTGTGGTGCATGGACAGAAGCCAGGAGGGGACAGCAAGTGTCTTGCTCAATGTGGTACCCAGAAATGAAATGTTTTTCTCTCGGGACAGCAGGGAGAGGACTGCAGCTGTCTGGGTGTTGTGGCAGGGGAATGAGGAGCTGCAAGGGTGGATAGTCTTGGAGGAGGGAAGGGACCAGCTCTGCAGCAGGGGTTGTCACAGGCTCATCTCCTGTCAATCATGAGGCTTTATATACAGAGCCATGGGGAAGACAAGTATTTGTGGCTTTTGGGGGGAAAACAGAATGTAAATTGGATTTTAAAAGAGCATTTGGCTAAAATTAGAAACCAAGGGCCTGATATGTTATAGGCTGTGACAGGAGAAGTGGCTAATTGCAAGCGAGTTTCCACCCCACTTGATTATTGTTGTGACACACAGATCATTAACATGATGGTCTAAACATGAAACAAATTGTTTAAATATTAAACTGTCAAGTCATTCTTCTGATCTCTAAATCACTACCTAAAGTAGGGGGGATGTGTGGGTAAAAAATGAGGCTTGGGCTGTGCCACTGTATGATGCCGTGTTGCTCCCTGTCAGGGTGGCAACTGCTGCCAGGCGGCTGCCAAATGGCATTTTCAATCATCTGCTTTGTTTGCAGACGTATTTATACCTGATTACAGGCACTTTGATGTAAGGTCTTGGGCAGGCATGGAGGCTGCCCTCTCCCCCAGATCTCCGACACGACTGGCCCTCCCCAGAGACTTGGGGCATTTGAAGGGCGGGAGATGGAGAAGCAGGAAGGCCACTTGCCAAACTGCTGCTCCAGCCTCTTCTGCTGCTGCGGATCCGAGTAGGGACCATTCAACAGTGAACACTGACAGTGTCTGACTGTTTCACCTGCACTACAGGGTGGCCAACGAGGAGCTCCTCTGGTTCCAGCAGGTTGTGCAGGAGCTGGTTGTCCTGGAAAGCACCTTTGGAGCAGGTGCAGATAATTTCTGTGCTTCCAGGTACTATGTCTCTACTTTCCTTACAGATCTGTGAAATCCTTGGGTTTGGGAAGATGCCCTATCTGCCAGTTGTGCACTTTCAAACAGCCGCCTTTAAGTAGAGGAAGAGACCACCACAGACAGCCCTCCTGATGTAGGAGTGTTGGAAAGATGAGCAAGAAGCTCTACGCTACATTACTGCTTTACTATTCTACATTTTCTTAGCCCTCAGAACACCACAGACATCCCTTTGGTGCTCAAAATACAGCAAGGTGCTTTCCAGAGAGAGAGAATTTGGCTGTAGATGAGCATCCCGCTTCTTTGTGACATCTCCACAGCGCTATTGCTCCATGAAGTGGCTTCTGTTCAGTGTCACCTGAAAGACAGGATGAGAGGGGTTAGCACACTATACTGCCATCATTTACAGTTCTGCCCTGTTGAATTTTATTTCTCAAATGGCTGTTGCACAAGTAAAAGGTGGTGTGCATAAAAGACCTGATACAGAATCTGTTTTGCAAGAAAACAATGCTGCTGGGAGAAAAATACATGCATATTAATGACATTCAACCAAGGGGTCATTAAAGGCAATGAGCCCAGGGCACTTATTTAGGAAACTATTTGTTCAAGGAGGAGTTTCTAACAGCTTTGGCTTCGTGGTTTCCTTCCTCCGTAATACATAAGAGTGCAGGAAGCCAGCTCTTGAATTCATGGGTCATAACCCTATCTGCTGAAGAGCTCGAGTAGGATCGATATTAAAATGAGTGCTAGCGCTGTTCTGCCTTTCCCCGAGAGCCCAGCTAAATTAATCCACCACTGAAGTTTCTCTCTGTCTCAAACTAGAAAATACAAATAGAAGGTGAAATTTCTGCTGATAATTACTTTGACAGCCGTCACATGTGCATGTTGTAAAGCACAGACACAGCTTCCAATATGACGATAGCCTGTGGTAATAGCTATGATTAAGAGGAAGCTAATTAGAATGCATTATGCATTCAGTCCCTGCAGTTGAGTGTTCTTTAAGCAAATTTGCATTTGGGAAGAGAGCCTTATTTTTAATATACATGGATAGTGTTGCCTGCAGACTTCCATTGATTTACACCGTAGCCATTTGTACCAAAGGATTTTCTTCAGTTGCTCAGCAAATGCAGTAGCTTTCTTTCACACAGCAACAAAACTCAGAAAAAGATTTGTCCTAGTTCTCCTTACAGACAGCACATACAAAAATAACAAGCAGTACGTAGTGGGAACAGAGATTTTAAAGTTTACCTAAGGAATTTTGTCCAATGCTACTTTTTTAGAGTTGCCTGGAACGCTACCTGTCAGTGTAATACGTGGAATAGTGGAGTAAGGATAAGTAGATCTGTTTCTCTCACACACACATATCCCAGAATGAGTCTCTGAATGAGTTAGAGGCTTTTGAATAGTACTTTGATTTCTAAGTCACGTAAGTATTTGCAATTTTACTCAGCATCAAGTTGCACATGCAAACAGACTAGTTTCAAGCAGCACAAACATATTCAAATTCTTTTGTGCTGGAGGTATTAATCCACATATGGATATTCAATTATTATCGGAACAAACTGTGTAACTGCACTGGAATCAGAAAAAAATATGCAAAGCAGGTAGCTTGAGGCTCATTTATACTAAAATTCCTCTAGCTGTTTGAAGAGACTTTGTAATGTCAGTGTACTCCCACCTGAGTATATTCTTTATTGTGAGCATTGTAAATTGGCCTTCCTGGATGCGAAAGTTGGATCTGAATATATTCACTTCAAGGATGCAGAGGTGGTTTTTTTTCTCTTAAGTAAAAAAAAAAAATAGACCAAAGAGGAAAAGTAACCTAATTATCTTCTTTATTTCAGGAAATTATGGAATTTATAGAGTGAAAATCTGTGAAAAATAAATTAAAACCTGGATTATCCCTGTCATATTTTCTCCTGCTCATCTTTTATCCTTTCTCGTCCTTGTCATCATTCCCCCCCTTTCCCCCACTACATTATCATCCTTGCTATCCTTATCAGCTTTATTACTTTTGTTGGCATCCAATTCAAAATCCTGCCGTCCCATCACGAGTTTACATTTTCAGATGCAGGGCGGAGGTGTTGGATAGAATCCCACCTTTTTTGGGCCCATGGAGATGCATGGTGAAAAAAAGCAGATAAGAACAGTAAGTCTATAAATCTCCACATCTATAAATCTTTAAATGGATTACTGATGACAGTGACTCTTTAATGGAAAGAGTGACAGTCCATGTAGACGAAAGGCAGTGTAATTCATGGAAGCTATTAAATTTGAGAGGCCTTTTCATTCTCATTTGTCTTTCAATGTTATGTGTCGATTTCTGGGAGATTATTCTCTGGGGAGAGATGTGCCCTGCTTATCAGGGCCTGAAAAGCGCCTGTGTTTATTTGTCTGGCATTTGCCGCGGTAGGTAATATATTTACTCCTCTTGCTCCAAGGAGGAAAACCCACAGAGCTGGAAGGGGCTGGAGAAGAGGACACTCAACTGGCTGCCTTGCTTATGGTACGCGAGAGCCTCCTGGTTGTACCCACTGTGTTTTGGGGGTTAAAAGAGTCCAGAAACCCATCACAGAGCAGTAGGACACCCATGGCCAAGTTTTCCACATCTGTTGATCAACTGGATGTGGCTGTGTGTCCTGGGTTGAGACACACAGAACTAACTTTTCTTCTAACACTGAGGAAAATTGCACTTTTAGAAGACTCTGGTGTCTGAATGTGTGAAAATATTTACTTTACAGCCAGCCAGGCTCTGTGGGATTCAAGGTCTTAGTGCTTTCAAGCCTTGCCAGGTGCAGGGACAAGGAGGAGCATTTGACCCAGGCTGGCCAACAGGATTATTTCATACCATGAACATCACCTTCAATATAAATTAGAAAAGATTGCTGCGTAGTTCTCTCTCCCCTGATGGCGGTGGTTCCAGACAACTCCTTGCCCCGGTGCCGGGACGCTGAGGCCTTCCCTTCCTCCTGAAGCCATTGCGCTGGCAGTGTCCGCCATTTGCTGTCCCTGCTGGGAGCTCACACCTTCCTGCTGAGAGAACTGGCTGAGTATCATTCCTGTATATCTTATATCAGTATCGGGATTAATACTGGTTCTTTAGTGTTATTGTTAATTCTTTAGTCTTAGTCTATTACATCTATTTATATTTCAACCCTTGTGTTTCTTTGTGTTCCCTGATTCCCCTTTCAGGGGTGGGGAGGGATCATCGGGTGATGGAATAATTGCCTTAAGGACAATAGATGGGTTTTCTCAAACCATAATACTGTGCCACAGTCCGGCATGACTGTCACAGGGCAGGGGTCACCTTTACTGCATGGGGCTGTGGTGGGGTTGTTTTCTGGGAGCTCCTCTGCCACGGCTTTGGGATGGGACTGACTGAGATCTTGGCTGAGAGATCCAGCCACCACAGAAATATACACCCAACAAAAGCAGTTTGTGGCATATAAATCCTAATGCCTCAGAATAAGAGTGCAGAGCAGCAAACGGGCACCAGGAGAATTTACATCTAAACACACTCTCTTTGCCAAGGCTGCGTTCCTTCATTTTGATCACGGATTACGAAGTTACCGTTAAACATGCTCCCAGGGGAATGTAAAGGCCAGCGGAGTTTCATCAATGAACAAGTTGCTTCTTTGACTCTGAAGAGGCCAGGAACAGGATGGTTTCACTCCACAGAGCGGGAGGATTTACTGTAACACAGTCATTTCATGCAGGTGATTGACTGTTACTGCTACCTGCGACAGCCTGAAATCTGTTGCCTTTGCGTCCTTGCTGTTAGTACAATTGTTCATTCAGGGACTGAGACACCCTCGGCGCATCCAATTCCTCCCTCCGCGAGTGGATGCGATCCCCATCAAAATCAATTGACTGAAGTCAGACCCTGCATCTTCAGTTGCCAAGGAAAGAAAAATCAGTGTTGCTCATGAGAAGACCACTGGTGCAGAAAGTCACTTAGCACGAGCAGCTGCTTTATGGCAGCAGAGCCTGGTGGAGGAGACTAGAGATGCGAGCAGAGGTGGGAGCAGGATCTTGTATTATGTAGGAGTCCTGAGGACATGGACAGGAGGAAACCTCAGTACAGGGCTGCTTCTTGGCCGTGTGTGGAAAATTCCTATCCATTTCTGAAAGTGTGTGTGATTTATTTGTTTACTTATGTATGCAGCTAAAAGGATCAAGGACGTTGCTGTCAGTCTACAGAGATCTGGATCCATACCCTCTCACTGCAGCCAGGGAGCTGACAGGGGCCCGGTGCTCTAAATTACTTACTAGCCAATTTATTATTACTTGTTAGCTTGTTATTATTAGCTAATTGGCTCCTGGCTAGCCATTGCAGCAGCCCCATCTGCTCTGCAGAGGTGAAGACCTGCTCACTCCCAAGGCTGTGTTCAGTCCAGGTCAGTAGGGACAACCTAAAATTGCTGCCCTTTCCTATGGGAAACAGGTGGGTCAGTCTCACCCTGAACACTGGCATGTTGTACCTTTGTCAAAACCCTTTTGGCAGCCTTGCTGTTGTTTTGGGGATGAGTCACAGGAGGCTGTGCTATTTGGTCGGGTCTAGGAGAGGCTGGGTTTCGGCACTGAGTCACTGGCAAGGTGGTGTGGGCAGCCTGGGGCTGTGTGTGTATCATGCCTCCTGTTTCATAAAGGGCTTTTTGCTTATTTTTGCCCATCAAAAAGGTCATGCATCCCTATGCATCCCTTTATGGGTGTTCCTCCAGTACATCCAGCCAAGGATGGGTTTGCTGGTTTGAGGTTCTTGTGTAACATGAGGGTTTCATCACAGTGCATAACCCTATCCATGGTCTCCATCCTGGCTCTGATACCGAGACAGATTCCACTTTTTCCAAATAAAACCAATATTGTTATTGTTATATATTATTTATACTATGGAAAAATATTGAGAGGAAGAAGTGAGAAAAATTAGCTCATTCTTTCTAGAATCTGTAAGCAGCTGAAAGACAAATAATACAGAATTTTTTTTAAAAAAGCAACTCTCAGCTAATTTTGGAGCATATTTCATCTTCACAAGAGCCACTCATTTTGTAGCTAATTATTTATAAACCGTCATTCTTCTTGTTTCAAGTTTGGTATAAGTTTACATTATAACAAGTTCAATGGGAAAAAAAAAAAGGGAGTTATGGTTTGAATTATTCCCCATCCCCCATCCCACAAGAAAAACTTGGGTTTGAAGATCACTTTTTAATATGCAAGGATCCAGCCAAAGACACCCTTGCTCATCTTTCAAAATGCAGCATTGTGTTCCTTTAAAGTATTAAAAGCTGCTTGGCTTTTGACTGAACATGTAACCTGTATTAAACTTCTAATGACTAACGAGACAGAACTTGGTTATGAGGACTAAAATATAGAAAATATAAATCAGCAGCCTGGAATGAACACTCATCCTCTTTTACTTTCATTAAACCCATTTTAAACTAACTTTACCATTTATCTTTCATGAGATTTTCATTACTTTCCCATCCATTGAGGACAAGATGGAACAGTCAGTTTTATTGCTCATTTGTCTAATCTTCTCTTCACTGTGGGTTATTCAGGCATCTGAGCATGATATTTCACTGCCAGCACAAGTTAGTGGTTTAGTCTGTGCTGTCCCTTCTCCTCCTTCTGTTCTCTGCCTTGCTGGAAGGACAAAATATGCAGCTTTAAAAAAAAATGTCTCTTACAGTGTTCTTCTAAGCTGGAGAAAATAATGAGAACAGTATAAATGGCTTTTGTCAGCCCTCTTTCTCCTTAGACATTACCACTGCCTTGGAGTGATCTACTAGTTCTCCTGTCCAAAGATGTGAAGCTGCTATCCTGGATGTTCCTTGTGCAAATCCATTTGTGCAAATCCATAAGAAAGCCAAAGCTGCAAATGTTCAGTGGTGTTTCACTGACTAAATCCCTCTTACCTCATTTGGGCAAGAAGTTGCATGAGTTACATGGGGTTTACCTGGTGTGAATAAAGTAGCAAAGTCTGATTCAGTAATGTCAATGAGATTTCTGACTTCGACTAAACTATAAATCTTTAATTTTGATAATGCATAGCTATGAAATCCCTTGTAATGATGGCTCCTGTTATCTAGAAAACATTTGAAGGACAATACCAGGATTTATATAAGTAAGTCAATTGTGTAGTTATTTGTGGGGACTGCACTGTAGCTCTGCTGGAAATAATGGTAATTCTGCCGTTATTCATGTCAATGAAGTGAGTGGAGTGATGTTATTCCCTGATTACGCTGCAATTAACTCGTGCCAAAGCCCAGGAATGGAGTAGGTAGGATACGTCATTAAAGAAAACAATGCATTTTTAAAAGGGCTTCCCTTATGACCCCCAGCCCCCAAATAGTCATCCTGCTCAAGCACGAGAGAATAAGCAGAGAGCAGAGAGGCTCCATGGATGTTTTTTTGAGACAAAGCTCTGCGTTCGGCTCAGTGTTATTGATGGGGTCGCGTGTGAGGGAGGCTTACACCAAAGGGAAGAGTAATGGCATGAAGAGAGAGAATGGCAAATTGGCTGGGTGAGAAATTACCTGCATTCAGCCCCCCTCTGTGGAGCACTTATGGGCGGGTAACCCCTTCGTGCTCAGGGCTGGTGTGAGGGTAAAGCACTGCCCTTCCAGAAAAATACTGGGAAAGCTATTTTTAGTGAAAATATAAATACTGGTACTAATTAAAAAGGACAAGTCAAAGGGCTTGTTTGACTTTCCTGTGGGGCTGGGTTGGCTTGAGCGTGAAGGTTTGCTATTTGCATCTTTAAGGGGTTTTATTAATTTTATGGGGGAGCAGGTGCCTGTGATTGAAGCGCTACGAGGCAAAACCCACAGCCATGAGAACGGGAGCCCAAGATCTTGGGGGCTGCTCTTCAACCTGAGGGCGGGGGGGGGAGAACTTACAGGTGATGGATCCCTTCATACTGAGCAAGTTTGGTTAAAACAAAGCATGCCAAGAAGCCTGGATTTGCTGCAGATGTTATTGACAGCAATAATTCCCTCACCTCCATCCCGTCAGCTCCCGGAGCAGAATGGAGGCGAAGATGCTGAGCGGTGACAGGGACAGCGTGTGGAACCATGGGCCTGGGGGACAGAAGCCGGGACAGGTAGATCCAGGTGGCAATCCTGGTGACATCTTGAAGCCATTTCTGGGTGCTGGAGTAGACAGAAAGAGGGTGACACGGTTGCAAGGAAAACAGAGATGCTGTTTCTATGAAAACAGATGTGTATTCCCGATATGTGCTGCCGTTTCAACAGCTGGATTGCATCCTCATTCCGATTGCTTGCTCTTGTACATTTAATGTGAGGCTTCTAATTCTTTTTATGGAAAGCCTTACCCAGTAATACGTTGGCATGGTATGGGGCTGCTTTCCATACACAGATGCAGTGCTAGATGCTGATGAGGAAACGTGAGATGAAAGGCTTGGTCCCTCAGGGACACAATACAGGGACACGGGGTGCAGGCTCCTCAGTCCAGCGGGCAAGGAATAAGTCACTGTATTTTAACCTTGGCAGCCTGTTTTTTATAATTCCTTGAGAGATAGTAATTAAATATCACTGCATTAGAACCAATATGTCCCAAGTAGAGAACAAACTCATACTCATAATTATGTAGCCATCACATTAAACAAACGAGCTGCTCATTAAAAATAGATGCAAAAGATTTAATTAGATCAAATGCCAAATTAAGGATTTGATGACATGCTGGCTTTATTTCCATTGGTTCTAGGCAATAATGAAACAGCTTTTCATAGTGACCCAAGAGAATATGTTGTTTTTTTAAATACCCATTTCCTTCTTAATCTTCAAACTACTATTAAACACCTTTTCCTTTAAGTAAAAAGGGGGAAAAAAAAAAAGGAGCTATATTGTTTTCTATCATTTCAGATGGGTTTAGAGGCATAAAAAAATGAGGAAGCCCAATCTTTATTCTGTGTGCTACCTCTAATATAATTCAGAACAACGTAAAAGGGAATCAAATCTCTGTAAGGATGATTATTGAATGTACAGAAAAGGATGATTATTGAACGTCTAGAATTTCTTCTAACCGTTCTCTGCCTCTCCTATATGTGCACTCCATAGCACCAGCAGAACTGTGTGGTGGTCACTTTGATCAAGTTCTGGTGAAACCATTGCCTTTGGTCCATCCTCCCCAGCCAGCTGGGCACTGCCTGCAGCTTCCATTTCAGCTTAGCAGTAGATCCTTTTCTCACAAGCTGGTTTTATTTAAACCCTTGTCTGTGGCCCTGCCCCTTGTGTTTTGGAAGCCCGTTGCACTTTGCCAAGCAATCAGGATTACACTTGTTCCATCACTGCTCTCCTTTCTCCCGAAAGGCTGCCCAGGAGACAGAGCTGTGAATTGCATCCCAGCTCTGTCTTAATCCATCACCTGGAGCAGGCAGCAGAATCTTAGCAGAGACTGAAACAAAATCAACTTTGATTTTTGCCCGAATCTCTTGCCTCGCTCACAATACAGACGCTGTCAACTTTTAATTATGTGTGGGCAGATTATCCAGTTGCGAATGAACCGTGTCACACCAAAAATAAACCACTTTCATTCCTGTTGTTGACCTTTTTCTACTTTGTCACTCCAGTTTTCACTAAGATTAATACAGAAAACAAAACATCTGTTTTCACAAGCTGATTTACACTGCTTTTGTTCAACTCTGCTTTACTTTATTTGGGTTAGCTCAGCTCCCTCCCCGAGTCTGGATAATCACCAGTTGACTGACTCTACTGAGGAAAGACATATAAAAATTTATAGTTATAAAATAGCCTGATGCAGCGTCTGCTGAAGATGGCAAAATAGATCAGATTGATTGGGCATTTGTCTCTGAAACAGAGGGTGCTTTTGATGTATGTGCATAATTTGTAAGTGAATTTGCTTCTCCCTAGTACTGCTGTGGTAGATGCTGCATAATTAAGAATTTCATCACTGATCTGAAAAGTGCCCTTCGCTTTGGAGTGTGGTTTGATGGTGAGAGAAATCACCATCTGGGCACAATGTATTTGGAAACCCCAAGAATCCCAGGTGCTCCGGGATATTTGCTATGATGGAAATTTACAGTCTGTGTGCTTATGAGTGATATCAAAATAATGACTCATTTCTTGACTCCACCTTGCAAATCGATATATTCTAGCAAAGGGCAGAAGCCTGAAAAGTTGTCCGAATAGTATGTTAATCCACAAGAGACCTGAAAAAGGGAAGGGAGCTTTTCAGTTCAACTGCAGCTCTTGCTACCGTGTCCAGTCTACAGGTAGCTGTGAAATCTCTCCTGCTTTTCAAGGTAAATTGTAATGTGGGAAATAGCTTGGCAATGCTGCCAGCACAGAGCGGGAGATGGTGGTGGTACGGTGGGATCATCTCACCTGCCTGCTCTGTTTGTATGTTCTCAGGAAGATGCAGACTCCTTCAGAAGTGTAGCAGATGCTGGTTGTGTCTGTAGTGTGCATAAGCTTGTGTTTTCAGGTGGAGAACTACAGACTGGAAAGAAACAGACTGTCAGTCTCTGCTGAAACTTGAAAACATATTTTTTTCCATTTTTGCCCACATACTTTTCCCTAGCCAGCTCATTTCCCTTTTAAAATATTTTTAAAAAATAATATTTTTTTTTTTTGCAAATGACTAACAATTCCTTATGAGCCATTTTGCTGTCATCTCCAGGAAGGAGTTGCCATGAAAGGAGTGGAAGAAATCTGGTAAGGGGAAAATTGTGACCATCCTTAGCCAAGCCACTGTTGGCATTTCCCTTCACACCATTCTCTGTTCCGAAAGCTCTTGAGTGGAGGAAAAAAAGCATGTGAAAGGTTAGGTTTTCTTTACATTTATAGAGCTTTTCATCCCCCAACGACTAAATTTATTTCAGCCATAAAACAAGAGTCTCAAAGGATCCCACCCTCCTGTACATGGGGTGGGTTGATTTGTATTCTGCTGCTGTTTTCTGTAAGATAACAAAAACAGGAAGGGAACATCAATCCTGATTTCTTTTCTTTCTTTATCTCCCCCTCCCGTTCTCTGTTGTGCCCCGACTGCTAATAGCATTCTGTTTTAGTGGTGGATGTAATAAGATATGGGTGCTGTATATTGTCTTTTTATACCTGTTGCACCTATACGAATGCTGGCTGCAAGCTTCCTTCCTCCTCTCCTGCTTCTCTCCGAACTGAATTAATTTACCTCAAAATTACAGAGCTGTAGTCACAAATCTGTTGGGTCAGAGAGATACTTAGAAGAAAGATGTAGTCCACTTGCCCTCCTCCTGTATACTCTTACATTGTTATCACTCCTTCACTTTTTTTTTTTCCTGAAAAAGAGGGACAAATACTCCATTTTTTCACTTAAATTTCAGATCATTCACTAAAGTCATTGTGTGTAACCAACTTTAATTATTTATAAAGGTGAGACTTTCTGTACTTGTAATAAATTTCTCTTCTCATAAAAAGCCAGGGTTTCATAACACCCAGAACTAAATTATTTATCAGTCAGAAAGATGGTTTGATCCACAGTACAGGGTGTTTCTAAGGACCTCATCTGACCAGAAGGGTCATCTCCTTTGGGCTGAGAAGGGATTTGACCGTGCTCTTTCTGTTCCCTAGAGCTCCCCTGACAGAGGAAAGTGGTGGACATTATTCAGGCACAGATCAGGCTTTGAAAATTATACATTACTAGGAAAAATGTAGCATGGAGACATGATGTGAAAGTTGGGAACTGGGTACTTGCCGCTCATCCATCAAACGGGTAGAGCAAAGGTGACCATCAGAGCTCAAGGCTGGTGATGAAGGGCAGCATCTTCTGCTGTTGCTCACATTTTGCCCCAAAACACAGATTTTACTGGTGCTGAGTCACCTGATCTCACACGATGCAATCTGTCCATGCTCTCGATACAGCGTGGCCGGGTGGGTGTTGAAAGGCCATCCCAGGGCTGCCGTAGGTGGGCTTGAAAGTGTGGTTTTGGAGAAGGAGGTGGTGCAGATCCCCACAGTCAACAAACTGGTGTCCCTGGTGGGCCAGGATCCTCGCCCACCCTCGGTTTCACCAGGGAGCTCCTTGGAGACCTATCCCTGATAAGGCTTCAATGCTCCTTGTGTTTGTTTACCCATCGTGTACCCTGACCGGGAGCGCATCTGCCTTTGCAGCAGGTCATTACCCAATGCTCCAGACCAGAGCCTTTGCCCATGCAAAACCCTTTTTTTTTTTCCCTCCAATTGATAAAATCGCAAAATAAGATTTCCCACCTGTCCCCAGGAAAACAGAATTGGAAAAAAATCAAGAGAGAGAAACAGACAGAAGAAGAAGAAGAAAAATTTCTACTTACCAGAGCTGTTTGATGAACCTCATCGCACATTCATAGCTCTGCCTTTCCCCAGCAGCAGGGCTTTGGGGAAAAAAAATATCTCCATGGCAGAGAGCAGCACAGGGAATCTAGTGCAGAGAATCAAGGGCAGGAAGTTTTCTCCAGATTTGGATTTTCATAAGTAACTGAGATTTTCAGTTTACTTTCATGATGAAAGATGTGAGCCAAAAAAAAAAAATATTATCCCAGCTCCTTCCATCATGAAATACATATTGTGGCAGAATGCTGCATGCCTTGTGTCAAAGGATCCATAGTATTGATTTCTTCAAATGAAAAATAAGTTTAAGGTGGAGTGCTTGGAAAAAAAATCAATAAAATTTCAAGTGACTGAATAGAACTATCAATTGTAATGACAGCAGTCAAAAAGCCTTATCCAGTTCCATAACACTTTGGTGTCTGGACCTTTATTTTCATTAAATTTGTCATTGACAGAACGCTGACCTTACCTTACCAAGCTGTCTGAAATTAGATTAAAATTAGTGTAGCTCAAAAACGCCTGTTTTCATTCCACAAAATGTTTGTAAGCAAAAAATGGAAAACACAGAGCAGAAGTTTAAATGTCTGCAATGCAAATTGGGATGCTACAACCCCGTCAACTCAGAAAAATATTCAAAAAATACCTCCTGAGATTTAAGAAACAGCCTCAGGCTCCAGCAGCTCTCACCAAAACCCTCTCCCAGGCTGTGAGCAGGAAGGCCAGAACATGAGAATCTGTTCTTCCAAACCCTCAGTTTCTTGGTTGCTTTTCCCCTTTTCTCCCTCAAGAATTAAATTACCAACAGTCAATAAATAGTCACCCCACATGGGACCAAGGGCTGCAGCTCCTCATGGAGGTTTCTCCCTGACCATATGGCTCATGGTGCAGGACTTGCATCTGAGTCATGCCCATTACCATCATCATGGCCCTCTTGTGTTGCCAGCAAGGACTCAAGGCTTGTGACATCCCCAGGGCCCTCAGCATCCCCAAGGAAAGGGTTTATGGGTCCGTCTGGAGGCATTTTGCTCTGCTTAGTGTTTCCAGGTACCTCCTACTTGCCTTGTCCCATCTAGACGAGTGGCTTGGGAACAGGGTCAAACTCACTTTGATCCTTCTGTGGCTCCAAGCACATTGCCAGCATGCAGTAAATAAAAAGTACATTAAAATTACTGCAGGAAGAAAGGAGGCTACTGGGGTGCTTGCAGGCCTTGCAGGACAAATGCAGAAGACAACTGAGGTGTCCAAGGCAGGAGGGAGGGCTCACCATGTCTCATGGGCTGCTGCAGCACAGTGGGCACAGCTGGCCACCCTGGCTGGACTGAGCTCCTGTTTATGAAACACCCAGTTTTTCATAAATCTTAAATGTGAACAAAGGTAATGCTGGGGAAAGGTGCACGTGGGGAGATGGGGCCAAAGCAAGTGCTTCACTCTTCGGAGGTGTCAGGTTTGTGCTGCAGCTCCAGTTAAGATGTGTAGGAATTCATTATTCATTATTATAAATCATCTTATCTCACTATAAATCACGTAAACACCACCATCCTTTTCCCCAGAGGCTGGTCCCTGCACAATACATCACTGTAACTCCTCTGTGACCAAGACGGTGGCTCAGGGAAGAGCTGAGGCCAGGCAGAGACGGGTGGTTCTTCTCCTCTTGCTGTTTGCTTCGGAGTCTTGCTCCCTCCTTCATGCTTCTCCCTCCTTGGCTGCTTTCCCTGCTTTTCCCCTCCTTGTTCCATGAAACGAGGCTGCCAAATGCTGCCGGCTCAGCAGCTCCTGGGGACACGCATGGCAGGTCCCCGCAGTGAGAAGAGTGACTGTGGCTCCCTCCCCACCAGCCACTCACGCCCTGTCCCCTCTCTTGCTGTCCCACCGCCCACCCTTCCAGAGAGAGTGGAGACAAGGGAAGCCCGTGCTTTAGTCTCATACTCTATGCCCTTACTATTTTCTGTCTTTTCCCTTCAGATTTTTTTTGGTTGTTAAAGCTTCCCAAAGCCTCACAGGGGCCACCTCATCCTCTGCAGCCCCAGAGCATCTCACCAGAGCAGCCAGCTGCACCCTTCCTTCCCTGCCCGGAATTTGGCCAGCTGTGCCAACAACTGGGTGCCTATCTTGAACAGGAGAAGGCATTCTCCCATCTCAAGTTTCCCCACTCTGCAGTGAACTAAGCAGCCATCTAGCAAAATAATGTAGATTAATCCAAATATTATCAGTGCAACGCTCATCTCTGCCTTCTGGGTAGCAAGAGCCCATGTTGGCCAGCAGGTGTAGGCTTTCCTTGGCCGGCCCCAAACACCCCCTCGCAGCCCCAGAGGCAGTGAAATTGTGGTTTCTGGCTGACCTTCTGGGGGTTGCAGGGGCTCTGTTGTTGAGACACTGCCTTGCACACCTACAGCAGCCTGACATGGTTGGAGAACCGGGGTGTTGATATCTCCGCTTTGCGACGTCTTGCCAAAGCCCCATATCATTTCTTTCGGTTTCCCTGCTTGTCTGTCCACACTGACCTGCTACTGTTTGTCTTCTCCTGGGGCAGAGGCAATGTGGTTTTTTGTTTTCTAGCAGTAAGTGGGAAAGGAAGCCATCCTGGGGGAGTCTGAGCCTGTTGTGTCCCATGGAAGACTCATTCCCAGCAGCGAAGGACAGCAGCATCTGCGAGCCTGGCATAGTCCTACCTTGTCCTTGCATTTCCGGGCAAAGAGCTGTTCCTTAGGTCTCCCTGAAGTCCAGGGTGTGCATCTCACAGCTGCTGGCCAGCAGAAGGTGCATGTGTACATGTCTTTCAGGATAAAGCGTCTTGGCCACCGAGTCACTGTGTGGAGGATTGGGGTCCATGCCCACCCCGGAGCCCCCAGCCAGTGACACAAAAGAAAGAAAAAAAAAAAGTCTACATTTTCCAAGCTCTTTTTTTTTTTCATTTGTTGCTGTAGGATGGCTTTTGATATCACTGCACAAATGGGCTGAATGCAAAGTATTTGGCTTAGCTTTGAATTGTTTCAAGATGGTTCTTATAAGGTGTAACCACATCTCAATGTGCATGGCAGTGCCTCTGATAGGGGATACATCGAATGCTCATATCTTGGCTGTCTTCAAAGGCTTCGTGTCCTCCAGCATCTAGAGGTTCAGTCCTCCTCTTAGATGGAGAATTTTGGCCTTTTCTTGTTCCAAACGATGATACTGATTTTGTAGCAGCTCCCTGGAAATATTTCTTTGTATTTAAAAAAAAAAAATCAAGACTCTAAATAGAAGCTCAGTGGACAGTGATTTTATCTTCTTTAAAGCCTTTTGAACTTTTCAAAGCTCCCAGTGTTTGATTTACTTTGCGGTTCAGATGCCAGCTCAGGCTGATTATTTTCAAGACTTATTCTCTTGTCCTGGGTCATTGAGTTTTGCACTTGATCTTCAAGAGCACCTTGGCTTCCACTACGGGGTTCCTTTGGGAATATACAGTCTTGGATTCAGATGCGAGGGAAGCAAGTACAGCTCACCCCAAAGTACTGGAGTTGATTTACAGGAAAAGGGCCAATTTTTTCCTTTATCGCTTCTACTGTTGCAGAGAGATGAATTCTCCATGGCATAATAGCAGAACAAAAATAGATTGCTTCTGTAATAGACTATACAACAGGCTGGAATACATCAGCCTTTTTCCTCAACTGTTCTTTGACAAATGAAACTTTATCTAACCAAGTTCACCATGTCACTCTCCTTCTCCTTTTTTGCTCCATTTTTCCCAAATTCTGGCAAGTACCAAAATGGTGCTTGTGTAGTAACAGGACTGTTAAGGTTGCGCATTGCCTATAACTGCTGCAATGCTGCTACCAGAGATATGCAGTGAGATTGTGAACACCCCTTTGCATGTTGGATAGACAGAGGTTCCCATTTATGACACTGCTGGTGAGCACCGTGGTCGGGTATTGGGGCTCTGGTCCTGGCCAGGTTTCCCCTTTATTTTGGGCTGTATTTGTTGTCAAGGATAACTCTCAGCAATTTTTGCATTAAGTTCCCCATTCTGTTCAGTTTTGACACAGGAAAGGTATTAGGGAAATGCCTTTGTCTATAGCAAACCTTCTAATTAAAACAACTGCTTGGCTTTGTGCTACTGAGAGCAAACAACTCTGATGGGAGCATTTGCTTTATCTGTTTGTGGAGAAAAAGCAATAAATGCTCACAATCTGGCTAAAAGTGGATGTCAAAGTGAAATCCCTGTTTTCAGGTCTACAAAAAGTAAAACCTTTTTTAAAAAAAATTATGCCATTTGTCAAACACGTTATGGACTCTAGAGAAAACCATTCCTTTCAATCCAAGTGAAATGTTCCCTTCAGCACAAGGACTTTACGGCTTCACCCTCTCCCCAGGCCCCAGCCTAGTGCTTCTGTAGAAAGGAATATCAGATGAGACCAGTTCCTCCATATATCGGGATTATCTATCAAATATGTGTGTTTTGACCTCATTTTCTTTTCCTGATCTATCCTAATCTCCATTACACTTTGGCAAGCCCTTATGGGTGCTTGGAGGGCTACATGCTGAAGGCCTGTCCAGCCCCAAGAGAAAACACATTTGCTCCCATCCCACATCCATTGTGCAACTACCTGGAGATCTTTACTATCAGATTCAAAGGAATCACCCGTATCTGCAACATTAGAGAAGTGTTTTTGGAGAGTCTGGGTTAGGGAATGTAGAGGCTCCCTGTTGGCATGACGGACACTGCACTCCCAGCACACCTTTTGCTGCCCAGGACCAGCGCAGACCCAGGTCATGCAAAGAAAATGTTCTAGCAGGAAAATGGGTATTTTATGGTGGGTGAGGCTGACAGTTGGGTGGTACCTCAAATCTTCATGTAGAAAGAACAGGCAAAACTTTTCTGCAAGAGCCACCTCAAGCAGACTTTCTCCCTGGGGTAAGAGATAAGAGGTACCACAGGGCTGCATGACCTCAACAGTGTGGTCAAACATTCCCTGCACCATTCATTGTCATCCCTGGGAGTATTAAAAACATCCTTAAATATTTCAATGACAAATCAAAATACACTTGCCCAGCCCCATTCCAGAGCACAGCAACAGCTCAGCTCTGCCCTTGTGACATGCCAGGGTTCCAGGGTGACCATCCTCATAGAATTATAGAATGGTTTAGGTTGGAAAGGACCTTAAAGATCATTGAGTTCCAACCCTTTGCCATGGGTAGGGACAACTCCTGCAGGACCAGGTTGCTCAAAGTCCAATCCAAGCCTGGCCTTGGCAGTGGGTTTGCCATGACACAGGAGCCACATTGTCCCAGTTGGGGACAGGCATGCAAAGGTGGTTACAGGAAACTGCTGGTTGCAATCCATCAAAATACGTAACTGATGTGTTTTGGCACCATTGCAGGACAAGACCCCTATGACTGGTTCTGCCCCGCACCTTGAGCAGTGGCCTCACCGGGTTCTTTGGGTGAGGGTGACCATGTTTGGGGTGAGGGCAGGGGGGATGGAGATGGCAGGTGTAGTTTGTGAGCCTCCATTCCTACCCCGGGGCCTGCTGGGCAGGATGGATTACGCCACTCGGAAAGTGGCATTAGCAGATGCTATTGACGTGGGACTGGCATTATCCACAGCGCATGCTGCCGACGGACAGAAATACCATGCATGGCATCATTTTTTAAAACCCCTCTGCCACAATCTTTTAAAACAAAACTTGCCATTTCTGTTTGCATTGATCCTCCTTTCCTGCTATTGATTTTTGCTCGTTGCCATTACTGAGGAGAGGAGCTGGGAGCGGCCGTTGTCGCGCCAGCATGTGGATGGAAGGAAATAATTTTCAGAAATCCTGTTGACAGCGGGGGTGAGGGGTGGTGAGGGACACACACCCTGTTTGGTTTGGACCTTGATTTTTGTTTTTGCTCTATTCTTACTGCTCTATTTAACATCAAAATAACAGGGCTGTTAGACTGGCTACCAAGTCCCCAGATGGCCATAAGGAGAACTTGGTGCTGTATTTATGTGACGGCTGTATCATAAAAATGGATCAGTAAATGCTTCAAGCGGAGAGCTTGGCTTGAGCTGGGGCCCGTGACCTGACACGAGCTGGAGCTGAGGAAGGATTTCAGAAGCTGAACGATGCATCCAGGAGGGCAAGGAGGAAGAGGGTTTCTGGATAATGCGAAAGAAAGCCTGAGACCCACAAGGTGTCAGGAACAAGGCTCGGGCCAAGCTTTCCTCTGTGAAGGGATAAGTGTGAAATGTCACCATGTTTTTGAGCTTGCTTTTCATTTACATGGTGCAATTTCAGTCCTCTGCTCTTCTCTGTCTTACTGACAACACCCTGCAGAAAATAGGACATGACTTTGCCTTTGCAGTCCCAAGGAAGAGGGCTAGACCTGAAAGATTATCCCTAAGGTTTGCATGCAGACCTATTTGTGTCTTCAGCAGCAGAGCTGGTTGGAGCCCATCTTCTCCTTTGGACCAGCTCATGGCCTCCTCTAGATGTCTCAGTGCAACCAAGGAGGCAGTGACCTGCCACAGGGCAGGATTTAAGGAATAAAGAGAGTCCTGGACCCTGGCATTCATAGCCAAAGCCACCATTACAGCAGTTGTAACATGGTACTGCACCTTCGGGTAGTACCAGGGGGAGGATCCAGGGCTCAGTGGTATCTTCCCACAAAGAAAATGGGCCAGAAATGCAAAACCAGATCTTGATCTTTCCAGGCAAGTGCTGCAATCCGCCAGTCTCTCCCTGTTTTGCAAGCAATGACAACACCCTGTGAAAGGAGAGAGAAGAGCATGAGATAGGTTAATTCCTGCTATAAGTCTGATTTTGGCCTTGGAACATGTCTTACGTAAACCTGAATTACAGAAAAGTCTGTGCTGTCTTTTGTACCAAGACAACTAATTTTTGGCGACTGCATTCTCTGCTGGCCAAGCACAGCCAAAAGAAAGCTCTGATGCACTTCTATGGGATGATGCTTATTACCAACCTTAGCCTGCCAACTCAAAAGACACTTGTTTTTTAACTACTTAGTCAGTAATTGTGTACTGTTTGATCAAGGACTTGGGGTATATAGTCCCCCGGTGGAAATGTTTGAATGTAGATGGGGTGTTTTACTCAGTGAGTTGGTCTAGTGCAAACAGGATCTTCTTTGAGGAAATCCTATAGATTGGGCTACACCAGGGGTAGGACTCAGGACCCCTCCTGGGTACACCAGCCCCTGTAACAAAAATAATGCCCAGACATAAAGAGATCCGTGTCTCCTCTGCCTGGTGGTGATCAGCTCGGGAAAGATGGAGAGAACACCAAAGAAAATCAAGCTCTGATTTTATTTTTACTTGCTCCATTCATTCATTAATATGAATAATAAAATAGCTTATTGAGGGTATAGACCTGATATTTCCAAATGAGGGGACAGTGGAGCAAGCTGCTAAATTAATTACAGCTTAATTAAATTAATTAATACAGAGAAGTGAACAGTTTTTCTGAGAGCTCCCATATTTAAGTCCTCAGCTAACTGGACACTGGCATCTGGAATCAGGGCCAAAAGGCCAAATTCCCCTTTTTTTTCATTGGCAAAGCTTCAGGATTGAAAAACAGGACAATTGAAGAAATCCAGATGCCTGGAATCCTCATTGTTAAATGCAGAGCATAAAGATTGTATATGTTCTTAGTGCTATTACATTTGCAAGAGTAGACCTTTTCTTGCAACGTATTCACACCAAGTTTTGTGTCAAACAACAGATAATGGAAATCGTCCCGGTTCCCATCACTTTGGTGGCAGCCTGCCTTGAATACAACTTTCAGTTCTGGGCCACCTCATTAGTAGGAAAAAAAAAAAAGAAAAAAGACAAATTGGAGACAAACTCAAAGAGCAGCTAAAATGATTTTGGGGTTGAAAAGATTGATTTATGAGAGAAGATGATGAACTAAATATATATATAGCTTCACTGAGAAGTGACTAGGGTTATGGTTACTATGTTCAGGCAGACAGAAAAGGATTATTTTGTGTGTACAAAAATGTGATGCTAAGGGAGGCACGATAAAAATGACAGAAGGGCAAGTCTGAGCTAAGAAACAGAACAAAATCTCTGTGAAATAGTCTCCTAAAAGGCATGGAAAAAACTCCCATCTTCTTATGAACATTTTAAAGAAGACAGGGAAAAGCACAGATGATACAGTTATTCATCCAATTCATCCAATTGCTTTTTTTATCAATCTATAACAAAAAAATAAATTAGAAAAAAAGGGCGGGGGAAGGAAGGGCTAGTTTTTCCTATCCTCAGTATTCCTTAAAAGTACCAGGTGACACTTTCAGGTAAAAACCTGATGGAGGAGAAATTTGTTCAGACTACGTAACTCCCTGTGTGAGATCTAGATTTTATAACTTTGGCAGTTCTCAGAACCCAACAAATACTCCCTCACACCGGGGGCAGTATGTCTACCCTAATTAGTCGTGGGTTTTGCTGGGGGGTTTCTTTTGTTTATTGCACACTGCAGGACTCGGAGCCCGTGGGCAACACATCCCTGTGCCTGGTCCCGTGCTCACAGCCATGCATGGAACCCAGATGGTGCTGGAGCTGCCACCCACCAACTTCTCACCCTGGTCTGGGACTCTTGCAAGTGAAGAGCCATAAAGAAACCCAAGTTCAGCCTCCAACCTACACTTTGGACATTGTCAGCTGTCTCCATACATTTGCCAGCAGAGCAGAACTGCTCACCTGGACCTGTTGTATATGGGACATTTAGGCAAAATGGAGACTGATAGCTGGATGACATTGACAAATGGGCAAAACACTTTTACCAGCTGTCCACAGAGAATGGCCAAAGCCATGGAGGAAACGCACAGTGGGTGGGATGAAGTGTTTTCATGGGACCCATTTTCTATACAGAAACGGTCTAGTTTGAGAAAAACTATGTTGGTCTGGACCATCTGAATTCATTATCACCACTAACCTTGGAGGTTGCAGTCGTGGGCCACTGTGCTTGGAGCTGCATAAAAGACTGCTGTCGATACCCTGTCCAGCCAAAAAATTCGTTAAGAAAATCTTCACTCTTAAAATGAGCTAATCAGCAGAATGGCTAAGGAAGTAGTTACTTCATTTAGATTGCAACAATGCTGGCACTTTGCACACCAATGCCTGGAAAAGAAGTAGCATGCAACATTAAGTGATGTAAGTTCATGTGTCATTAGAGAACCAAAGGGCTAATTTTTTCTAAATATGACATTTAAACTGGTCCAAAAGCTGTTCAGCCATTTTAACACATTGTTGTTTACTTCTGAAAGACATTGAAAGCTTATCTTATCTCCTCCTACCAATGTTCGAGGCTAATTTTATTGCATTCACAGTATGAAAATATCTTTTCTACTGCAGCAAGCCAGTAAAATGAACTGAGAGATTTCTACATCCTCTGGTTACCAAAGGCCTATTCTTTTTCTTGTCCGAAGAGCAGAAGCAGCTAAGAGATTGAAAGTGATGAAGGAACAGTGAAGCACTTAATGACACAGGAAGTGTCATGGAAATGAACTACACAAAAGCTTAATGGCAAAACAGTGGGATCTGCCTAAGGCTGTCCTAAAGAGGAAGGCTTTCCAAAATCCAGCCATCAGAAACCTAGGGAAAAAATTCCACCACCACCACTCCCCTCCCTAAAATCAATGCTATTTTTCAAAGGGGAAAAACATCATCCCAGTAATAAAAACATTAGTTATCTGCTACCAGTGGAGCAGCCTGGGGTTACCTCCTCCCTGCAGAGCTCCAGACCAAGGGCAGTGTGTGGTACAGGCAACGTGCATTGATGAAACACTCTGATATGGGGCACACACAGGGACTTGGGTTTATTCTGTTTGCTTTCCCTGCTTAGGAAAGGGCAAGTAAACCAAGCACATTTCCATCCATGGCTTTCCTGTTGCAAGAGGCTGGGGAGAAAATTTAGGGAAGGGCAGGAGGGACTGTAGAAAGCTCTGGGAGATAAAACCAAAAGGGAAACAGTGAAAGGAGGCGACAGTGTAACATAAAATCTCTGGAGATTTTATTGATGTATATAGTAGGGAAATTGCTTTCTTTTTCTCAACACTAAGCAGATCCATGTTTTCCCCCTTCGCCAGAAAAAAGCATGCTTTACCAAGGGTCAACAGATTTATGATTAGCTTTAAATCAGTGCAACTTCACCTGGGAGGTTTAGTTTTTGATGTATTCAGGATGGGGAATAAACATATGAATTATTCTGGTATAGTGGCAGTAAATAGTCCAGCGGTCTCAGACCAATTTCTGTGGTGCCATATCTCATAAAGCCTGATAAATCCAGCATGTGCAGCTGCTGAGGCGTTTTGGCAGTAGAAAAAGTCCTATATACCAGTGAGTGTCTGTATACCAGAGGCTCTCTGACCATTAACCAGCCCCAGCCCTGGCAACTTGCTTTTGTGATGCTGAGATTTAGTTACAGCCTCAGTCTCCCGTGTTTTGGGTAAGGGATGAGGGTAAAGCTGGGGAGTGCAGAGGAACCATGGGGGATCTTGCTGGACTGTGTCGTACTGAATTCCCCAAGCCGGCAGGAAAGTTCTGCGTGTCTGGATCTCTCATTTATGAGTTCATCACATTCATAGCAGGTCCAGAGATTTTTGGCATAGTTGCTAACTGACCTCTCAGAGTTCTTTTTCCTGTGCAGATGCAGTGATTTGAATTCCCCAGACCAAAGAATGGGGTCTACCGAAGAGGAAAATGACTTCCAATGCACTAGATCTGGGGAATTTTAGCTGTCCCTCCCCCACTTACCAAAAAACTTCTCTACTCCATCACTCCCAAATATTAGAATAAACATCTTAGCAAAACACTTTTTTTTATTCCTTACTATTTGCAAATGAGATTCAGCTTTATATGCAAAACACCCCACAACTTTTTATTATGAAATATAAATATGATCCTTTTCATACAAAGTTGAATTTTATCTCAGGAGAAAAAAAAAAAATCCCAATCATTAACTGGTTCTCAATATTAGGAAAAAACCTATTACCGTGTTGGATAATGAGAAAAGCTATCTATGCAGCTGGAACAGTGACTCTTGTGCCCACTACTACAAATTAAAAACAGAATTATAAAAATATTGTTGTGGATAATTTCAGCCCAGAAATACTGAGTGGCTCTTGTGAATGATCATGTTTTCACTAATGCCTTCTGGCAGAGCTGCATCTTTATTCATGCTGAAATCACTGGGAGCTACTCACCAGGAAGAGGGTGGTTTAACGTGTTTAGGAGGCTTGGAGAGCTGTCTGAAAGCAGTCAGTCAGGCTGCACTGTGATAGTCTGGTTCTGACTGCATTTTTTTAAAAAAGCAGAGGTAAATGTTGCCTGAGGAAATAAAAAGATTTGAGAGAAAAATGTGACTATGGAAGGCCAGCTGTCAGTTATCCAAAACATATTAAATCCTGGCAAATAAGTCTCTAAAAATCACCTCCAACCAATTTTCTCCTTATTTTCTTTTCCTCCAGCCACACACAATCTTTGTTCCATCAGGGCACCTACAGAGACCTGAACGGTTCCCTGAACACCACCACCACCACCACCACCACCACCAGCAGGTTGGATTGACCAGCCCCAACGTCAAACAAAAGCCCACCAGGAGTACACCTTGTGTGTGACACAGCGGCGCTGGAGAGCACTGAGGGCTGCAGCAGGGCAAAAAAACCCCAAACCACAGCACCTGGTTGCTGTATGTACGTATGTGGTGGTGGCTTTTTGCCAGAGCATTTTGGTTTCAGCAGCAGAGGTCGTGGGTTCAGCGCTTGCTCGATATTGCTCTTTGCTCAGGAGAATTCCCCTGCTTCCTCCTCCCTCCTCGCAGCTCTCCCCGTGCCTCTCCACGGTGCTCTTAGCACTGTTTACACCGGCTCAGAGCATCCTATTTTTACACACTGAGAAACAGCAAACCTGTAATGAAATAGGGGCGAGAGGGAGAGCAGTACAATAGGTGGTGCACAGCGCTCGCCCTGCGGATGGGTATATAAAACCTCCGCGTGTATAACGTCCCCGAGCCCTGCTCTACTTTGGCAGCCTTATTGCCTTCTGGTGACAATTCAAACTCTAGTGCAGCCTATAGAGACTTGCACAGATTTGCTTTGGGGGCTGCTTGTCTGAAACACATAGCTCTGCATCTCTAGCCTTTCAGAGCAGTCAACATCAGATGGGATTTTTTCAGCATCTGATCTGGGAAAGAGCTCTCCAGGGCTGGTGTCACTGTACTCCGCATGATATATGTCCTTATTTCCCTGGCAGTCGGTCCCAGATGGTGTTTGATGTGGAGAAAGTTCTTCTTTCAAGCTGTGGACTAAAGTGACAGCCAAAGGACCAGGGGGCTCCTGGCCCTAGCCAGAGGAAATGACCCTCCTGCATGGAGAATTGGAAGAGAAATGCGAGATGCCTGACTGCCTGCTGATGGGCATCATGTGAAGCTCTTGCTGAAGTTATTGCTCATCAGCCATTAGAGGCAATGAGCAACCATCTCAAATTCATGGGCAACCAGCAATCTGACTGAGAATATTCAGGCTGACATTTGTGAGGGCACTGCTGCCTTTCACCAGGCAGGCAAAGGGCACCCGATGAAGTAGTATGATCAGGCAGCACTATTTGGCTGCTTTCATAGTGTCACTGTCTCACAAAAGGTGGTAAAGTTGGGGTATAGAAATCCTTGTGGCTTTTGGGCTTGTTTTTATCCTCTGGCCCTGTCCTTTTTTCCTTTCATTCTCCAAGTGCATCCAAGTCACATGAAGCCTCAGAGTGGCTGCATGTGAAGGTCTGAAAGCCTGCATGAGACAAGTCCTTCAGGGAAGATTAAAAATGCCCATCCTATGGGTTTGTTTGGAAGTTGGGGTTCCCTCACTGTGACTGGGGCAGCCATGGGCACCAAGAGAAAAAGAGAATGTTCTGGGAGAAGGAGGGTGGCAATATGGTCACTGTCCCTTTGTCCCTCCCTACAGAGGATCCCTCTCATCTGTCACTGCTTTTGCAACCAGGAGGCAACCAGTTTTTGGTCACAGACAGATTTTGCATGCCAGTATTTGGTGTTGCCCAGCTGGAAGTGCCAAGGCTGACTCCCAGAGCTGTAGCCACCACAACCCAGTGACCCCAGGACCAGCAGCAGCACGAAGCCCTGAGCCAAACAGGCCAAGCACAGCCAAGTCTGGTCAAAGTCGGTGGGATCTCTAGAGGCAACAACGCCTGCATAGACCAGCCCCAAGGGCTCTAGCAAGAATAACAAAGGCAGTTTTTCTTAAATTTATCCACTTAATACTTGTGCTTTCTCTGCCTGACGATGGCAACAGGCAGCAGTGCCAGTGCCTGTAGCTTTCAACCCGAAACGTTTGCAAAACCTTCTCTGACCTGGGCAGAGCAGCTGAGACCTGAGCTCAGAGCCTGGTTCATGTTTTTGCTTTTACCACCCAGATTTGCCCACTCTAAAGGCTGGACCTCGGGCCGGGTTAAGGTTGGTGAGTGCCTTCGCCTTTCCTCAGCGGTGCTCAACAGCCTGTGACAAGGCAAGGCTTTGTTTTAGTGGGAGCAGGTGTTTGATTACCTCGCTGCTCTCTTTTCATATTAAACATATCCCCGCTTCACCTCTCTGGGAGGGATAAGTCTGTGTTTGCGAAAGCGGCCAGGGAAATCACTTGAAAGGCAACATTGGAGGTGGGCTGAAGCGCTCACGGTTTGATGAGACAAAAGAGCAAACGAATGAAAGGAAAGCCTTTAAACTCTTTTCTGCCTGTGGAGTGTGGCTCGGAGCGATGCTGCAGGTCAGCCCATCTCTAGGACAGGGTTGCCTGCCTCACGGCGAGCCCCTTCCTCAGCAGGCTGCCAAGGCTGGACCCTTGGAGATTTACCCAGAAAAGGGGAGAAATTAAGCCCTTTTCCCTATCCTCAGTGCTGTCTCCCATCTTGGATGCTGTGCTCATGGTGGGTGCTCTCCTACCCCAGAGAAAGGACCTGTGACATCCCCTCACAGGACAGCATCCAAGGACACCAAAGGCCTCCCTGAAGGGGAAATAAGATCCATTACTGCCCACACCAGGCTGCAATCAGGCAGCGGTGCTATGCCCAGGCACAACAGATGAGGATTTGGCTCCTAAGGTGCCCTTGGCCTCAGCCCTGGGCACAAGGTGCCAGCGCCAAAATGGATGGTGGGCTCGAAATGGAGAGTCATTTGGGGGATGGACCAACATTTTTGGATGTAGAGGAGGAAGTGGTGGGGACCCTGCGTGGTTTCAACGTATCCCGTGTGAACATTCCATTCCCTCAACTCCGGCCCAATTAAGCGAACAAGCAGAGAACTGTTGTCCAGGTTACATCTTTGTTTGTAACAGAAATAGAAGGCAGCCATACCTCGGTGAATAAAAGCCCATTGCTCCACTCTAACCATCTGTCAGGCTCCCTGCCACGGTGTCTGTGTGTTTGCTCAAGCGTTGATAGGGAATTACCCACCTTATATCACGGCAGATTGTCTTTTGCCTTCTCACTACTCCAGTCCCCTTGCGAATATTTTGGACCTTTGCCTCCAGTGGCTCAAATGCAGGTGTTGGATTAGAGCCATGAAGAGGCAGGGATAGAGAATAAAGAAAATCTTGCGTGTCTTTGGATAAGATGAGGGTGGAAGGAATTTGAGTCAGCTCTCCCAGAGTGCAGCTACCAGTGCAGCACTGGGATCAAAAGACCTTTTGTTCCCCTTGGCACGATGCTGGAGGATGTTATCTAGAGACCGGTCTGGAGAACAAACTCATGGCCAAACTGGAAAACACATGCCTATTGGAAACATCTGCTGTTCTTCTCTGCTTCTCATACAATTTGCCAAAATACATTTCTTGTACATTCCCAGTTCAGAACAGCTTGTTGTGAGGTTTAATTCGTGATGTGTAATCTTGTGACACATTGCTGCCTGATGATGTAGGACATGGAGATGATGAAAGAGGATGACTGGAGTGTAAACACACCAGAAAGAGTGCAGTGCCCAGCTTGGAACCTGTACAAAGTATTTTCATAAGCATTAGCTAGCTTTGCTGTTATTAGTCTTAAGAGCCAGAGAGAGAGAGAAAGTTACCTCAGCCAAAGATAAAAGACCTTTCAACAAATGTGCCTTGGAATAGACTGTGCTGCTTAAATTTCTAAGGTTCCTCCAACCTCCTAACGTGATAAAGATGAGTGTCCTACACTGGTATCTCTGCTTCTCACTCCACGTGTGGACATCTAAATACCCTCAGTCATTCTGTGTACTTAGATGCCCTGTAAACCACACTGCTCCCTGTAGAAGTCCTCACTGCATGGTGTGGAATACCTCCCCTGCCTTACCTAAATGCTACAGCTCCATCCAGCCCTTTGGTTTAAGCATATCCTGAAGTGCTTTGCTGAATCACAGCCTGCCTTCAGTGCCAGGAACGGTGAGGATGTTCTCACTTCACCCCAGCTCCATGGAGTTTCTCCAGGTTGGCCATCTCCAGAATCAGGAAGTGATTCGACCCATCCAGAGCCTGGGACTTGAAATAGATGGGTTCAATCCATTTTCTTCTGATAATGCCATGGTCTCTCCTCTAATGTGAGAGGAAACACAGAAGAAATGTGGCAAGACATCCAGTGTTTAGACAGAGAAAGTCCCACTGTCCAAATGAATCTGGTCTAGGTGCTGATGTTCAGATCTTTCAGCCAAAGAGATGTGAATGCTCAAAAACTTGTTTCTTACTGATTTTTTTGACTGGTTGAATTTAAAGATCGAATACTAGACTTTAACATTACAGTCATGCTTTATATGAAAGATGACTGTATAAATACTTTATAGAGGGCTAATGAACAATTAATGGTTATTTCAAGAAATGGATAATCAAATGTTATGGATTGTTATATAGTCCAACAGGTCAATATGTTGCTTATGACCCTGGCTGATTCCTACCAATAACACCTTGAGTGAAGTGATTACGACCAGATTTTACACAAGAGGTTTGTGTCTGTGCAACATCTATTAACCCTCTCTCCACTATTTGAGAAATAGAAACCTCCTCTAAAACATGCCCAGGATTAATGGGTTATGATACGAACATAAGGCTGTGGGTTGTTGAGTAGCTCATTTGTAGCTCAAGAACTTGATTATAGATGAGCAGAAAGCAGCAGAGACAGATGAATGCAGGCTGCCAACAATGAACAACATCTGCTAATGGAACAGGGAAAGTGCCGAGTGCCAGAATTGTACATCCAGAAATCCACGAGCGATGGGACTTTTTAATGGGGGGGGGGGGGCCTTTCGGTGGGATCCTAGAAATTTCTTCAAGGATTGACCATATCCTGTCTGTTCTACTCTTTTAGAATTACAGCTTGCAGACCAGGTCATCTAGCTTCCCCAGATGGGTCTGTGCAAGAGAAACTGCTCCTTCATGATCTCAGCCTTGCTACTATACAACCAGTTCTGCTTTTAAGTAGTAAAGCAGCTCACTGGAAGTTGCTGGTTCTGGTTACGGCGTGAAATGCCTAACCTTGGTGTACAGCGACTAGGACTGCGCTCCTCACAGCCTGAGATCTGCTTGGTCTGAGATGGCACTGGGCAAAGGGGGGAAAAGCAGCCATGCTGAAACCTCCTGGAAGGCACCGGCCACTCACACGAGATGGAAACGCAGTCGACGGAAGAGCAGGGAGGACTGGCTGCACATCCAGCATCCCAAAATGCAGCCGCCTGCACCCAACGCTGCAAAGAGCATTAACACAGATGCTGCTTATTTGTCCTTGGAGCTGCGAGGATCGCTTGAGTGACGGCCGAGACATTTCACACATCAGCAAGCACATTCTCCCCAGGTATTTCTGATCGCTGTACATTTTGTTTGCTGACAGGTTTGTGGCAATATGCTCACTCCAGCTAAAAGTTACACACTGGCTAACAGAAGAACAGACTTAATTTTCCTCGCTCTTAGCAGTGGTTTTTGCAATCAGTGTAACTTCAATGACTCCCTACTTTTATACAAGAAATAGTGCTGAGGAAATAAGATTTAACAGAATAGAGAGGCGTTCAGCGTAGCTAGTGTAGGAAGGGAAAGACAGGCAGAGCCAGTTTTCCACTCCTGATTCTGGCGTTGGCCAAAGGTACAAATCTGCCACCGGTACAAAGTAGAGAAGCCTTCAGGCCATTTTAAATGGCCTCAGTTTGTAAAAGCTGATAAAGAGACTTATGGTGCTCATCGTTTACACATCACCATGGGCATCCCCCTCCAAGACACAAGTAGAGCTGCTGCCCTGGTGTGTATGAGCTGGTTGTGTGCCTTGTGCAGCTGGTTTAAAGCCCATCCATGCCAGCCCAGCTACAAAGAGACATTAGGAATATGGTTTAGTGATTTTTGCCAGAGTTAGGTTGATGGTTGGACTAGATGATAATTAAGGTCCCTTCCAATCTAGACAATTCTATGATTCTATGATTAACATGAGCCATACCCTGTCCCAAGGAACATCAAAGGAAAGATTCCCTGTTTTGAGGTCTCTCAATCAATTTTTTCTGTCTTCTCTCATTTCTTCTTTCACCTGCTGAGTGTTAGGTGCTTGATCAGTCTGGTAGAACATGCAAATATTGACATTTTTTCTCCAGAAATGCTGACAGCCATATGTGTACCTTGCCAATGAACAGGAGATGCCGCTGGAACATGTGCTCAGACTGTACCGAGGAACTGGCATGAACCCCCATGTCTGTGACCTTCAGAGGCTGCAGGAGCAGCTTCCCCCACTTTGCATTCCTTGGAAGGACAGCCCACAATGAAAGGACAAGTCAGGGGGGGAGCTGAAGGTGGGAATTGTCTGTGTTCCTGAAGGCATTTCAAACCATCTCAAGCAGAGAGGAGAAAAAGCTTTTCAGCAAATGATTACGCTTCAGGTGCTTATGGAGAAAAAACCCACCCTTCCCTTGGAACTCATGTTGTCCTCAACACCAGTGGCCAAGTCATTATTGGGTGTGGGTTTTTTTCTTAATTCTTTATAGAAATCTCGACCTTGCCTAGTTTTCTGTGGTCATTTGGGTTTTGTCCCCTTCTTTCACAGAATGTAGATAAGAACGGGCTAGGAAAGGAAAACTTTTCACTTGTGTGGGTGATACAGAAGTGTCCACATCTCTGCTATGTCAAGATAGCCATGAGAAACTTTTGGTTTCCTTATCCCTTCTGCTGTGTCTCAAGTCAAGGGTGGGTGGCTGCTGTGGGTTTCCATCCTCACTCCATGCCTAGGACATCTTCTCAACTGGCTGAAGTTTATCTAATGGGGGGAGATGAAAAAACAAACCCTGTCAGCTTGCCAATGCCTCCTGGATGGGATGTGCAGCCTAGAGAGAGCAAGGTCTCTGCCACGCTTGTGCTGGACAATGAAAGGAATAAATCAATTCATGTCCAAAAGTGGGAACTTCCAAGTTGATGGATGGCACTCAGTGAATAATAAACTCCCTTTTTGTGGGATGGATGGGCTTCAGCCAGATAAATTTTGTCAGTTCACACTTCAGGTGAGAGAGCTACAGTGAGCTATGCCAGTTGCTGAGGACTGGAAGAGAAAGTACCTGCCTGAGGCAAGTTTCTGTAGTGCTTCCAGAAGCAGCAATCTCTGTTTTAAAAGAAACTACTCAATACTACTCAAGGCTGAAATCAGTTAACTCTGAAAGACTGGAAAATGGCTGCATTCAGCAGGGATCTCACTACGGGGTTTTATTTAGCTATTTATTGAAATTCATAAAAAAGGAAATAAACTTAGTATGTTGGATCCACCTGTCTAACAGCTCATGTGATGCACGTTCTGGTATTGTATTTCCCAGATCACATTCCAGTCCTCCTCCTTCTCTTTTCCCATGACAGGTGATAATATTAGCTGTTATCCATTAATAAGATAGCATGGGAATTCTCATACAATTTTTAAATAGAGAGAAACATGTGATTTCTTTCACCCCTCACTTACACTCTTTCCTCTTGGTTGTGAAGGGGACACGTTGTTCTCCAGGGCAGGATGAACCATGAACCCTGGTCCAAAGGGCTGCAGGATGACTCATGCAGCCATGAGGGGGTCCCAAAGATACAACTTTCTTCTAAAAACTGGCCTGGATGAGAAGCAGGAAATACTGAGCAAACATGACCAAGTCAAGAAAGAAAAGGTGAATGTTGGAGAGGGGGATGGGCCTCTTTAGAGGTCATCCAATCCATCAGGCTGCCCCATGGCAAAAGCAACTCCACTGATACTACAACAAAAATTTCTCAAGCCCTTTCCTAAAAATTTCAGTGCCAGCTTTTAGTTTCCAAAATGGCTGGAAAGCTTTTGCTGCTGTCTCACCTTCGAGCTCATTGCATGGTCTCACCTCCACAAGCAGCAGGTATTAGCAGATTAGAGCTGAGGACTCAGCCTTTCGAGTATAAAATTGAACAAAAACTTAAATATTGGCATATTATACACTCCAGGCAGGAGGCCTGAGAAGGGAAGGATGGAGCATTTCTCGTTTTCACAGAGAGAACTTAAAGAAGATAAAGCCAAGTATTAACTTCTAAAATAAGGGCTGTATTTCATATAATAACTTTCATTATCTGGTGCCACTGGCCTGAGCTGTGTTCATCAAGTGGATTTGTGGACTTCTAATCTGAATTGTTCTGCTTGTTATTACCCCGCTGTTACCAAATGACTCTTCTCTCAGCTGTGAAATGGGAAAACCTCATTCCTGTTGCGATTTCCTTGCTGAGCCTGTGGGACTCGCGGGAGGTCTGACCCAAAGGCAGATGGACTCCAAGGGAAGTTTTCCAGCAAAGAGAAAAACCCTGGGGAGAAGACACCACAGCTTCACTTCCTTAACAGCAGCTGCTTTTGTGGCTGATGGTGACACAACTGGAGAACACCAGGACAGGGATGAACTTTCGATACTCAGAAACCGTACTTTTTGACTTACTTTCACTTCTGTATAATTTCAACATAACAGAAGATGCAGAAAGGGAAAAATGCTGTCCCAGGCCCCAGTTTCCTCAGTTTCCCTATTTGTGCCACTCACAAATAGGGAAAGAGGGACTTTTTGGCCCGTGGACAGTGATGCTAATTATGCCCCAGAACTCACGTGGGAGTTTCATTACTTACCATGGGCAAACGCTGCTGTTTGGTTGTAGTCACATCAGACAGGGCATCACAGGGTCCTCAGCTGGCTTCCCTGGAAAGACAGGGGATAATGACTTTTTACATTCATTACCTTCTTCCCAGGCAGTTCACAGCACACCACTGACTGCAACTCTTGGTAGACTTTGGGGTTTGTAATGCAATGAATTGTGCTGCGATACATTTTTCCAGAGGCTCCTTTTTAGCACTTAGGCAAATGAGAGATTCTACTTCTACTAATACATTAGCAGCAGCATAAGAGAAAATGCAATAGAGTTTAGAGAACACACTGGCTACTGCCTTGTTTTAATTTCTCACCTGAAAAGGTGCAATAATACACAATAACGCAGCAGCGAGCTCGCATGTTTTAAAGTCTTTGCAACTCAACAGCACTTCACAGAATTTTTGCAAAATTATTTTTTGCAATTTACGTGGCCTTGTTGTTATGTTGAGTACCAAAGGTTGTTTTACTACCATGTGGCATTTGGGAGGTCATCAATATTTAATCTATGTTTTGATACTACACATTTGTTTTCTCTGGTATCCGATTCTTTCTGTGAAGTAGGTTTGCCCTGTTTAAATTTTGCAACTTTCTGTGAACTAAATATAGAGTTTTGTAACTTTACCAGGTGGCACTTGTAAGGATCTTATGCAGAAAAGAAAAAAAAAACAAAACCAAAGAGCATTTCACTATGAATCTAGTACAGCAGTACAGGAAGCTTATACAAAACACTGCAACAGAATAGAAATATGTGGTTTTTTCCAAAAGAAAGAATTTGTATTGTTTCTATTTCCCCACAGCCTAGCTGGTTCAGCTGAGCTCCTTCAGTTTTGTCTAGGATATCATCTGTGGTGTTTTTCAAGTGATCTACTTGAAAGCTATCTGCGTGCTCTCATACGTGTTGTCTTTTTACTGTCGGATGAGCATACAACAATGTAATCCCAATCTGCATTACCTCTGTTGCTTCAAGAAAAAAAATATCTGGAGCCAGTGTTGTTTTGATACTTACATGCTTACTGCCTGTTTAGACAAGTCCTTTTGTTCTGATGACTTATTCCATCATTATAGGGCCTGAATCCCTCAAAAATACTAATGCTCTTTCCAAGCCTGTGAGCTCAGGACCTCAGCCTGTAGGGCTGGAAGGGTCTTGCATGTCACACGGGCGAGTTCCCTCTTACTGCAATGGTCTCATACAGCCCTTTCCATGAACTGTGTCAGGGCAATTTTATTTCCTCAGCTGTAAAATGCAGATTATTACATTAAGATTGCTCAAGCACATAAAATCTGCATCAGAGCCACACAGTTAACCCCAGACATCCAAACACTTAACCAGAAACCAAGCTTTCCTCTCATGTGTTGGGATATGGAAAACTAGTTTAAGCACATATCTGGTACAAGACGAAGAGAGTTCTAAGCAGAACATTTTCTAAATTATTATTCTCTTGTTTAAAGAAAAATAGAAACCACTTCATCTTAAAAATCTGCATGGTTCAACTTTCCCTCTCCTGCCCTCCTTCTTAGTCTTGGTGCAGAGGAATATCTGAGAAGCATATGCCCTTTTATTAGCAGAAGAGACAGGCTAAATTGGAATATGATTCATGCTTCCAATTTATGCCTTCTCTTCCTTTATTGTCAATGGCTAATGAGAGGTAATTGCAAAAGCTCGCAGAGGGAGGCACTTTTGGAAGGAGAGAGGAGAATTAGAGAAGGTGCGAGTAAGGTTGTTTTTACCGTTAAGACTTTTCATTCCACTGCTGGTCTGTTTGTGACTTTCCAAAGATGCTTCTGTGAACTCGATAGAATTTCCAAAAGTTAGAAATTGCTGGGATGGACCAATACTTGTAACAGCACCCTGGCCGCTGCTCAGGATGAGTCAGGAAAGAACTCACCTCTGCAACGAGCTGTCCCTGAGTCCTCATACTGGCCTGATTTGTAGATGAGATCTCCACTTTGTGGCAGGAGCAACACGTTCTGGTGCTCACTAAAGACTCTCTCAATCAAATTACTTGGGCACAGCTCACTGTAGGCACAAAATGCCATCTATAGATGAAAGCCCTGAACCTCTGTTTTTCCACAGAAGAACTATCAGGATTGGGTTCCCACAAAAACATTTGGAAGTCAACGGCCATTTCCCAGCATTAGGCTCTGGATTTCACGGTATTACACTTTTCCTGGTTTGATGATATTCATTATTAAAAGGCTTTTGTTGAGAACGGCGGCTGGGTTGGGTACATGTCTATGAGGCAGTCTGAGATCACTCACCAAGAGTCATTAAAGGAGAGTGTTGGATGAGATAATTTTTCATCTTTTGTCATTGATTTTAACCAGAGACCCCTCTAAGGTGGAGCTGGGAACCCCTATGCAGGGGCAGCCCCTGTGCTGACCTTTTCCAGGTGACACACGAGAGCACCTGGCTTGTGAAATCTCAGTATTCATCAGCTCCCTCTGCCAGGATCACTCCTCTCTCCTTGGCTGCAAAAGGAGCGACTACGTGCTGAGGACAGGCTCAGATTGCCCAAATTCCTCACTGCAGCGCAATGTTGCATTCGGTTATGTAAAAAGAACTGAGTTAAAGGATACTGCTGTGTGTCCTGGTTGCTTCTGGCAATCTAAATGATGAAATGCTATCGGTGCAGGAAAAAAAAAAAAAAAAAGGAAGTTACATGACCAGACCCAGTCAGCTTGCAGCTTCAGAACTTCATATGGCCATGATGGCCATGCTGCGATACCTCGTCCTGGAAAAGCTGCATCTCCATGTTGTGTTATCGCTGCACGAGGGGCTGATGTCTCCTTTGACACGTGGCAAGTCAACCTTTTTCCTGATAAACCATGGATTGCTAAACTGAGAACTAAGTATATATATATATTTATATAAGAACTAAGAATAACTGCTGATCAGTGATAAAAATAACTTGTTCTGCAGTCAAATTCTCGGATTAAAACGATCTTTCTTAGTTGCCTAGTATCAAAGGTAATATGTCAGCTTAGTATTTCACATGACTCTCCTTAAACACTCTTTTGCCACAATCCTTTGCCACAACATTAGTGCACAAAGACCATGGCCAGTTGCATTGATGGATTTGCTCTAATTATCTCTTCATACTTCTTTGTCTCTCTGGCTCCATCTATCGTCTCTCATCTCAGACTTAAATTGCCAGCTCTGGGACATGGACAGCCCATTGAGTCTATGCCTGATGCATCATGGTAGGAACTTCAGGCACTGGAGTGATGTGGGTAATAAATAAATGGATAGTGAAATACAACTTCCATCCAGTATAATCCAGCATAGCAAGACTGGGTTCCCAGGGAATGGCAGCATATTTGTTTTCCAGATCGTTAGCTGATGCAAAGGAAAGCAAGAACATTTATTAGCCTCCCTCAGAATCACCTTTAACAAGAATGAATATTTACCACCATAAATAAGACTGTTTCAATTAAGTCTGCACATAAAAATGCTCCACTGTGTCACAGAAGGCCGTGCTATTCAAAAAGAAGTGCCTAGGTGAAAGTATTTAAGGCTGTATTTGAGAACAAATTCAGCTGCCTCACTTCCAGTGTTACATGGTTAATCACTGAAAGTTATGATATTTTCATCTTATCTGAACATCAGACCACAAGTTGAGATGCACAAGAAACCTTGGCCTTGTTTGTTTGGTTTTTTATACCTGTGTAATGGCAACCTGGCACCATAATTTCTTTATTGTTCAACTTCTGCCTTGTTGGCAACAGGTTGTGTGTTTCCCTGAGTAACACTAACAAAGAGCAGTCACAGGGCAGAGCTCCTCGTTACAGCCCCCTGGGAACGTCATGGCACAGTGACCCAGCTGCCCTTGTCCTGCTACACAGGCCTGTCTCAGCATCCCTTTCCCTCTTTTGCAAAAAACATGCCCATTTTCAATATTGCCTTCAAAACAATCTTCTTTTTTCTTATCACTGAAAATGAAAAGGAAAATAAAGAGAAAACAATGTCTGTGAAGCCAATGTTGGCCCCAGGGAAAATAAAGGATAGACAACAATTTCATAAATGGAAATAAGTTGAACAATTTCTCCCAGTCAACCTTTTCTTTCCTATCCATTGCGGGCTGCGATGAGCAACCACAGTTCTTCAAGGTACTTTCACCCCTTGAAGGACAGATGTATAGATCCCTCTCCCTCCTTCACATATGTGAATTTATCTTTTGTAATGATACTCATCCTATTAAGAACTCCAGAGGACCTTATTAAATACCACTGAAAAACATGATGCCAACAATTATAGGGAATCAATTAAGATATTTGCTGAAGTCAATAACCTAAATTACCAACAAAAAAGTGTCCAGTATAAGCAATTAATCTATACTTCTCTGGGATAAAAATCAGACCCTGTGTCTAAATACGGTATCAATGACAAGAATAAATGGTTCCAAAAAGGATTTATCCTGTTGCAAGACTACCATAATGCAGAAAAGTGGTAATTTAGTCTGAAATTACAAATTAAATTCATTCATTTGATTCAAATAACTTCAGGAAAAGCTATATCTAACCTGGAAACCATGACATCTGTGTCACCACAAGTAACAAATACAATGAGGTTTTGGGATGAACACCTACTGTTAAGCCAAAGAGAGTAATCTATGGCAGTCACGGTTGAAACATCCTGATTAGCATTAATTAAAATTCTGATGATCGGGTGGCTATGGAAGGGACAAAACTTTTAAAGAATTTAGGCAAGTGCAAAAGGCTGGAGATAGGGTAATAATTAGGAATAATATCTCTTGTTAAATTTAATTCCTTTAGCCTTGAAATTACCATGACAGATTTCAAATTTAGTGGCAGTTTTCCAGTCACTAAAAAGAGCTTAATTATATAGTTTAAGACTTTGGGAGAATTGATTGAGATAAAGCTACATGTGGCCCATATCAACTGAGTGCTATGCTTGAATGGTCTCAGATAAAGAAGGAATAGATATCAACTTGTTCAAGAAGCTTAAGACATTGCATACCTGAAATGTTTTTTTTTTTTTTGAGACAACAAAAAGTTTGGATAACTTTTTAACTTTCCCTTTTAATTAATAACAATCACTCTCATTCAATTTGCCTTTCTATTTCTCGATTTCAGCTGGGACTAAAAGCAAGACAGAGATAAAGCAGCCAAAACTCTGAATAGTGCTGATACTAACAGAACTTCTTAATCATTGGAATTGGCCTATCTCTAGAGCCCAGGCAAGACATCTAGAAAGACGAGCAAAGTTCAAATCTGAAAGCTATTCCTCTGAGTTATAGGACACCTTGTAAAAATCATCACTGCATTTTATTATCTGCTGTTAGTTTAGGAAAAAAATATCAGGCACTTAAGAAAATGTCAAATCCAGGAGTTCTGTCAAATGTAAGAAATATTTATTCTAATACACAGTTTGTGACAGAGCTCTTTTGGGTTTTCAGGGCCAGGGCCATCCTGAACGATGGATGGATCAGGAAGATGATTAATAGCCTGAAATACAGACACAGAACAGTCTCTTCTCATAGAATCAAATTCAAGAAGATAGATGCTAATATTATTTTAAAGCCACCTTCATTGGATTCTGCCATATCTAAGTAATACACTTATATGATCTCATTGTCAGGTTAACTGAACACTTTACAATTTTAAAGGCATTTGTTCTCCCAAGAGCCCCATGAAGTAGGAAAATACAGTTGTCCTGTTATATAGATTTGGAGCCCTAGCACAGAGGTGCAACGTCACACATGGCAAAGCAGGGAATTGAACACAGCTTTCCTAAATCCCAGGTTGTCACCCTAACTACTGTTCCTACATACTCTTTACATCAAAATGAATGGCTAAGCCTGAGTCCCTGCACTGTGTTTCCTTCTGTCTACATTAATCTCCAAGCACCATAGCAAACCTGCAAGAGTGCTACATCAAGAGGATAGAGCGGGTCAGTGAAAGAAATGATCCATTTATTACAGTTCCTTGTTCATGACTAAACTGATCATATGGCTTAGTATCCACTGCCAAAGAGTAAACAGTTTTTAGAGATAATCTTTCAACAGATAAGAATGGGATACAATACCTTACCAGAGTACAGTCTCAGCATAAAAGCAGGTACAGCCTGGACTGGTTGAGAAGAAAAGCTTCATATTTCAGAAGTTAAATGCAAAAGAGGTTCTAATTTGAAAAAAAACCAAAACCAAACACAAATACCAAAACAAACCAAGTAAAACTGGACATATGCAATCCACTTGGAACAGCAAGAAACCCCAAAGTGCTTGTTCTGACACTGCTGAGCATGGGGGAGTCCTGGAACCCCGGAACCCGACAGCTGCCAACCACTGCAAGGACAATACAGATTCCCTCCAATTCAGTGGATCATGTTCCAGAGAAGATAATTATTCAAGATGATTCGTACCATCCCCTGCCACCATCCCTTCAAGCTTTGAGCCTTGTGGGTTTCCATGCCTGTTGGCATTGGAAAGAGGCAGGTAGCTGCCCTTAAATGACCTCTTATTAGACCCAATGGTCCATTTCTGAGCATCTTTCAGCAACTCAGGAAAATAGGAATGGGAATATCTCAGAGAGTCTCATTCATCTCCAAGGTGGGACCAATTTTATTTATGGTTTTCCAGAAGGACCTGCGTACAACACTGTGTGATTGTACATTCTCAGCTGATTTTATTTCCCATCTGTTCAACAGTATCCAAACCAGAAGATGCATGTTGCGCTTCTTCAGCATTGAATTAACACTCGCAGCTACGGTGCAGTTGTTTTATGAAAGTTTCTATGCATTTTCTTTTTGCTTAGGTTACTGAAGGACTCTCAGCTGTAGACTATTCTTAGCTCTGAATTGTTTTAAACTTCTTAACTGCTTTAAACACCTCATTGAGGTCTAAAGCTGATTTTTTTTCCTAATATGGATGTGGATCCACCATCTGGAGCTTGGCAGAACCACACACCCAACAATTTTCACGGAACAGATCAAATGTGGAAGTATTGCCAGTGTGCTGCTACACAAATAGCTTTGTCTTTCCTCCTGGATGATACAAACATTTCACAAACACATACTGCAACACATCCTCTTTTCGTGCTAGCTTTGCCAGGACAGATTCATTTCATCATGCATGGAAATTGAAGAATTATTCCAGTAACATGCTCGTAATTGCAACCTCCTTTCTCTCCTAGGCTTTCTCTTTTCTGTGACCTTTTCTAATAAGTCACATTTGAATTTGAGGTTATAAAGTCCTTGGAGAAAATTAAGATGGCCCAAACATCTTATTTCCCAAGGCTGGATCTCCATGTCTTCATTAATCTCACAGCAACTTCTGCCACATGAAGCTGGAGACGAAATGATGAGATATTTTTGAGATACAGCGACTGAAGGAAGACGCAATAGAGAAATGATGGGTTTCTGCATTTCCTTTGACTGTGGTCAGAATAGAGTTGCCAGATTTAAAGCCTTTAAAATGCGGAACAGAAGAACATGACACCATGAAAGCCAGGAAGGAGGGGAGAGACTTCCAGACGGGAAGGCACACGGGCCGAGGAGGAGCAGAGGTGGTGATGAGGAGTCCTACATGCCCTACAGTCCAAGAAGGCTTTTAGAGAGTAACATTGCCCATTGCTGGCTGTACACAGCAGACTAGACTGCTTCTGCACACTGCTTCTGCTGAAACTCTGTCCAAGTAATGTCATTTTAATAAGGAAGGGGTGCAGGATTTGTGAATATACTGCAGGAAATCCCACGTTATATGGGACAGCTGGTGCCGCAGCATGTGAGAGACTGGAGCCAACATGCTGCTTTCCCACCTGGAAGTGTGTCCCATCTCCTTTTATAAGATGCCTGCAGCAAATTCACCCATAGGAGGATTCTTTTCTGCTCCCTGGAAGATGGAGGTCCCAGTCTGTGATTTTATTTCTTTTTAATAAAATTGATGAACTTTGTGCTCCTTTGTTTTTATTGCAGAGCTTAGCCTCCCTGTACCCCATATTTCCTCTTATGGTTAAACTAAAAAGTCTTCATTTTTCTGCTCCAAAGCCTCCACTTTGTTAAGAAATCACAGTACCCACGTGGAGTTTTAGTAGAAAAGTTTTCAGTTGGAAGTCAATGTGTGACACAGGATGCCAGGAGAGCAAGATGCCAACCTTTCCGTTACAACAGGGGTAAAGAGACCTTTTCCCACCTCTCTGTGCCAGCAGCAACATTAATCATTAAGAAATGAAAGTAAAGGCTGAACTAAGTTTTAATGACTATGCACAGCCTGAATCTCTGCAAAGCTGAAATAATGTACTCTGGGCTCATGATTAATTATGAGCATACCAAGAGACTTCTCATCCCCTAATATTAAGGAAAACGAAGGCTCAAGCAGTTTAATTCAGAAAAAGAGTTATAAGAATTAGATATAGCTTCATTAAATATAGATGTTGATTCTTTTACTCTGACACTGTTCACCACAATCCTGAATTCTGAGCCTTTTTCCAGCATGGATATATGAGCACGTGTGGAAATAGTAAAGCAATTAATGATACATGCTTCCTGAGAAACAGCTAATTCTCTAGCTTTCTTGCATAAACACACACATCTGTAGAAGTTATCTTATTGTAACGTTTACATAAAATTCACTTCAGTAGCACTTGAATTTATTTTTCCATGTTGCTATGAGTAGATGGGTGCTCTGCCTTGTCACCAGGCCAGCCCCGCACTCAGGACAAGCAAAGCTTGGAGCAGTTACACAAATACTGAACAATTCCCTGAACATCAAAGATAAGTAGTGGTTCCTAATTGTTATCACTTGCTTTCATGCCTCTGACTCATTCCTGATTTTTTGCTTTTAAACAATACAGTTCATCTCTAGTCGAGTGGCAAAAGGGCTTACAGGAAAAAGGACCATCTTTGGACCATCTTTGAAGGTTCTGTGGCTGGAACATGTTGACAAAGACCAGGGGCAAACTGCCATTTGTAAACAGTTCAGGAGAGGAAGAAAAAGATGAAACAGAAATACAGACTCCCTTTGATGGAACAAGTCTTAGGCCCTTGCTCTCTGCTGTGCAGAGAGTAACAAAGCCCAACTATTCAAGACAGATGCTGGTGGAGTTATCCTGCAGCCTCTTTATAGAAAAATACTTAGGAGTATAATAACAGCATGATTTTAATATTGACATATTTATACTACAGAGCACAAGCATGAGAGTTTTTCAGCATGAGCTTGTAACTCATTTTTTTTTTAAAAAAAAAAGGTTGAAACATTATGCCCTCTCACCACTACATATTCTGGATGTGCAGCAGTTTGTGGACAAGCTGCTTTAGAGTGCTATTAAATGAGTATTTCCAATCCATTTGCTTTCGCCTCTTGCTGGTTCAGAAAGCTCTGTCAAAGTCATGAATCCAGCTTCATGAATCCAGCTACTCCAGCTTCAGAGAAAGAGCTAAATTCTCACTGACACATCATCCAAATAAAACCCCAACCTACAAGGACTAAAAACAAGAACCCAGTCCCACCAAAGAGAATAATTTGACTTTCTAGATGCCTAGGGCACTGAAAAACCCTAATGGTTCAATCCCCCCTTGCCCAGCACCCAGCACAGCCCAATTGTTTTGGCAGGAAGAAAAGGAGGAGACCAGAAGAGCCCAGAGTGGTGAGAGCAAGAGCCACCATCCCTACAGCAGGATCTAGTCAAAGACATCTCTGCGCAGAGAGGTGCCAGTCTGGCCATAGCACCCACTGCATGGACCTGACAAGCCTGAAAGTGCAGAAGCAAAGTGTTGAAAGGTGTAAGAGGAGCACCACATAGCCTGACCCACCATCAACCCCATCTCTTCACACCCCACATCACCCCCACAACCCACTCACCTCCCTCTTCCTTTCCTTCTAAAGCCTTAAGCAGGTTCAGCTTTGCCTTATTAGCTCTCAGCTGGTAGCATTCCCCTGAACTGCCTTTGAACCTTGACAAGGCATTAACCCCTAAAATCCTTGGCTTTCCCCAGCTCAGCAGGGTCAGTGAAGGACACACGGGGAAGCCTGGCCAGTGGGGAGGGTGCTGCAGATGCCCTACACAGAGGAAGAACATTCTCAGGGTGGGATGCTCCCCTCTGTTTTCTCCCTTTGCTTGCCCCACCAATAGTGGAGAAAGGGCTGGCAAAGGGGGCTGGTGCCCTAGGGAGCATGTTTTTAGGCACTGGGAGGGTGACAGCACTGGGCTGAGCCAGCTGTCTGAGCTCAGCAGGACTGCAGCTGCTGCAGTGCTCAGGGTAAGGAGCTGTGTAAGTCTTCACAAGGGGAAATTTAACTTTACCTGCTGTGTGACAGAGCTAGGCATTTAAGTGTTTGGGAACTTATGGGGTCTCTCCTGATGGGATGCGTGTTATCCTTTAAAAATGTAGAAGTTGAAAAAAAAACCCAACCAACACAAACCTGTACAAATTGAGCATGTCAGCCAAAGTATGAAACTTTAATCTGTGTTCTTATTTGAGCTTTAATTTTATGCCTGCTGGTACTCACTTATACAGAACTTCAGCAGACATTTATATCTCTCTCAATTATCCTTTTTCCCTATTAATTTCTCCTATGTTCGATAAATGATCCTTATGCCTGTTGGTTTAAGACTTCCTTGCAAAGTTGTTTTTCCCTGCTTTTCCGTAAGCCAGATATTTTAATTTCTTGCACTATGCCTCATTTGCTAGTAACAATGATGTATTTTCCCTTTCCCCATGTATTTATCTTTACTGAGAAATGCAGCCGTTCATCACATTCAAATGAAGAATTATTACTTAGCTATTATTATTATTGCTAGTGATGGTATGTAAACAACTATAATGATGTGTGGGCTTGTGTAGGAGCAAAGACCACAATAAAGATGTTGCCTTAAGGGGGATGAATGAGGGTTGCACCCTCTCCTTGCTGGTTTTGTTTCATTTAACTGCTCACTTCAGCTCCATGGCCTATTTTCTTTGGTCTTGTTATCCCATTGGATTGGATTAGGAGCAACTGTTCAGCGTGGAGCCCTCCCCCAAAAAAATGCAACTAGACTTCACTACCACAAGAAGGACACATGTCAAGGCACTTAAGAACATGAATGATGTGGGAAAGGGGGTTTTGCTAATAATTTCTTGAATGTGGATGGGTGTGTGATGAGGAAGGACTGTTTTAAGTGTGGGGGAAAGAGAAAAAGAAGAGCAGCAGATTTATTACAGAGATGATGACCCAAGAAAGGCTGCAGGACAGCCTGGAATGAAGCTTTCAGAGACCATTGCTGGACCAGTTTGGGTGCTGTGCACAGGAGGAGACACTTCTTACTTTGGTTTCCTTGTCTGGGAAATGAGTCTTTTTCATCTGCATTCCTTACGCACAAGCAGGATTACTCCAAAGATATGAGGCTCTGATGTTCATTTCTCTCCTACCTGGAAACAACCAACAATAAATCATGTGTTTGCTCAGCTGCTCAAAGGCAGTTACACTGCTGCCAGGTGCCAACCATTTTGGCTAGAGTAAGCGGGTAGGTGACAGGGAGAAACAAGCCCCACACTAATTTTTAAGGTCTTTAGTTATGTTTGCAGGCAGAGAAAAATCAGCAGAAGATAGGGAGGGAGCATGAAAAGAGAGCCAGAATGGAATGGAAAAACCCAGCTCTTTGGCAGACCCATAAAGAAAATTTAGACTAATAAAGAAAGTTCAGTCTCTCTATTCTGTGCTGCCAGCAATTTACTGCCCTAAAAATGAAGGCAGTTGGCTTTAGGAGGATCAGCCTTGAAGACAGTAAAATATCAGTATCGTGTATTAACCTGGCTTCCCTTCCCACAAGTAGAAGAAAGAGGCATCAGCCCAGTCATCCCTCGTTGCACAGCTTCTGGCTGCTTGATACCAGAAGACCAGCTTGACCTGATGAAGCTCTCTAAGGAAGAGATGTTTGTAAATTAGGGACAAAGAAAGAGTGTTTTGTAGTAGTCGGTGTTGCTTGGAAATGGGCCACCTTGGTCACAGGCTTCCCAATACTGTTGCAAAAGTGTTCTCCTGATCTCAGCTCCTAATTCCCAGCCCCACGACAGACCCACCTGCATGGTTCCCCAGAGCCCCTGTGAGCTATCTGGGGGCTGCTTTTCCACCTGGAAATCCAGGCTTGGTGCTCTTGGAGCCTTGTTACATATTTCGGTATAATCCTTAATGCTAACCCATTCCTGGTTTTGTCTGAGTTTCCTTTCTAAGCTTCTCTTTCTAAGAGCTTGTGGGGCTTCTTTAACACCAATAATTTTCAACAATGAGCATTGTGAGCAAAACAACAGGAGGAAAATCCACTTAGGTTCTCCAAGGAGCTTACCAAGCAGTTTTTAGAAAGAGCTGGCAAAAGAGGAGAAATAAGTTAAAACATATTTTATGAATTCAGAAGCCTGTTCTAAAATAAATATTTCAGTCTTTCTTCTAAAAGAGGGATGAGAGTAAAAGAAAGAGAAATAAAAAAATCATCTATGTCAGGGATATGGCAGATGTCACTAACCAAACACTTTCAAGATTTAATGTATACCAGAGCCCAAAATCTTTCATATTCATTACAGCTATTTTGCATTCCTTACTGTACTTTGGAAGAGCTTCTCTAGTTTAAAACACCATTCAGATCCTGTCACTTCTGTTTCCACTTGCCTCTAACCAGGTAGAATTACGTATATAAAATAACACGCGCCCTGTGCAATTCTTCTGTGCGGCCAAGGCACAGACTAGGCCCAATATTTTTAAGGACATTAATGGTCCTGCTTCTGGATGTCATCTTCTGTTAGACCCAGAGGATGAGAGTTGAGGGACACAGTTTGTTCTCCTCTGATAATCATACCACCCTCTATTGTCCCGGTTTGGGAATATTTAATATAATATTCCCCCCGTTCTTCTGTTGTAACTTTACCATTTTTATACAGCTTTTTGCTGGTGGTTGACGATTTTTAACTCTCCATCGCTTCCTCCTAAAAAGACCTTTCTCAGCTTTCTCAGCTCTCTTCTGCAAATCAGCCTGTCAAAAGCGAGGTGCCTGCTTTTCTGAGCCCTCGCTGCTTTCCCGGGTAATTTATGAAAATGGCAGAGCCTGTTTCAGGCATAATCCAATTTGTTCTCTCGCAGCATCCTAACCACATTTGGAGCCAGATAAGACCATTATCACAGGGATCTTTAATACATGCAATTTATAGCTAAAAGGTTTATTCTGATAACTTTGTTTTCAAGTGCCACGTGCTAAAGCACAGCCACAGGGGCTCTGGGGGGGTGAGGCAGCAAAACTGCCCCTGCGGCTCCTCGCCTGGCACATCCATGCAACATCAGTGCAGGGCATGTTTTTGGGAAGAAGACATACTCAGAGCAGCAATATAAGAGCACTGACTGCGTTGCTCCTTGGGAATAAGATACAGGCAGGAGGCAGAGCTCGACTCCTCGCTGCCCGGTGGCATGTGGCTTCCCCATGAGATGGGAGAGAGGTGCTCCAACCCTTTTGCCACCTTCGAAGAGGAGGAGGATTTCAGAAACCACCCTGGAGAAAGAGAGTTGCTTCCAAAACATGTTTTCATAATAATTTAATTTTCATTTATGCAATGTGATTTGCACACGCAGCCTTCAGTGCTTTGCAGAGCAGGAGCCCCCAGTTTAACAGCCACATTCAAAGCTGAGCACCAAAAAGTCAATATTTTCAAGAGAGCTCAGTGAAGTTGCTAGCAAGCCTGCAAACATTTACTTTTTGTCATGGTGCATGAATACTGACATCACAATATGTAGTTGCTCATTTGAAAAAGTATCTGATTTCTAATTGAATTACTAGCTTTTTATCATTGTTTATGACTCAGGGTGCAGAACTGAAATATTCTAATTATTTCATGATAAGAAATGAAGATAGGAACTTGTGATTTCATCATGTAGAATGGTCTGTGACTGACTATTTTCAAAAGATAAGGTCTGATCTGATAAAGAATTAGCTTGTTTCACTTACATGAGCAGAACCAACAGATACCATGAGAGGTAGCCAGGAGTATCTTGAGAGAGTGAACATCAGCCACTTCTTAGTTTAATTTAATGTGTAAACTTTGAGCGTTATTAGCGTCTGCATTTGGTCAACAGTGAAAAATCAAGTATATTATGATCAAGCACTGTAGATCTGCAAATTAAAAAGTTACATATTTTTGTAAGGCAAAAAATTAATTGATTTTAAAATGTTTTTAATTCTCCAGGAATAAGTCACCACAAAAATTCAAGAGCCACACTACTTCTCATAGCTATGCATCTAGGGCACTACCCTACTTTCTTATCAATCCAAACATAAGAATATTTTATAACAGTTAAGAGTTAAGACTCTTTGATGTTTATGTGCTTCTTTGGTGAATTTTACTAGGAAGATCTTCTATCTAATGCTATTTTAGCTATCTCTTGATATATCCAAGCCATCAAAATATCGCAGCTCAGAAGGTCTGTGGTGCATTTCTTTAGGGACTTCATTAGTGGAAGATATCCTGACTCAGTATACGGGCTACTTTTGATGCATCATTCAGACAGACAATATTCAACTCTACATCCCAGGGCCGGGACGGATATTTTATGTAGCAATTTATAATAGTTACCCAAACACTGTTCTAAAATGAAACAGCATTATTTGCACAGGTATAAAATTAACTGAAGACTTTCAAACAATAAAAAACTTGCTATCAGCTTATGCCCACATGACCGATTAGCTTTTTCTCTGTAGATAATTTGACCTGCAAATTACCCAGGATGTTTCAGAACAAATGGTCTGATCTGTACCTGCATCTGGAGGACACGAGCTGGGGTGGGTGCGGGAAGCCAGGCTGCAGCAATGCACAGGGGGTGAGAGGAGAGAGGATGCTTTGAAGGAAGGAGGAACCGGTGAGGTTTGGGATAACTGAGGAGTGGCCTGAGCTGCTTAGAGGATGGTGCTTCTCCTCCATGCCTTTTCCTTTTTGAAGGAACTGCAACGGATTAGAATCAAGGCAGATAAAGTCCCTGGGTTAGCCCGCTCATCCCGGGGGAAATTGCTCACGTTTAGCCAGAAAGACAAGTTTCAATGAGTAAATGATGAAATAGGAATTTTACCTTTTCTGAAAGATGACATTTGGCCCTAAGACAGGCAGAGATTATCCATTCTCTATGCTTCTTATTTATACCGTGAGGAGCTGACAGCTCTTCTAAAAGCAGACTGAGGGTTTTCAGACAGTCTGAGGTTTAAAATTAGGCACTGGAACTAATAGGCTGTTATTGTCTCATAATTATATTTGACATGATGCTCCTAACTCTTTTCTGAAACATCATCCCACATCAAATGGAGTCAGGATGCCAGCAGCAGCCAACCATGCTGTGACACGGGGGTATCATGGCTCTGCTCATCCCATCTCCCACTGGACGACACAGAGGTCCAAGCTCAACATAAACAGCCCACCTTGGTGAGGCTATACCTTCAGCTGCAAACCTAAATATTACAATGCTGTTTAGGATTGCTGCTTGGAGACCTAGCTGAGAGGTGTGATTCCTGTCCTGTTTCTTCCTTACACTGTAAGCCAAGGCAGCAATTTGTTGTTGGACCATTCTAGCAGCTCCTTACAACACCTCCAGCAGCAGCTCAGGTGTCCTGGCTGGTGCAGCTTCTAGATGGAGATGCGCCAAGCCAAGCCAAGCCAAGCAAGGTCTTTCTTTCCTTTGTTGCCCTCCCAGTGGTGCAGGAAGCCACATAGACCTTTCCTTCACCCTTTGTCATGGCTCTGGGCTCTGAGCAAGCACGTTTTCATCACAGGAGTCAGGCAGGCACCAGCCTCTGGCTGTTAGAAGTAAGAATAAAGGGCTGCAACTCAAGTCCCTTTAGTTACACAAGGCATTTAGGAGGCTCAAATTTTGAGGTTTTTTTGCCCAAGCTGCTGGAGCAGCGACCTTCAAGGTATTGCCTTGACAACTTGTGCTTTTAAATAAAGCACAGTCTGGTGGAAGGGAGTTAATTTACAGGGGTTTTCATTCTTCGAGCTCTGTCATCAGTGCACCAGCCTCGCTTATTGAATTCCCCTGTCGATAGAGCAACCAACTGCAGCACATTCACATCCAAGTGCCCAAATGAAGCACCTGTTCTCAGTTACTTGAGGATTAATTTCTCTTTTCCACTTAGTTCACTTTCTCTGATTTTGGCTCCTGCTTCTCCTGGCACAGGCACAAGCACTAGGAGGTCCAGTTGGGGATGCAGCTACCTTAAATAGCCCTTTTATTTGTTTAGTGCCTTTTCTTCATTTGCCTTGCTCTGCTTTTTTAGCTGCCTCTCTCTCATCAAAAGCCCAGTTCAAACCAATCTTTGCAATCTAATGCAAGCCAACATGATTTTTTTTTTTTGCTATTGTAAAAAGCCAATAAAATGAAAAAGGAGAATACCCATATCTCAGGCAGCTCTCTTAGCCTTGTGAGACTCTGCCATCAGATACAGCATCATTCAGGCAAAGTGCTTGAGCATATGAGTACCTTAAAGAACAAAGTAGAACCCCTGAGACCACCCCTTCAGCTTGGCCATGTAGTCCCTTAGGTCCTTAGTTACCTCCCAGATGAAGAGCAAAGACACTGCAGCTTTTTGCAGCACCAAATGCCCAGGTTGCAGTTTGACCCAGAAACCATTCTTCTGTTTCTCCAGCAGTTGTGCTGGGATAGAGCTAAGAATGAGATCTTCTTGAGTGTCTAAGGATGGTCGTTATGGGTTAATTAATGCTTCAGCAGTGGTGATATAAGGGAGAGTTATGCACATTTAAGGTGATTCATGCCGCCTCACTGGATTTAAGTCTAATGGGAAACTTATTTCACTGTATTTATGGGTAACGTCCATCCATATCCTAGATATCTCTCCAGGGAGCCTTCTCTCCACGGCCATCCAACTCCTGTGGAGAAATATGGACTCCTCTGTACCCATCTTGGCTGTAAATCTACAATTAAGAGAACAGTCCATTTACTTCTGTTGCAATGCTGAGATGCTGTTAACTCGAAGCTCCATCAGGCTGGTCCTTACAGCCAACAACACCTTTCCCCACCTCCCCTGCTGCAGTCCCCCCAGCTGCCACCCCCATCCAGACAAAAATAACCCCAACACTTTCATAGAGAAGCTGCATCTCCCCAGGCTGACTTTGCAGCTCTTTTACTTTTCTCCCTCTTCTCAGAGCCATTGCACCCATCGATGGGGCATATCTGAGCTTGGCTTTTGGCCCTACAAGCTGCTCCCCGCTCCCAGCATGGCCAGTGCTACACTCCTCCCCCTATCACTGGTTTCCCTCATTCTCCCCTGAGGCTTGATTCAGTCGTGCCCTTGGGGCAGAGACATTTTTGGGCTGGACCTTCAGGGTTAGCTTTTCTTTGCGTGACATTATGTGATTAATTTCCCACTGAGGTGGCAGGAATAGAATAGTGACACAACAATCTGTTTAAATTCCCTTTCCTGTCTTCTTTTCCCTTCCTTCTTTTATTATTTCTTGGCTTATGCTAAGCCTCAAGGAACTGCTCTCTAGTAACCCTCCACCATCTGCTGTGCTGCCAGCAGAGAGAAGTTATGGCCAGAGATGTATTTTCTTCCTCCTTTTTCCCTTTCCCCTCTGCCAGGGTTTCACAAGCTCACAACTCTCTTTGGGCATATTCTTCCTCCACTGATTCAAGGGCCACAAAGGTCTGGGCTGCTAAATTAACATGCAGAAATATTAGTGTCGAACTATTCAGAGCTCAGCATTATCCCAGTATATACAGAATTCCAGGAGAGTGTGCACTCCGTACACCTAACTCCTCCTACAGCCTCAGACAACAGCATGAAAACAACCTGAGCCCAAGTGTTTGGAAGCAGAGAGAGGCAAAAGGAAGGGGAAGGAGAAATCCAAATCTGCCAGACTGCCTTGCACGGCTCCCGGAGCAACCTTGAACCGGAGCCCTGATTACCAGCCTGGCTGGATCCAGGATCAATACAGCATTTGCTTGCACTGAGACAGGAGTTAAATGCCAATGATTCAGAAGAATTCCTTGTCCCGAATGAAGCCTTCAAGAATTTCAGAGAAAACTCAATTGTTTGTGTAAACTGAACTCTTCCACAAAGAGTTTTCATTGCATTAAGAAACACCCTTCAAGACTTATTTTTCCCATTGGGCAAGTACTGGTGGCTGCAGTAACAGTCTGGAGCTACCAGTGATGCTTCTGAAATCTGCTGCAGATTTTGTGCATGTGAATGTGGGTCTCACGTAGCACAACAGGGCCCTGACCTATTTGGATGCTAGGCATGAATATATAAATGTTAAATAACTGTTAAACTGCTACATCAATTCAATACCTTGACAAAAACCTTTGACTGAGGCTTTTTCAAACCAGCAAGATTTAGATTGTGTTCCCTTTGGGACAGTTTTATCTAAGTATATTGCCATGTTTACCCCATTAGAGCTCTTTGCCGAGCTGAGCTGGATTACATGATGAACAAAGGGAACTGCAAAGACTTTTTAAGGCAACAATGAGAAATCTTAGTCTAACACAGTCACTGTTACTGTTCAGTCTGAGCTGCAGGAGCAGGCTGGGGCTGAGTGTAGCACCCCAACATCACCCTGCAGGTCCATGACCACCAGCCACGAGGCACGAGCAAGGAGCAGGAGCATAATTTGTCAGCCAAAAGCAAGTGGTTTTAGCAACAAACTACATCTGCACTTCCTCTAAGTCTACAAGGAGCCACAGGGGTGCAGGCAGCTGGGAAAAGAGAAGGAGAAACAGCAAAAGAAATCAGTGAAACACATGTGCTGAGAGAGGAAGGAGGGTGACCGTATCCCACAGGCAGGGAGTTTGGTCCATCGAGGTGGTTTTGGCTGGAATGGAGTGAACTTGGGGACGTGGATCACAGCGTGCCAGTATTTGAACTTTGTGTGTCGCTCACTCACTGTCTGTCTTGGTTGGTGCCTTGGTTTCCCAATTGTAGACACCCATACGCAGAATCACCCACAGCTTAAAAAACCCTACAGCTCACTGATAGTAAAAGCTGGTGTTTTCCTCCTTTTAAGCCCAAATCACGCCACCTGTATTAGTACAGAAAGCTGCTCAGAGACCCCCCCGCAAGGATCTACAAGGCTGTGCCAGGTAGTATGATTTATTGGGGTGGTGGAAAATGGAGGGAAGAGAAAGGAGGAGTGATAGAGGGGGGTTTGCCTGCCCATGCCACCAGCTGTCACAGCATGTACCCCTGCATCACACAGGACAGTACCCTGGCTGCAAATCTGCCCCTCACCCTTCCCATCTGCTCCAGACCAAGCCCTGGACCCATTCTCCAGCACAGGTTTGTGGCTGGACCTGGAGGCCACGGTGGAGACACGGCACCTATTGGGTACGGGGTGTTTGTCTTTCACCCTAATGCTTTGAAGACATACCATTATTTAATCTTCTTGGGCCAGTCTCTGTCAAATTGATCTCTACATACAGTCCTTTCTTGGGAGCTACTTTGGGATATTATTTACTGCAAAAAGTCTTTTCGATGGCAGCAGCAAGGACTGTGCCTTTTGGTAGTGATGAGCTGCACAGTTTTAATCTAACACCGGGCCAAGGCATGTTGATGAATTTCCTCAGACCCTGTGCACAACTAAAACTTACGGCATTATCAGATCCCTTACCACATTTTTCTGAATTGATTACAGACTTAAGAGTCTCTGTCTAAAGATTCTTGTAAACTTTTTATGGAATATATAATTTTTCACAGATGTCTCCTATGTTCCAATCCAAGACACGCACCAGATCTCAGATCAAGCTGAGATAATACAAACTATGATAAGAGACAACTTGTATCCCAGAGACCCTAAATACCCAGGGTGCAAAAATGGGTTCTCCCTTGTACAGCAATTCAGAGAGATTAAATGACTTGCCCAAGGTCACATAAGAAGCCAAAGTCAAGTTTTCAACCCAATTTTTTAACAAATGCCTTAGCCCTCAAATCTACCCTTTCCTCTTCAGCAGAGAGTGACAAAAATTATTACAGAAATCTGAAGTTCAAACTACTTGCTGCTTGGAGAGCAGCCCATGTCCTGGCTGCTTTATCAGTTTATGTGGAAAGACTCCAAGACATTACTTACTTGACTCAATATTAAATGGCAATAACCACCACGACAGATTTACTGTCTGGTGATATCTTCCTGTCTGCTGTTGTAACAGTAATGATAATTTTTTTTCTCATTAAAAGATTTAGGTACTTAGTCCCTCTAGCAACATTTTGAATTTTCCTGTTCTTGGGAAGATCAGATCCTTATTAACAATGTTTTATCAGGGAAAGATCACACCTGGTGCTACCATACAGCACGAGGCAGGTTTTTCCTGGGAGTGATGCTGTGTTTGAAGGCACCATTTGACTTTCATGCTGTTGGTGCCGCGTGGCAGCAACCCCAGGGCAGATCAGGGATGCTCTGGGAGGACACAGTCAGCAAACATCTGCTGTTTTCTGGGGGTTTGGCTCCAATGCCACAAGAAGCACCTGACAGTCATGGTTAGAGGCAATGAACAGCTCAGGCATAGCTGTGCTGGCTGAAAAACAGCAGGATGCACCACAAGAAAAAAAATCTTAATTATGGACTTGTGATAAAAAGTAATATGGTCTCTCTTTCTGACATCTTGGGGAAGGGTCCAAAAATGAGAAAATTTGGGGAACCTGGGTTCAGGCATCCCATCATTACACCGAGACAGGACGGACAGAAACATACTTTACCATACTCAGGGATGAACCAGCGCTTCCCTGTCCCAGCTTTTGGTCTCAAGGCTTTGAGCACCCTTTCTACCAGGGGCTGTCATTAAGCAGGCAGATGGGCCTTATTTCCAGAGAAATCCTGTGCCTACTGAAGCCAGGTTGTTTGATACCAATTTCAGCAGGGCCAAGCTTTCAAGCTCTGTTTGCTCATTATTTTCTCTCGCCTTTGTCTGCCTAAATATGGTGGAGGAGACTGAAGTGATGAAACCATGCAAGTTG